>OZ023236.1:12654889-12810483 GCA_964006365.1 Trididemnum miniatum | reverse complement strand
TTGTGCTTTGTTTACATATTGTTTTCTGAAGTTGTAATTTATGTTTTCTGAAGTTGTAATTCGTGTTTTCTGAAGTTGTAATTTGTGTTTTCTGAAGTATTGTAGGATGTTGCTATTTTAGCTATCATTTTTTTACCCTATTTTTTAAACACTACTTTATATTAGCTTTGAATCTCAAACTAAACCTCCCTTTCTGATTGTCGTAAAGTTATGCCTTCACTGACAACCTGCTCAACCCCTTATTATTATTACGTATGTGTGTGTATTTGCGTTTACTTTTTACCAATTAACGTCAGAGTAAGATATGGCAAAAAGGTGCAGTTGACCTAGATGACCGAATGATGGTCTTTTCGCTGTTTCCTACCTGTGCTTTCTTGTGCGTTGTGGTAAAACAAATAAATAAATAAAAAAAAAAAATAAAAAAAAAAAAAAAGTACCGGATACCAGTGCAATGCTAAAACACCGATGCCGGTTCTTTATGGTAGAGTCTAAATTGCAACTCAAAAAACTGTTTCCAGAATGCGTTGATTGGCTGGCAGGTTTTCTTATTGCGTCACACTCATAAAACAATCAAATTTCACAGGCACAAGGTTGGGGAGTGAAATCGAGTAAAATGGAACAGCCACAATTGCCGAAAATGCATGTTCAGCTCCTGCCTCCTCCTAGTCTACAGAACTAGCTAAAATGTAAGAGTTAGCCTAGTTAAGGTACGAATAGGCTTTTAAAAAACAGGTTTAGGCTGAATCGCAATGATTAAAAAATCACAGCCTTGCAGGCTTACGGCTACATAAAACATAAATTAAACAGTTAAAAAGCGCACTGTTTATAGACTAGACTGAAAATGCGAAGGTTAGTAGGCTAACGCAAGACGTCGGCAGAGCGGAGCAAGATACCGTAATGAATTCCTCAAATGTATTCGGATAGGTACTTTCTCGATAGAACCTTCCATAAAAAACAGAGTCCAGGGCGGTGCCACAAAAAGCACTGGTCTGTTTGTACATTCAGCTGTTCAGTGCAAGGTTCCACAGATTTTGAGTTTGAAGTAACCGGCACCATGTTTATCTAACCATGACGCAATTCTGGGCTTCTCGTAGGCAGGTTATCGCGCCAAAGTTACATAAGGCGTGCGTGGCTGCGTGGCCGAATGGTTGGCAGCGTCGTTTTTGATACAACCAGAATTGCAAGGTTGACGGTTCAAGTAGGCGCAGTCAAAGGTGGGGGGGGGGGGGCAAAGGGGCCATGGCTTCTCTCTGAAATTTAAATTACAAATTATCATTATCAAAGTAAAAGTACTAACTTTTAGCGCCTCAGGTGTTTTAATCGTTCTTGACTTCGAGCAGACTACGTGTGTAATGTGTTTATTTTGGTGGGGGAAGGGGTAGGGGGCGTGCCTTTACAAATTCTTATACCTCTAAATTTTATGAACATTGCCAAACGCCGAAGTTTTATTGCTACGTTGCAGGCAAGTGATGTACAGTAACCTCCCGCTTAAGTTCGCAACTTGAATTCGAACGCCTGGTGCGAACTTATGCGGGAGGTGCGAACTTAGCAATTTGGCTAGGGTTTCGTCTTTGATAGTACAAAGCTTTTAATTACGTTATGAAAGGCCCTATTCGTGCCTCATTAATCGCGTGTATCAAGCGTGTTACTTTATTACCATTTGAGCTAGTGCCTCATTGTTACGTAACTGATACATTGATATAAAAGCTGCACAATTAATTTAAGCAAGGTATTATACAACACATTCTCTAATAGTCTAATATAGTACAATGTCCAACAAAGTGAAACGTTTGAATGAATCAGAGAGATTGGAGTTATCTCCTTGCTGAGGCAGCCAAATCCTGCAAGTAAACGAAGCATAGCTCGACAGTATGAAGTGAGTGAGTTTGCTATTAGAAAAGTTTGGTTGAATCGTGAAAAAGTTGATTCCAGTTTTTTTGAAATTTGGTGCGAACTCGACTGGGATGCGAACTTAAGCGGGAGGTTACTGTACAGACAATTTACGTTATGTTGATTGAAAAAAATCGTCCCGTTGAGCGCTTTGTTGTTATAATAGCCTACGATGCGCAGTTGCACACTGCTGCGAAAACATGTTTATTTTTATCAAGACTTGAATCAAAAGTTATGATGAACTTTGATTTCGACTTTACCGGTATCTTATGTGCTGACCCCTTACTAACTTACCGGTAGTAACCGTTGTCCGTAGGCCTATCTATACACGCGCTGTAACTCGTCGCTTTCTAATTTTCAACACTCCTGGACATGAATAAAAACTTCACTCCTGGAAATGAGTAAAAATTGTACCCGGCTGTAAACTTGTCTTTTAAACAAGTGTGGATGAATGAGGGTACCCATTCACAACTCTTTCCAGGTAACCCTTGGGCAAGATTTAGAACCTGTTAGCCTCCCAATAGCTGGGGTCACAGGCTGAAATCTTGGTGCTAATCCAGTTTATTTGCAAAATTGATCTCGTTTGCTATGACACGTTGCTTAACTAACTAATTAATTAATTTTGTTTCTGGTTGGTTCGTTGTGTGCGTGTATTTTTGTTGTTAAATCCAATTGTTTTTCTTTTTTTTCATTGTTAAAGTCACGCAGCCATGCCTAGTTTTTTTGACGGGCATGTTTTAACGATTACCCGTTTTGCTGCGTGTGCTCTTTTCCGTGTTCTGCCAACACTTATTTTCAACAAGTAAAATGATCTATGCGTTCATGAATGATGATACATTAGTGCGTCCGGGTCAACAACGTAGTATGGTGACGATTGCCTGATAAAAATTTACCACCAACTGGACGTTTTTGAGAAAAAGATAATTTTTTTAGCTTAATTTAGTGATCAGTTTACGACTTAGACAGAAATTCCACAAAATTTATGTTTTCATCAATATGAGGGAAGTGTGCTGTATTGCTGCTATAAGTAGCCTAAATGACGCCAAATTTGAAAGTTACACAATTTGCCCCCCTCAATTTTTTTCTGGCTACACACTTGATTATATTCTAGTCTCTAATCTCTTGATTATGTAGGTTCAACTACCAATCCTAGCCTCGTCGCGTCCTTTCAGATACTTTTGATTGTAGACTATCATCCTTGCTTGGTAAAATCGAGCGAGCACCAAATAAAAGAAGTTAACTGCTCAAATGACCGAGTGGTAAGTGCAGACTTGGGTTTGTACTTTGATTCCGAGTCGGGTCAGACTTTTATGAGATACTTTTATCCGAGTCGGGTCAGATACTTTTACGCGTACAAACCTGTGAGCTAAGCAGTTTTTGATTCCTATTAGTCGGGTTCACTTCCCAAAAAAATTCTGGATTCTTTTTTACAGGTAGCTGTGAAAGACGAAATACTTTACGAATTTGTATTATAGTAGTTGCACATTAATCCTCCTATCAAGAGCAAGCGTTCAAAGCGCTACAACGAGCTCGCTTAGAAGTTGCCGGCCGCCTGTCTACCTCACTAAGATGGGAGAATTCCGCTAAGTAGGCCTACCGGTACCCTTCCCAACGGCACAACAAGTAAACTTGCCGACTTGTTCTCCACTCGGTCCCTTTAATGCTGAGCATCAAGCAGGGAAGCTGTAAATACCAATTTTAAAGTCATTGGTTTGACCCGACTCAGAATCAAACCCGAGTTTACTGCTCCAGAGGCGGACGCTTTTACCACTCAGCCATCTGAGCTGTTTGAATCAAGCAGCAAACCAAATTCTTCAAGAATTTGTATTGGTTGCGGATTTCCTTGTTGTGGGCAGTAAAGGAAAGCTACCCGTATCTGGAAACATACATCTATGGACATAGTTTTAGAACTTTTTAAGAAACAGTTTGAATAAGTTTTTAAAGCTCTTATTTGTTTCAAAAAAAGTAAAAGTTCGGAAAATACAAGTTGTGCTTGTGCCTTCGCGATCCGTCACGGCATTAAGTGACGTACTGGTTGTTGTATTCCAATCTCACCGCTTAGGTTGCAACATGAGATCGTTAGGTTTTTTTAGGCAGGGCCTTCACCAGTAGTCATATAACCTGCTGTGTATCCAATATCCATTGCGAAAGAAGTTGTGCAAACAAGAGTTTCGACATTGCGTTTGTAAAAGCATGATTTTGTTTCAGAAAGTTGCATCCGATAAAAGTAAGAAAACACGTTGTGTTGCATTCAGAGTCAAGGGGTTCCACTCTGTCTGCAGTTTTAACGACTATTGCTTCAACGCCCGACGCTACTCGTACCTGAGTCTGCACCTCAACCACAATCTTACAACCTCGACGTTTTATTGCGGCCCCGAGTCAGTCAGGCACAGCGCGTCAGTTAACTTAAATTCGCACGGAACCAAAGAACTACCACGAAAACGTTCGAACTTAAGAAACGTTAAAATACAACTCGTGCGTTATCCTGCAAAAGATAAGCAAAGAGAAATACGAAAACACAATTCTAAGCCTAAGTAAATACTACAGTACCTGACCCAAACCACTTATGCCAGTCTGGTCAAATCTGAAATATAGCTAACTAGCTAGACTAACAGGTTAAGGCAACAACAATTGCTACAGAATCGCTCGGCATCAATGCAACATAAAATGAGCGCCTCCAACTCACGAAACTGCGTAGCCTACTCTGCATGCTCAACGATCAATGTTACAACAACGCTCACACTAACAGCCCATAAACACAGTACAAAATGCTTTTAAGACTAGCTGCCAGCCTGCCATCTGAATTAACTAAAATGCAACGCAGAAAGATTTTCAACACACAATGCTACCGCTGTTGCGTCACAAAGGCTAGTACATCAAAGCGAAGCAGCTACGAAGACAAAGTGAAGGCAATAAGCAATATCTCACCGTAACATAGCCGGCCCAAAATATTGAGCAAGTTCAACAAACAATATTTTCAAGACAAAAGGTGAGATAACCAAACAATTATCATCAATCATGCAACAGAGGGTCAAGCAACGATGCGAAAAGAGTGGGTAGGGCCTAGGGAAAACCATACGTTACGGTAGGCCTAACAAATTCGTCAAAGAGAACACATGAAACCTTTAATCAACAAATCATACAAACAAAAGATCAGCATATGTACAAATATCACAACATCCGTGCTACGTAGCAACGGAATCACAGCGTCGCGAGGACCCACGTACGATTTTGGGAGAAACATTCTTAGTTGTCAACTGGGTATGGAAAGAGCATACATTTATCGTACGTGGGCAAACAGTCCATGCAGTTCGTATGCTCAGGCCGGTGTATATAAAGTTAGGCCGCACCCAAGCCTAGTCCACATATACAACAGTTTGGTGCTAAACAGTCCATAAATCACGAGCTCGCCTGTCTAAATCGTTCGTTTAAATTGTCCATAGTCCATGTTCAGGCGGCTACACCGGCCAAATCGAAATGCGTCAAGTCGGTAAGTGGCCTCACTCTTCTATGTGCATAAAAGTCTAATAAATGTTCAATGTCTATTGACGCATCCGATGTAACAGGTCGAATTAAAATCAGTAAGGCATCATCATATTCTTTAGCTCCAATGGATTGATTTACTGGGGAAGGTGTAACCTTGTCCTGGACTCGTCCCTGCAAAAACCGCTTCGCCCTAAGCAACCACACAGTCGATTTGATGGCTCGAGACAAAACACTGAACTTGGTAGTAATTCGAACAATAACTTCGGGCACGGAGAAAGAATCGGATGCAGGTGGTGTACTCACTTGGGCGGTCACGATGTGAGAACATTGCCGCATCAATGAGTCCTCAGTACCGAAAACAGTTGACGTTTCATTACTGGTCATATCATTCTCAGAGGATAAGGGCCATAAAGCTTCATCTTTAAGAAGAAAATCTGGTGCTTTGAGCCATTTCTCAGCCTTTTGGAGTTGTCTAGGTGCAACACCTCGTGAGTATAGATCAGCAGGGTTATGAAGAATATCTATCCATCGCCACTGGCCAACTTCCGTGTGTTTGCGAATGGTTGCGATTCGGTTGGTTTCAAAAGCAGGTCTCCTCTTTGAGGTGTTACTTAGGTAACTTAACACTGTAGTGGAATCTGACCAAAAGTAGACTTCACGTAAGGGAAAGCAAAGCTCTCGTAACACTATGCGGGACAGACGCACAGCTGTGACCGCAGCGCAGAGCTCAAGTCGAGGAATAGACTGTGTAATGATCGGAGCTACCCTCGACTTTCCCATGGCAAAGGTGCAAGAGTGACTAGAGCCATTACTGCTGCGCAAGTAGCAGACCGTACCATAACCATTTTTGCTCGCGTCCGCAAAGAAATGCAACTGGACGCTCTTCGCATCTTCATATCCATCGTAGACCCGAGGAATTGCCAATCCATCCAGGAGTGGGAGATCATTCAGCCATCTCTTCCAGTCAGACTTGGCGTCATCAGAAATCTCGACATCCCACCCAAGATCTTGTTTGGTCAGTCGTTGAATGAGGATCTTAGCTGGCAACGTGTATGGTCCTGCAATGCCCAAAGGATCATACACACTCGCTAAAACCGAGAGTAGACCCCTTCTTGTAAGAGGGTGGTCAGCAATTGCAATCTTCACACGAAACTGATCCGTGGATGCGTCCCAGATTAGTCCGAGCGTTTTGTGAGTTGGTAAATCACCACCGTGGAGGTACACATCCTGAAACGGGAGCGCAAGACGATCAGCAGGGAGCGTTTCTAGCACTTCTGGGCGATTACTGGCATACTTGGCTAAAGTGAATCCACCAGAACCCAAAACACTATCCAGTTCCGTGACCAATTGCGTCGCTTGTTCACTAGTCCGAACGGACATAAGCAAATCGTCCACATAGAAATGTTCCTTTATAGCCGCTAGTGTAAGCTCAGATGCATTAGTTAGATTCTCATCAGCAGTTCGACGTAGAGCATATCCTGCAACGCTAGGAGACGATGTAAGCCCAAACGTATGGACCGCAAGTTGATAGGTCTTGACCGGCTTATCTGGATGACCATCCCTCCACCATAGAAAGCGCAAAGCTGGCTGATCTTCTGGGTGGACTTTGACTTGATGGAACATGTTTTTCACGTCCCCCACGAGCGCCACTGGATACATACGAAAGCGCAATAGGACTCCAATTAGGGTGCTGGTGTTGTCAGGACCTTGCATCAGTTGCTGGTTTAACGACGTGCCACTGCACGTCGCAGCACAGTCGAAGACTACACGGAACTTCTTGGTGGTGCAGTGATGAGGGATATACCACGTGCGATTCTCCACATCATTTTCACAGTCTTGCTCTACCTCAAATGCGTGGCCAGACTGGATCATTTCCGACATCTTGCCTTGATAGAGTGCTAGAGTTTCTGGCTCCTTCATCAGACGACGACCCAAACTCTTAAGGCGGTTAAGGGCAATACAACGATTGTTCGGCAATCTGGGGCAGCCGTCTCTCCAGGGCAACCGCATTGAATAGTGTCCATCAACAAGTTCGCAAGAACTTTCCATAACCTTCGTCGCCTTTCCATCATCTATAGAGGGAAGACAAGCGTCATCCTCTGAAAACAGGTCAACATGTTCAAACTGGCATGGGCATATCTCACGGGTGACCAAATCCAACTTGTCTACAGCAACAAGGTTTAGGCAATCCATTCTGTCATCGGTATGCGGACGATGCTTGTGATCGGGTCCAAATAACACCCAACCGAGTGGAGACTTGCCAGCCCAAAGTTTAGCCTCACCGCCGTGACGAATCTCAGAAAAGACATGAAGTTCTGGAGCACCCGTGCCAATTAACAGTTCGACTTTACCTTTATCAATAACCGGCATCTCTAATCCAAATAAATGCTCATTACAAAGGACATCAGAAATAGTTGGGATACTGCCAGTGAGATCTGGTAGCTCATCGATTACGCGTACCTCTTCCAGCACGAACGGGTTATCACCGTTACAATCATGAACTACACAACGAGTCTCAAGGGAGCGAAACGTTTTTACATCCCCATCTGCCAATTGCAATTTCGAGTGGACAGGCTGTCCTTTTAACCCCAATTCATCGTATAGATCGCGCGTCAAAAGGTGAGTATCGGCTCCAGTATCCAGGAGCGCCCAAGTCTTAGTATTTGCGCCAGTCGATGGGTTGTTGAGAACCACAGGCAAGACCTGTAAACGATTCCTCGCTCTCCTTTCCTGGAATGCATTGGCGGAATAGGAAGTACCAGTAGACGCGTGAGTCACAACGTTCGAGGATGTGCTTTTAGAGTTCCCGCTTTCATCTGAAGTTTCTTGTTTCTGCATGGTTGATGCAGTTGACTGCTCAGTAGAAGGGTGTAGTAGTGTGTGATGCGACTCCCCACACGTACGGCAACGAGCCTTGGAGGGACAGTTCTTAACTCCATGTCCAGAGCCGAGACAGTTAAAACAGAGACGCTTCTGTCTAACCAAACTCTTCCGTTTCTCCAAAGAGTCACTTACAAACTTCTGACATTGCCAAAGGCCGTGATTAGCTGTTTCACATGCCACACACTTACGCAACCTCTGTGAGTCCTTGGCCCTTTTCGCTGGTTCCGAAGCTTTAGACTCTTCTCGGATATCCATCTGTACGACATGAGCTCGTATAGGTCTGGCCTTAGACCATCCAGTACTACGTGAAGCCACCTTGTCCTTAGATGCTTTCATAAGCCTGCCAAGACGAGAGTTGGCCAACCGTTGCGAATGGTCGATGAACTCAATGAATATATCAAACGGAACTACTTCCATATCATAGCCAAGACGTAGGGCTCTCTCCGCAAACCGCTCCTGCAAGCTCTTGGGAAGTCTTGAGAAAACACCTTCCGCGGTAGCCACTGAATTAAGAAGATGTGTTGCATTTGCAGACTCAACGACCATCTTGCAGTTCACTAAGTCTGAATAAAAATCTTGAAGACTTTGTTCGTCTGTATGAATCACCGGACCCTCACAAACTAATTTCAAGTGGGCCTTGATGGCAACAGCTGGGCAGCCAAATGCTTTGTACAATAACTGCAAAGCCTTGTTGAGCGCTTCGGCTAGACGTAGCATTATACAACTGCGGATCAACTTTCTTGCCCTGCCTGTGGTCGAATCTATGAGGAGCTGAAGAGCGTGTCCGGGATCTGACTGGCCATGAATGCTTAGTATGCAATCTTCTACCTGTCGGATGAACTGGTGATAACGAAGCGGATCACCACTGTACCTTTCTTCTTCAGTCAAGGCGCGCGAGCTCTGGCAGCGCACCAGAACCCGTGCAAAGTCGTTAATTGACGATTTGTCAGGATCAGGTTTAGATGGCAGGCAAGGAGCCTTACATTTGTTTTCAAAGTTGTAGCCAGATCCACTTGCAGCTGGATTAATTATTCCTGACGCAGGTCGAGGCTGAGTATACAACCATTTTGGGTCCGTAGCAAGGTGCCCAGAAACTTGGAGAGGCAATTGCTCAGCTGAAGAAGTGGCCGGCCCATGAGGCACAAGGTTATTAGGGTAAACCGTTGTAGTACAGGTCGCCGCATTAAACGCGGTATTAGTCTGGGGGTAGATCGTAGAAAAAGCAGGTATAGAGGAGGTAACTTGGGGCTGTGGGTTAGTAGCAATCGGAACGGAGACATGACCAGACTGAGCGTTATCTCCAAAGAAAGCCGGTAATTGAGGACTAAACGGAGCTGAACACTGAACGGAGCTGCGAGGGAACACCGGTTTTGGTAAAAAGGAAGGCTCAGAAGGACAAACTGGAGGCTTACCCAAATCCGCAATGGCCGGCCCATGAGAAGCCAGGGTCTCAACACCGAGTGCTTTAGATGACTGAGGTTGCCATGACTCAGCCTGTACATTTAAGTTGCTCGCTCCAGGATTAGAGTCACCGGTAGAGGACACGGGAATGACGGGAGGAGGAAAGGAAAGGGAAGAGTTTACCTCGGAATGGGAGGGTAAATCATGAGCAAGAGAATCAGGGGTAGAGTGCTCCATCTGGAGAAAGGCTGGTGAACGGCATTCGAGAGGGGGAGGAGCTGAAGGTGGTAAAGATTGTAAATAATCATCTACTTTGTCATGTAATGCCTTCTCTGGCTGAACGTCAGCGGGCTCTTCGAAAACTTGTTCTTCCATGACTTCTGCGCGAATGCGCGCTTCTAAAAGAGCTGTCTCTGCTTGCAACACCATCTGCTGCGATTGAAGTCGCGCAGCACTCTCCGCTTGCTGCAAACGCATTTCCGCCAATTTAACTTCCAACCGAAGCTTACTAGCTGATGACATAGTGGAATTTGATTTAACAGTACCACCGCATCCACTGAGTATTTCCTTACGGGAACGCACCGTGCCTCTAGATTTGTTAGAAGCGGTAGCAGAGCGTTCCTCAATGCCTTCCAACATGAATTCAGCTACACGTGCACGTAGATCGACAAGTTCAACTGTTCGGGCATTGAGCTGGAGCATGTACTCCTGATAACGAGGACTATCTTGATCGAGAGATTTGCAAAACTCTTCCACCGATGTGGTATAGCCTTCGTGTGATCTGTCCAATTGATTCTTCAGATCTGCAACTTCCCTAGCTCGGTGGAATTCTTTCTCATTAACTATTAACAAAACCTGCTGCATTAGCTTAGTGCAATGGCCTCGCTGCCCACCTATCCTGCGAGTAGCACTGAGCGTAGCGTCTGATGCAGGCACCTCTTGTACTTCCGGAATATCGCTGTCCGCAACACTTTTAGGAACAGACAAAGAGGCAGAAACGTTTGCCTCTTCCATCTTTAACAAACAAACTGATTCTATCCTACCACAATAGGAGTTGTATTTTAAGAATGTTGCATTCAGAGTCAAGGGGTTCCACTCTGTCTGCAGTTTTAACGACTATTGCTTCAACGCCCGACGCTACTCGTACCTGAGTCTGCACCTCAACCACAATCTTACAACCTCGACGTTTTATTGCGGCCCCGAGTCAGTCAGGCACAGCGCGTCAGTTAACTTAAATTCGCACGGAACCAAAGAACTACCACGAAAACGTTCGAACTTAAGAAACGTTAAAATACAACTCGTGCGTTATCCTGCAAAAGATAAGCAAAGAGAAATACGAAAACACAATTCTAAGCCTAAGTAAATACTACAGTACCTGACCCAAACCACTTATGCCAGTCTGGTCAAATCTGAAATATAGCTAACTAGCTAGACTAACAGGTTAAGGCAACAACAATTGCTACAGAATCGCTCGGCATCAATGCAACATAAAATGAGCGCCTCCAACTCACGAAACTGCGTAGCCTACTCTGCATGCTCAACGATCAATGTTACAACAACGCTCACACTAACAGCCCATAAACACAGTACAAAATGCTTTTAAGACTAGCTGCCAGCCTGCCATCTGAATTAACTAAAATGCAACGCAGAAAGATTTTCAACACACAATGCTACCGCTGTTGCGTCACAAAGGCTAGTACATCAAAGCGAAGCAGCTACGAAGACAAAGTGAAGGCAATAAGCAATATCTCACCGTAACACGTTGCTTTTACAGCAAGAAAGGGTTTTTGCACTGCTTAAAGTAAAGCCGGTATGGAAATTTAATCAAGAAAAGATACGACTTGCATGCAGTGATAGACATGGTATCGCAGGTAAGTGCGACGACAGACTTTTTTACTTTCGTGTTGACTGTGCAGTAGGGACTTTTCACTATCAAGGTTTCACTGTCAAGGTTCCCGTTGTTCATCTCGTCAGATTACATCTGAGATGTAGTAGTAGAAGAACAACTAAACGATTGACGCTACGGCATGCATGTAGTAGAAGAGGAGTCAAAGAATACAAGAGTAGGCATAATTGCAAGTTTGCAACATCCAGTAATATAAAGCGTACTTTAATAAATCAAATTTTTATTATGCTCACCGAAGCGTGTAACGAGTGGCGGGACCCATCTCCGCGGCTTAGCGCCTGGGCAACACAGCTCCGAAGAAACGTCGCAGCGGTGGCGAGCCGTTGGCGACACTGTGTCAATTTGATCGGCCTGGAAATCGAACCTCAGACCTACCGCACCGATAACGTGTGCGCTAAGCAGCTGAGCTAACGGCCGGTCTAAAGCGTACTTTTATGCACCAAAATCCATCTGCTAATAATGCTTAATTTATCAGTAAAAGTGGACTTCAAATGAATATATGAAAAGTGACAGCAATTCTTACAAATAAAAATTTTTCAGAAACAATTTCTTTCATGGACACACCAAAATATCGTCCTTTTATATTATTTCAGTAAGTAGTCCTATAATATTTAAGCTTCGAAACTATCAAAAACTTTAACTTCTTATGCATGAGAAAAAATTACAAAAAATTTACCGTAACTAAGCTGCAGGCAAAAATTCTCTGTGGAGAACTGTCATTAATCCAGCGAGAAACTTGTCTGATCGCCGTCTCATGAGGTACTGCTTCAGAGTTCTGTTCTGTGTCTCTACTCCATTGTTCGAATTGATACAAATTCGAAGCTTGTTGCGGTAAAGTTGCAACCACCGCCGTATTACAAACGAAATTTTGTCAAAGGTTTCTATTCTGATTTTGCGCGTTATTTTGCTTTTTTTTGCTTTTGGGGATCGCGACACACCAACAGAACCAGGCCTTCGAATCATGATTGTCCACAGCGAGGCAAGATACATACAGATTTATTATTGCGTGGTTTGCAATTGGTTTATTGCACTAAACGCATTATATTAATAAAAAAAAATTCAAAGAAAACGATAACATACAGCTTCTAACAGCTGTCGTGCTGACTGTTTACCTCCTTTTGTGACAGCCAAGTATTGTCCAAATAATTTTTTATTGCGCATCCATAAATCGCTTTCTCTGAGATGTCGTAGCGCTTTGTTGTAACTTTCCTCATCTGCAGCTTTTGCTACGTTCCGCATAAGAGTCAGCAAGCGTGCTCTATCATCTCCTACACCGTTTTCTGATTTTTTTGCCCAACGTTTCCACGCTTGCTCCCGATGAAATTTGCAGTTTAAAACTCAGCATTCTGCATGTAATTATTCCAGTCATCCAATAACAATAATTTATCGTTAAAAAGCTATAAATGTAGCAAGAACTTTCTCTTGTCTGTCCTAACATATCAAGTTATTTGCAACTAATAAATTAAACTCATTACTTTTCAGGCAAAGCTGCCACTGGAATGCCAGTTCAAATCAAGTTTTGTGAGTAAACTTCATGTGGCATTCATCGGTAAGCGAGGTTGTGTAGCATATATGTGCAGCATAGGTCGCTTAGCTAAAAAGTATGATTAGATTTGTAGTTTTATGCTTGGTTGAAGTATCAGGCGATACGCCTTGGTTTGATAGTGTTTGCGGCTATGCAAAAAAATCTTTCCTTAATTACTTCATTATAGTTTGCATTGCAGACCAAACTTCTGTAAACTTGTGTATTGTGTAAACTACGTAGTGATTGTGTTTGTAAAACTTTTTTCTTTAGAGCGAGACACACGCGAAGAAATGTTGGAGAAATGACGTCTTCGCTATGAGACCTTTTTTTGGATATAAACGAAAAAATAAGAATTAAATTTAAGTACCGGGGGAAGAGATGGAAACCGGTTGGGTCAACCGGCACCGGTCGGGTCGAGATTCTTCGACCGCCCGGTCAAAAAACCAGTCAAATTCCCTTTTCTTGCAGCTAAAATACACCTAAACACCAAACGAAATATAGCCTACATACCGACATGTGTTTTTTAAAAAAAATTTGTTTTAAAAAAAAATAACAAAAGTTTGTTTTCTGTTTACTTATATTAAAATACTCTTTTTTTTTAGATAGAACTTAAACCAAAAGAAATTATTACCGCTCAGATGGCCGAATCGATAGAACGTCTGCTTCTAGAACGGTAGATTCCGAGTTCGGTTTAAAGTAGGATTAAACCAATGACTTAAAAGTTGGTTTTCATAGCTTTTCTGCATGACGCTTAGCATCAAAGGTGACAGCGTGAAGATATATTATTGTAACTGTAACGTGAACCGAACCCGAGATTTGCAATTTATCAATTCAATTGATGATCGCGGGTGCAATTGCTGTACTTTAAGCGTCTGCGCGCGTGATTGCGAGATACCGCTTGGTAACTTGTGAAGTGTGCTTTGTTGATTTGATTTTCTAGCATAGCTTGCTCGAAGTGTTAGTTGGGATTGCAGCTATGCAGTGCAGCTGTGATTTTGGACTGGGGTCGATAATTTGGTTCGCCTGATGTCGCTGCAGATGCTCCTTTTTCATTTTTAAAGTTTGAGTTTTACTCTCAATTATTTATTACTACTGACGTCTCGTATTACTACTGTATTAACATTTCCTTACTACTATGAGTCCAGGCGCAAAAAAAACCTATGCTGTTAATGCGCCTTTATTGTTTTTATTCACGCACATAATAAACAAACAAAAAATGTAAGTAGTGTTGTGCTATGTTAGCAGAGAAGAGAAATAGACATTGGAAGAGAAATAACCATACAGAGTAAAGTAAATCAAAAAGTTCTGGGCGATACCGAGAATCGACAAACCTCAATTTCTGAAACAATATCAGTAGGCCTAATCGATGAATTATCGCCGATAAATTTTTCCGATAAATGTTGCGTTAAGTTTTCAATGTGCTTTTTATAAGTCAAATTGCAAAAACGTTTCTCCAGATTTTTCAAAAAAATAGACCATCGACGGACTTTGTCGTAGCATTCCTAAGTAAAATATTTTTTAAATTGTGACAAACCTTAATGTGAATCGTGATCTGCGTCGTTTCCCGCGCAATTCATTAGTTTGAAGATACACCATGTTTATTTGTTTGTAGAATTTATTGATAGACTTTTGTATCCTCAAAACTTGATAAATGAACAGCTGAGAATTAACATAAGCCCTCACAGTTCAGAAGTGTAGACAACAGAGAAATGTTAACCTTGTTTTGCGTGGAGAGACAAAAAATTAACGTGAAATTTTTAAAGTTTTGATGCGCTATAACTACAAGGTATGTCGTTTTCAAATTTTACAAGTTTTTCTGTTTCGGCGTTTGGCATAATTTCAAAAGCTTTTGTTTAAAAGTTCCCAATAATGCAACATGTTGTTCGCTCCGTACGGAAATTGCACCGAAGAAGGACGATTTCATCGCTGGGAACAATCTCCATCGAGAGTATTTTTTTTACCATAACCATAATGCCGGTGTGCGCAAAGCAGGGCACGCCATAAGCGTGAGCATGGTACCCGAACGGTTTGGTAAAAAGTAATTCTTTTATTTACGATCAATCACTGTTTCTTCGTTGAAAACAAATATTTCAAGTTTTGGTCCATCGAAAACGTCTTGAAAGCAGTGGGTTTTCATGACAGTAACTTCTTTCGGTAGGCAAGCTAGTTATTCGTGATCGCAAGTATTTATTGAAGTTTGTACTTGTGTGTTTTACGGAAGTTCGTTTTCAATACCAACGAATATGTAAAGTGGCGAAGCACGCGGCAAGGTTATTTTTAACAATTTGGCCCGTGTGGTCATTTGAGTTCTGCAGACGCGCTCTACGGGTTTCTTCAACAACAGGAGTGGTAATTCATTCATTTTCATTTTATTCGCTTCAAACAATAATGAGTGTGTGGTGATCGTGAAAACCACAAACAGTACAGCTACGAAGATATAAACCAATGCATTAGTACTAAAGCAATGCCGGTGCGTTGATTACATTTTAGGATTCTTAACAAAAATAAAATACGGTCTGTAACGGCAAAGTGCAAATCTTGATTAACCGCAACGGTTACAACACATCAAAACAGAAATAAGAAAACAAGAAATTGGCTTTATTTACCAACCTACATCTGAGGCTTTTATTCTTTTTCTTTAATGTGCATAGATACTCATACATGTCAGATTTAATGGTACCTCGCTCGCACAACAGTAAAGCACGCGTAAAATGGTAACATGCATCGGTTTCAGGAGACTTTAAGGAGCCAACCATGAACAAAACAGGAAAACAGAGCACATGACACAGCATACAAATAAAGTATACACAACATGCACGGGAAAAAACGAACACTATAAAACTGCAGCGGTTTTTAAGCGGTTTACGCCGAATAAGAATTCCAACAACACGTACTTTTAGCAACTTTCTATCTGGAAAAACTTTTCATGTAAGAAATTTATCTTTAATTTAACGCTACAAACGTTGGCCGGCCTTTAAATAAAAAACACGATTGTTTAGGATTGTTTCCTTTTTTTGAATTCTCTTCGTATTCACGCTTCCAAAAAATTTGTGGTAAGTCGTACCTGTACTTCGTATCAGAGATGGACACGGAGCCGGATCCGGAGTGGAGCCGGATTTATTTTTTGAATTCGGAGTCGGATTCGGCTTTGGGTTTTTGAATTAAAGCCGGATTCGGATCCGGATTTTAGCCTGAACCTGAAATCCAAAAATTATATTTCACTATTACTTAGCATGTTAGAGAAACGTAATATTTAGGCTTGGGCATAGGTTCAAATCCGGATCCGGAGCGGATTCGGATTCTAAAATTTGTCCACAAACAGGAGTCCAAGTCTTTGGAACCGGAGCGGATCCGGAGTCAGTTTTTGTGACTCCGCCCATCTCTACTTCGTATACATCGCTGCATTAAACTTGTTAAATACGAATACGAAACAAACAAAAAAAAATCGACATCGAATGGAGAATGAACATTCAGTAATTTACAGATTGTAAATTAATTCTGCTAATGTGGGTGGATAGTACTCGTATTGTTTTCATTTTTTTCTTATTTTTTATGCGTGTTGTATTATATTTTCATGTGTAACATGCTGGCTCAATTTAGCGTTAGAAATGAAGTTGAAGGAACATGCATGAGGAATTAAGTATACATGCAATTAGCCATGCTATGTTTAATCAATCTTCCCTTTGAGACGTCCGGCTATTCGCCAATTTCGTGCCCAAAAGTACGTGCACGCACACCGCAGCACCCTTACATTACAGAGTGTTTAAGGAGGCTATAAGGAGAGAATTCCAGATCAAGAGATTCACTGACAGTAGTTTTTCATAGTCAGTTTATAAATTGGGTGCAACCAGGCAAATTAAAATTGATTTCACGTTCTTGAAGTGCAGTATTGATGGACATGACACATTCCGCCTGAAAAAAAAAAATGCAAAAAGACACCGATTAGTAAGTTTTAGTACAAAACAAATTTGTTTTTGAACCATGCTGTAACTCAACGCACCCGCAAGGCTGTTTAATTGTTAAACCTGATATAGCACATTATTTGGTTACTGTTTCATCTCAAATCTGGCTGTGTTGAAGACCAAGGCAACAGTACAGTAAGGATGCAGTTTTCGATGGTCAATCACAGTGCACTAAACTTGTCGGGAATTCTTAATTGTGCATTTATTGGGGGGCCTAAACGACTGACAGGTAATTAGCCGGTAAACTGAAAGGTGACAGGTAAACTGAACACCCATGACTCAAAAATTGGTACCGTATTTACAGCTTCCCTACTAGACATTCAACATTGAAGGGATCATGTGAAGCAAGCCGACAAGTTCGCTTGTTGTGTG
Organism: Trididemnum miniatum; assembly: GCA_964006365.1. Lineage (NCBI taxonomy): Eukaryota > Metazoa > Chordata > Ascidiacea > Aplousobranchia > Didemnidae > Trididemnum > Trididemnum miniatum. The sequence continues at coordinate 12,793,058 of OZ023236.1, read as the reverse complement.
TTGGGAAAGGCACTAAACGGGATCCCCCGTCCAAGTGTGGTAGGCAGATGGCGGCAACTTCTAAGCGAGCTCGTATAGCGGCCCATCGCTTTCTCGTGATAGGAGGATAAAAATGCAAATGATAAAAATAAATAAAACCAGCTCACAAGGTGTTCTTAAATTTGAATTTAATTTTTTCAAAAGTAACAAGTTTGAATTAAAAAATTAAGAAATGATTGGATCCAACTCTGTACCGGCCTCCTTTCTCAAGTCCTATACGCGCACTCCTACACACAGTATGTTTTTTATGACATCAATACGCAGTTTATGACACTATTTAAAAGGAAACGATAGCGACAAATTTCAAAACTGAAATATAGAATCTGAGCGCAAAAATTTTCTTCAACGCGATTCGCAAAGCTAAGTTTCGTTCTTGAATTGATGAAACTTAGGGTCCTTTGAGGCAATTTGGGGCCCCTTTTGGGCAGTGTGCCCCCCAATTGGGGGGTTTGGGGTGGCTGCTACTGCTCTGACTACGCCCCAACTAGATTATGAGGCAGAAGAAATCAAGCGATAATAGGCGATTCGAAAGAAAACACGGGATTCTTTCCAAAGTTGCAAAATTATATTTTACGCTTACCTTAGGGATGTTTGGATTTTGATCACCTTTACTAGATATCTCAGGATCTTCCACAGAAATGAACATTGCGAATTTAATGCACTAGTTTTAACAAATTAAAACAAGTCAATAAACCATGACCTGAATAAAAAATTGCAATGCACTTACGACAAAAGGTTAACTTGTAAAACTGATTACTTATTGAAGGATTAAATCTAATGAAGCAAGTTTTAAATGCTTTATTATTAGATCAAATACTTCAATAAGTTATCGGTCGACCGGTCCGGTCGACTTTTTTTTACGGGAGGTGCATGTTCAGTGTTCAACAAACCTAATGAAAAACTCTAGTTTACACCAACGTTATCACTGCATGTATTAAATACATAGAATTTCATCTAATAAAGAGTATTTAAATGAAAGTAAACAGAAAGCAAACTTTTGTTTTCAGAAAGTGTGATTTGTTAATGCCGTTTTTCATAAAATATTTGAAAAACAAATATCGAAGCGTGTCGTTCGGTTGGTGTTTAGGTGTATTTTAGTTGCAACAAAGGAGAATTTGACTGGTTTTTTGACCGGCTTCACCGGCCGGTCGAAGAATCTCGACCCGACCAGCTGGTCAACCCGACTGGTTTCCATCCTTGCGCTAAGCCGCGGAGATGGGCCTTTCGGCATAATATGGCGACTATAATGAAGATTGGTAAAATTTGAACTAGGGGGGCTTTATGCAATGCAAAAATCTCTTATTTTATACCAAATGTTCTTAAACTTTCTCAGTCACGCCCCCTTTGGCATTAGTTATTTTTGCCCACGCCCCACCACCAGTGCCGTGTAAAGACTATTGCCCCCCCCCCTCCCACGAAAAAACTCCAGATGGGGCCCTTGGATATACAAACATATTTAGGTCAGTTTCGAGCTTTTTCGACTCGGTTGCTAACTTTCCTCATTAACTGCATCGTTTCAAGGGACGTATCCAGAAATTTCCTCAAAATCGGCGCCCCAAACTTTCGTACACGCAGTTTTTTTCGGTGCGTGGCAAAGTCAGAGTAAATTTAAAGCAGAATAAAAATTAATGAAAACTCTAGGGGGGTCCGAGGGCATGATACCCCGGAAAACTTTTAAAATTTTATTGTAATTTACGTCATGTAATTGTTATTATTATAGTGCTTTTTCAACAACTTTTCGACGAAATTTTTAAAATTTATTGCCTCTAATTTTGAGTTTAATACAACAATATCGTGGGGCCCCTACAAATCCCCCCGCCCCCGACTGGAAAGACCGAACTTTAGGGATGCCTCAATACGGCACTGCCCACCACGCTACAAAAAACATGCAGAAAACAATTATATAACAATTTATTTGCAATGTCTAAATCGATTTAATGGGAAGGATGCAGCTGTTTTTGGGAAACAAGTTTTGATGTTTTACGAAAAAATGATTTGAAAATACCTTTGTTCAACCATCAAGTCACTGCTTACGCCGACCAGTTTAAGAATCTCTGCTCGTAAGTCTAAACACTCACAATTTAGGACTTGGCTGAGTTTAAGAGCCCTCCTTACAAACAGTTTTTTTGAACTAGGGGGGTCGAACCCCTCACCAAGGCAACCCTGGTGGCATAGCAAAAAAACTAAAAATGAGGGGGCGCATGGCACAACCCTAGCTAATTACCCTCCTGAATGTTGGCTTACTTGTTGTGCCCTTCGTAAGGGGTGACTTCATCTTACAGCAGTAGAATAGTGGTGTTTGTAAGTACTCGCTTTTATGAGACGGTGAAAAGCAGTGTAGCCTATTGAAATTCAGAAGAGGTGGGCTACCTACCGGTAAGAGTGAATTCCCAGCATACCCATGATCAAGCTGTGTTTACTCAGCAAAAGTTCCAACGCTACTTCTAAGATGCACTGCTGTATACGTGATCTCGCGCCACACCCTTTTCCGTCTTCCGTTCTTCAGAGTGCTGCCGATGGACGAGGACGCTTGAATTTATTCCTTACACTGTTACAGAGTAGACCTACTGGTACCGCAGCTGTTTTCTGATAACGATGATAACCTTTCCATTTTCTTTCAACCCTGTGGTCTACAAACATTGTACTCTATAACCGATTAATTGATATTTCATGTAGCCGTAAGCCTGCAAGGCTATAATTACTAAAATTATAGTGATTATGCCTAAATCTGTTGTTTTGAAAGCTTATTTTTGCCTCGTAGCTACTGTAGTAGACTAAGAGGGTCCGAACACACATTTTCAAGAATTGTGGCTGTTCCATTCTACCCGATTTCACTCCCTAACCTTGTGCCTGTGAAATTTGATTGTTTTACGAGTGTGACCCAATAAGAAAACCTGCCAGCCAATCAGCGCATTCTGGAAACAGTTTTTTGAGTTGCAATTTAGACTCTACCACTGAACAAATGCTCCAGTCCGAATTACAGCCAGTGTTGCCGTTTCTAAAATAAATAACAAGTAAGACGGATCGACTCCGCAACACCAATGCTCATTGGTCCCAAAACGCCCCTTTGCCCCAAAGTGCCCTTTCCCCCAAATGTCCCATTTGTCGTAGTACCCACATGCCCTCAATGCCCATTTGTCCTATATACCCATTGGCCCCAAAGTGCTCATTTGTTCCAAATACCCATTTTTTCCAATCTCTACATGCTTTCAATGCCCAATTGTCCCATATACCTATTTGCCCCCAATGCCCATTTGCCCTAATTACCCATTTGTCCTAGTGCTTATTTTTCCTGGTCCCCATTTGCCCCAAAGTGCCCACTATGCCCCAAAAGCCCACCTGCCCCAATGCTCGTTATTTGGTCATAAAGTGCCCATTCATCCAAATGCCCACTTGTCCCAGTCTCCACATGCCCCCAATGCTCATTGTCCCATATACCTAATTGCCCCAAAGTTCCCATATTGCCCCAAATTCCCATTTGCTCTGGTGCTCATTTTTCCTGGTGTCCATTTGCCCCCAATGCCCACTTGCTCCAATGCTCATCAGTCCCAAAGTGTCCATTTGCCCCGAAATGCCCATTTCCCCAAATGCCCATTTATCCCAGTCCCCACATGCCCATTTGTCCCAAACACCCATTTACCCAAAATGCTCATTTGCCCCAATTGTCCAATGCCCATTTGCTTTGGTGCTCATTTTTCCTGGTGCCCATTTTCCCCCAATGCCCACGTATTGCCCCAATGTCCATCGGTCCCAAAGTGCCCATTTGCTCCACAGTGCCCATTTGCCTCATAAATGCCCATTTGCTCTGGTGCTCATTTTTTCTGGTGGCCATTTCCCCCCAATGCCCATTTGCCCCCAATGCCCACTTGCCCCAATGTCCATCGGTCCCAATGTGCCCATTTGCTCCACAGTGCCCATTTGCCTCATAAATGCCCATTTGCTCTGGTGCTCATTTTTTCAGGTGGCTACTTGCCCCAATGTCCATCAATCCCAAAATGCCCATTTGCTCCACAATCCCCATTTGCCCTGTTGCTCACTTATCCTGGTGTCCATTTATCCCAAGTGCCCAGCATTTGCCCTCAATGCCCCAATGCTCATCGGTCCCAAATGCCCATTTGCCCCAAAGTGCCCATTTCCCCGAATGTTCATTTGGCCCAATCCCCACATGCTCCAACGCCCATTTATCCCAGATACCCATTTTCCCCAAATTGCCCATATTGTTCCAATTGCCTATTTGCCCTGGTGCTCATTTTTCCTGGTGCCCATTTTCCCAAAGTACGCATTTGCCCCCAATGCCCACTTGCCCTAAAGCTCATCGGTCCCAAAGTGCCCATTTGCCCCCAAATACTCATTTTCCTGAACATCCATTTGTCCCAGTTCTCACATGCCCATTTGCCCAAACTGCTCATTTACCCCAATTGCTCAAAGCCCATTTGCTCTGGTGCTCGTTTTTCCTAGTGCCCATTTTTCCCTAAAGCCCACTTGCCCCAATGTCCATCGGTTCCAAAATACCCATTTACTCCAAAGTGTCCGTTTGCCCCAATTGCTGATTTGCCCTGGTGCTCATTTTTCCTGGTGCCCATTTGCCTTAAATGCCATTTTCCCCCAAAGCTCACGAGCCAAAATGTCCATTATTGGTGCCAAGGTGCTCATTATGCTCCAAAGTGCCCATTTGCCGCAAATACCTGTTTGCCCTGGTGCTCTTGTTTCCTGGTGCCCATTTTCCCCAGGTGCCCATTTGCCCCCAATGCCTACTTGCCCCAATGCCCATTGGTCTCAAAAGTTCTCGTTTGCCCAATTAAGTGCCCCGAATACCCATTTGCCCCGGTGACCAGTTGCCCTAATAATTGTGCCCATTTTTCCTGGTGCCCATTTTTCCTAAGTGCCCATTTGCCCCAAATAGCTAAGTGACCATTTTCCCCTGAGGCCATATATTTTACATTCCTAATTCAATTCAAAACAGTAATGGTTTCTGCTGCTAGGGGGTGCTAAAATTATAGTGCGTGTGCCCCAATGCATAGTCGTAGGCCTACCCCACATAAAATTTTAGAGCTTACATGGATTCATAAACATTTGCATGTTTTTCATTCCTCTCCAAAAACAATAATTTGATATATTCGGCACTAGAGGGTGCTACATATCATTTTGCATCAGTCATTGCCATACCCCAAAATAGGGCGCCCCTTAATTAGTCATTATTTTGACAAACGAGACCTGCAACGTATTTCTCGGACAAAACAACATATTTCTCAGGTAACGTTACCAGCCCTGCAACGTATTTCTCAGGCAAAACAACGTATTTCTCGGGTAACGTTATAAGCCCTTGTGCATTATCCAGCTATTATATGCTACCAGTTGGTCTATTACAGGGGTGTGCAAACTGCGGCCCGCGTTGGAAAATTGTGCGGCCCGCGAATGGTTGCGGTTTTTAAATAAACTGCGGCCCGTGAACATTTCGCAAGTTTTCTAAGGTGCGCGATAAAATTAATGTCACAAATAAAGCATTGAAAACACAATACTGTCGTGCAAATCAAAAACATGGTAGCTTAAGTCCACTTTTTTGATTTTTTGTACTTGAGACTTTTTTTATCAATAGACAAAAAAAAGCGATGATGCACCTTCCCACTAATTTTGGGAAGAAAAAACCACCAGCCAAAACAAATGGCCTACAACAGTCAAAAGTGCCTGTTTTCCAAGCTTTTTTTCGAATCTAAACGAAAAAAAGCACAGTAGGCTATATAGTTGTTAACAAGCGGAAGATGTTGTGCCCGACCCGAACCCGATTTTTCTAGCCCAAAGCCGAATCCTAATTTATCGATCAATCTGAGCCCGATTTAAACCCGAAATCAAAAATATCACAGCAAATTTTAAGATCTTGTAATAAAAAAATGAAACCAGGTTTGCCCATTCACAGTCGCACTAGTCACGGACAGCAATGATTATTACAGTCAAGAATACGGATTTAAGCAGCATACGCACTGAATAATATCCTTAGCTTTTTTTTATTTAAGATTTAACTATGGCGTCCGGCCCAATTGAAGCCCGACAATTTTTCAAAATCCAAGCCCGACCCGACCCGACCCGAAGAGCCCGAGCCCCATTGACAACTATGGCGCAGTATGACCGTTAACTTACTGTAAAATGAATTTTCTTCTTCATACCAACTTAATGTTTGCTAAAAAGTAAAAAAAATATGACTTAAAAATTTGCACCAAATGAAGCGTATTTCGCAAAAAATTGAGCAAATTCCGTTGAGATTTTTGTTTTAATTTAAAAAAGTTGGCTTACGCTTCAAGCCCTTTTCTAGAAAAATTGAATCTTCATTATCGCCGCGGTATTACGCCGAAGCTTGTAAAGCGTAGCTGGTATCCACCTCCACGGTTGAGCGCTTGGGAAACACGGCTTTAAACTCCGAAAGAGCGTTGACGTCGCTTTGTTCAATTTAACCGGCTGGAGGATCGAACCCCAAACCTTCCGTGCAGACGACAATATCTTTTACCATTCCGCCAAATTCTCAAAACTTATTTTTTGGACTTGTGTGGTTTGCCAAAGCTAGAGTAATTTTCTTCATAGTGGCTGGGCGTTTTGACAGCATACAGTAGCTTCAGCTTTCATTATCAGCAGTAGATTCAGCTGTCATGATCCCTTACTGCTTACTCTTACTGGGTAGGGTTTTTACTGCTATTTTAACATACTCACTGCTGATGATGACAGCTGAAGCTCTGTTGTCAAACATCCAGGAACTGCTATGAAAAAAATTACTCTGAAGATAATTAAGGTGCGGCCCGCAGAATATTGCACTTGTTGCTATTTGGCCCGGTTTCAAAAAAGTTTGCACACCCCTGGTCTATTACGTGACTTTAAATTTGAGTTGCTGTGCTAGTTTTTGTGAAAGCAATTGCATTTGAGATTGTGTTTTTTGTATTATGATAGATCATTTATTACAGCCTCAGATAAATGTACAAATTTGTTACCGTCGAAATTACATCAGTGTTGTAAGATAAATAAATGCCTTGCAATCATTTTCTATTCGCCGACACTAAGCTCTCATCAGGCGCCATGGTGAATGTAAATTGATGATGTATCGTTTCAATCTAGCAATCCTTTTGGTGATGATGAATGCTGTTATTAAGTTTTTTGTTATATTTGTTTCACATTCTATTTGAATAAGGTTCTATTTTTTAATAAGTAAAATTGTTAGCTGGTTCATTTGATTTCTGATAAGCTGAATATTAATTTGAATATTGACGGTAAAATCTGAATTTGTGCTTATTTGAAGAGAAGGGAAGGAACAGAAAGGTTTTTGATAAACACCATTTTGCCGGCGCAGGCGTATTGCTGAACCTGCGCAATACATGGAATTTCAATCGCAGTGTTCTGTCATTTCGCAGTTCAAGAAAGTTTTCTTTAATAGGCAATGATAATTTTTGCGTTGAAATTTCAGCATCAACAGAAAAAGGATTTCGGATTCAATCATATTGTTACGAGTTAACTGCAAAAAAATAATGGTCATACTTTTGATGTATAAAAGCCACATGCTTTGTTACATCAAATCCGTAAGAAAATTGCAGCAGTGGGCAGGGCGTTGGCAGTCGCAGGACTTGACGCAAACGTGATCGCATTGGTCGTGGCGTATCGCAACGAGCTCAGTGTGCAGCCGCCTTAACGTTGTTCAAGGTTGCTCGCACTTCAAAATTAAGCAAAGTTAGTTGTAATATCAGCTTCCAGCTTGCGTGAGAAGAAAAATCAAGCAAAAGCGGTTTCCTGAGGTTAGTCAAAGGTTAGCACAACGGGATCGACGCGTCGAGTGAAAGCTGGAATTTTTTATGTTTATACTTCCAAGACTAAGTGAATAATTCGTAATAGGCAATAAAACGCTCCTTATCATCAAGAATGCGCGGAAATCTGGATACATTTAAGAAAAAGGTTCGGTTGCTAACAACAATAATCTGTTGTACAACGTGTGGGTCTCTTGGTAGTTATGCAATACGAGAAAAAAGTGGAGATTAATTAAAGTGATGATAATCCTTACGCTACTAAGCGAAACTTCAAAAAGATCTTTTGAGATAGATCGGTGCAATTCTGAAATAAATTGAATAAGATCAATTCTATTTGAATAAGATCAATTTCTATTTGAATAAGGCTACTTTTATGGTGTATAATCTAAATTTTGAATTGTTTGTGACTTCATAATAAAGACTGAAGATATGAGCTTATGTGGAATATGCGATGAAAAAATTAATGTTAAAGGTTACAAGATATATGGTTGTGAATTTTGTCCGGTTTGGCTTCATGCCTCATGCGTCTTTCCTAATGCCTCTGAAGATAAGTTAAAAATTCTGTTTGAATTCAATACTGGTTTTTGTGTTATGTGCCGTGAATGCAAACAAAACTTTAAGGATCAGAGATCTTCATTAGCTACCAAAGATGATATTAAATTGATAGTTGATGCCATAAAAAGTCAACCTGCCCCAAGTATTCTCAATGAAGAGCTCACCAAATGCGTACCTGAATTTGTAAATGAGGTTGCTGCTAAATGTGGAGAAGTCTCATTTGCAGAAATAGTTAAGCAGCAGAAAGAAGAGCTTGAATCATTAAACAGTGCACAAGCAATCAATTTTGCTTCTAAAGTTAGAAAGGAACTATCTACTGATTCAATTATTCAGCAATTGTCTAACAAAAAGGAAGAGGATGAAAAGATGAAAAGAAAGTGCAATTTAATATTGTTTGGTTTGCCAGAATCTAAATTTGATTCTCCTGCTAAGCGTATCACAGAAGATTGTGCCAAGGTTAAAAATATATACGAAGAAAGGCTTTCATTATCTGCCTTTGATGTAAAGAATATCATGCGCCTTGGTTACAGCACAGAAAACAAAAATGAAAAGAGACCTTTGCTAATTCAATGCGAAAGTGAAAATAAGAAGTGGGAGATGCTTAGAGCATCAAAGAACCTTAAATACGTTCAAGAGCATGAAAGTTTTCCGATATTTGCTGCTCCAGATCGCACTGAAAAGGAAAGAGAAGAAAGAAAAATGCTTGTGACCCAACTAAAACAAAGAAGAGATAAAGGAGAAGAAAATTTAATCATCAGAAAAAACCGCATTGTAACTAAACTACGTACTGTCAATGGTGCTGATGTTGAACCCTTTCAACGACCGGCCCAAAATGCCTGGGCCGATTTGTTCAAATCGTTTTAAAGGGTCCCTCAAGAATCAATTTGCTCCTATTCTACAAAGCCTAAAAATTATGTATTTCAATGCAAGATCAGTAGTAAACAAAATTCATCTAATTTATAGCTTTCTTCTAAATAACTCCAACGCTTTTGATTTGATATTTATAACAGAAACTTGGCTCACTTCAAATATTCTGGACTCCATGATTTGCCCAGCTGGTTACAATATTCTTCGACATGATCGTTTTGGTGCTAGAGGAGGAGGAGTTTTAGTGATATATAAATCTTGTTTGATGGTTAACAAATTTGTACCAAGCAATCATGAAATCTATGACTCACAATGTTTCGAATATGTCGCTATTGATGTGCTCTGTGCAAAAAAACAGAAGATTCGAGTTTCATGTTTTTATGTTCCACCCAGTACATCAGCTTCTTTGGAATCCCTAAAAACAGTATGCAAATATCTCTCTGAATGTTCAGTTACTAGTCATTCTTATATTTTGGGAGACTTTAACCTTCCACGTATTGACTGGACCATACCTGCAAGCCTTGGAGGCCCCTGTCATGATTATTTCTTAGAGTGTTGTCAAAATGCATCACTGACTCAACGTATTTTAGAACCTACTCATCTCAGCGGTAATACTCTTGACTTGTTGTTATGTAGTGATCCTAGCTTTCAGTTTGTTGAATCGTTTTGTGTATCTGCTCCTTTCAGTGCAACCTGTGACCATTCTAGTTTAAACTTGAAACTCACTTTTCCTGTAGAAAAGCAAAAAGAAAGAGCTACTGCAAGACCTAATTTCAAAACTGCAGATTACTGTGAAATTTCATCACACCTGCTTTCAATTGATTGGAATCATATAATAGAAGCAAACAGCAATGACATTCAGCAGTTGTATGATCACTTTGTTAATGTTATTTCGCAGACTATTGACTGTTTTGTGCCTAAATATAAAAGACATCAACATAGAAGAAAACCAATACACATCAAGAAGCTTCTGAAGGAAAAACAAAAGCTTTATCGACTCTCGAAAATGAACTCTGTAATGAATTTAAAGTACAAACAAACTGCCAAGGACTATGATAATGCTGTTAAGTGCTGGCATGATTCGATCGAGTCGTCCATATGTAACAATGCAAACAAATCTCGCTTTTATGGTTATGTTAACAGTAAATTAAAAAGCAGTACCCAGATCCCTCCTCTAAACACTCCCAACGGTATAGCTGAGAGTGATGCAGAAAAAGCTGATTCGCTGAACACTTTCTTTCACAGTGTTTTCACTTCTGACAATGGTTTTGATTTAGAACTAGTCCCTCACTTAAATTTTTCCCAGTTTATGAAAGATATTGAGGTCTCAGAAGAAGATATACTAATGGCAATACATAATCTGGCTGATAAATTATCATATACTCCTGATGGTATTCCTTCTTACTTTTTAAAACGTATTGTTTGTGCAATTTTACCCTTCTTAACTCATTTATTTAATATCAGTTTAAGCTTAGCCACAGTACCTTCCCAATGGAGGTCTGCCATTGTAATTCCCATCTTCAAAAAAGGCTCCCGCAATTTGGTCTCAAATTACCGTCCTATTTCTTTGACATGCTGCCTATGTCGTGTGCTTGAAACTATCATTAGTCAAAAGTTTTTGGATCATTTATACAGATATAATCTTATATCACCATTTCAGTTTGGTTTCATTCCAGGAAAGTCCTCTTGTTCTCAATTGCTCTCTGCAATTAGCCTAATCATTTTCTAACAGCATATGATCAAAACAAAACTGTAGATATTATCTACACTGATATAGCTAAAGCATTTGATTCAGTATCACATAAAAAATTGCTCTCAGTGCTTCAGTCTTATGGTGTCAATGGTAATGCATTTAATTGGATTCAAGCTTTTCTGGATCAGAGAAAGCAACAAGTACGTGTGCAAGACTCATTTTCATGTTTTAAACCTGTGTCAAGTGGTGTGCCGCAAGGAAGTGTTATTGGTCCATTACTATTTATTATTTATATTAATGATCTTATACAGGCTGCAACCGCCACAGAAAATGACAGTAACTGTGCTATGTTTCTCTTTGCGGATGATGCTAAACTTATAAGCTGTGATAATTTTGCTTTACAAAATGCTATTCATAAAGTTTACACGTGGATGAATGTAAGGCAGCTTAGGCTTGCTCCCACTAAGTTTGAGCACCTGCCTCTAAATCGAAACTCCTCTGATAACCATACATTCACTATTGAGGATACTGAAATATGCTCAAGTAATTATGTTAAAGATCTTGGTGTTTATGTATCTAATGATATGAAGTGGAGTAAACATATATCTTATGTTCGTTCGAAAGCTTCTGCTACTGCTTATCAAATATTGCACTCCTTCTCTTCTAAAAATGTTTGGACGCTATTGAAAGCTTATGTTACTTATGTTCGGCCCTTATTAGAATACAATACTCCAGTTTGGTCACCTTACCTGCAGAAAAACATTCATGCCATTGAATCTGTTCAAAAACGTTATACCAAAACCATTTGCATGCGATGTAATATTCCTTTTACGAGTTATTCTGATCGTTTACACAAGCTAAATATTCAATCTTTGCAGTATCGCAGACTTGAGTATGATTTAATATTAACGTACAAGATCTGTTACGGTCTTATTGACATAAATTTTGACAATTTTTTCAAATATTGCAGTAGTCCATATAAACTTAGACGTCATCGGCTGACTTTACAATCTATTGGTAAACCCAAACATAAAAATGTTACAAATTTCTTCTCTCATCGTGTTGTATCTTTATGGAATAGCTTACCTGAGTATGTTGTCACTGCGCCTTCATTACCTATATTCAAAAACTATCTAAAAAAATTCGACTTATGTAGTATAACGACAATAATTTATTAGCTTGCCTTTGCTTATAGTATTAGTCTGTTTGGGTCTTTTAATACTGTGCTTTTAAGTTTTGATTTTCTCTGTCTTCAGGTGATGTGTTGCTTGTCTTTTGTTTACATTGCTTGCGATTGTTTTTCTGTCTTCTGATGTTGTGTTGCTTGTCTTTTCGTTTACATTGTGTGCGATTGCTTATACTTTACTTTGTTTTGTGTCTTTAATGCCGTGCTTTTAAGTTTTGATTTTTGCAAGTCTTCTGATGACATGGTGCTTGTCTTTTCGTTTATTCATGCATTGCTGTTATGGTTTTCTTCAGCTTTTTCTTTCTGCACATGTTAGTGTGTTTAGATGTTGGCTTAGACACCATTGTGTCAGTTACTTACAATAAACAATAAAGATGTTGTGTTGCTTGTCTTTTCGTTTACATTGTGTGCGATTGCTCATACTTTACTTTGTTTTGTGTTTTTAATGCCGTGCTTTTAAGTTTTGATTTTCGCAAGTCTTCTGATGACATGGTGCTTGTCTTTTCGTTTATTCATGCTTTGCTGTTATGGTTTTCTTCAGCTTTTTCTTTATCTGCACATATTAGTGTGTTTAGATGTTGGTTTAAACACCATTGTGTCAGTTACTTACAATAAACAATAAACAATATTATATTTTGTAGGTGCAGTAGGCTACATGCGCTAACCTGATTTGAAAAAAAAATTTTGGGTTACTTTTTACGAAAGTTTGCTACTTTTGAGGTGATTTTGGCTACAAATTACAAAGCTCTCAGGCAACCCTGGTACCATGCTGAGTTAAGTTTGAGTGACTTCGATATAATGCATGAGGTTTGCTTTGGACATGTTTTAGCTGGATCAGAATCGTACACTGCTGGTTTATTGAAATTAGGCTAATGGTGACTGATCTATTTCATGGTGTGAGTTTGTTGTTGCATGTTTTGGTTGCCAAAGTATTGCAGACTGTAACCGGAGTTGCTGTAACAGTGTAAAGTGTTGGTTAAGTGCAAGTAATGACAGAATGATGACTGATATATTTGAAATGGTGGGTTTGGTGTTGCATGTTTTGTTACCGAAGTACTGTAGAATGTAAAGTGTTGGTTTAATTGCAATTAATGAGTAGTGATTTATTTCAAACTGAGTTTTGGGGCAGTGCCTGTTTTTTGCTGCCGCATTATTGCTAGAGTGTTGGTTAATCTGTTAATTGTCATTTCCATTTCAATTAAACTGTTGTGTTAGTGACTCTTGTTTTTTCGTTTAGCGTGAGAGATTTAGATTCGATTCCTTGGTCTATTTAATCTGTATCACCAACTGCTGCAGAAGTGCTGTTTAAGGTTAAAATCATGAAAATCGTATTTGCTAGCCTAACTCTGCTGCTCTGTAATTAGTGTTATGACATGCACATTGCAGCATTGCTGGTGCATTGTATTTGAAGAATGCAACTTTTTTATGCTCAATGTTATAATTATACTTCTGTTCGAAGAATGAGCAAGTAATTTGTCGGTATGTTGTCATTCATAGCTAAACTGTAAAATGTATGATAATGCTTATTTTTAATTTTTGCAGAAAAATTCATGATTTTTTTTAAATTTTGGTATCGTATATTTTTGATAAAACTTTTTGGTATATATTTGATGTAGATTATAATTTGGTACATTTTACTCTGCAAAACCTGGCAATCCTGATCAGGAGCGCCGAGCGCAGTACGACCATATCATACAACATTATTACACATACCGGTATTTTATCAATAGAGGGTCAGAAAACCATCTCCTAATTGGGGACAGTAAAACGACCATACGGTCTACGAAGTCAACTGCCCCTTCTTTGGAAAGCAAGTATGGTTGCATTTTTGTGGACATACGTAAAATGTAATAATGCTTTTTTATGTACAGTTACAGAACGCACCAAGCTGCCAAAACGGAACTTGCCAAAACGCTGATCACGAGTGCTTACTGCTTAGTTTCACCTATGCTGCACTTCAGATCTGAGATGCTAAATCTTCAAATATTATAGCATGAACTACAAAGGAAAATGTCTTACTATGTGTCCAAAAAAAGAATTTTTATTTAGAAAGCATCATAAACTAATGCATGTTTTGGAATTTCCATTGGGATTCAGCAGCAATTATGAGAAAGTAAGTAGGCCTACTTACCAGTAGTTAAATATATAACTGAGGTTATTTTCAAATAAAATTAAACTGAAAATTCAGCAGTAATTAAGGTTGTTGGCTTATTCTCAACATTTTTTGGTTAAATTCTCCCTTAACGTAATCGTTTTTGTTGGTGCTACTGTTGCTTTAAACCAGGGGTTCTTAACCGGGGGTAAATTTACCCCTTGGGGGTAAATATTACCTATCAAAGGGGTAAATTTTCTAAGTTAAAGACTAAAAAATTTTTTATTTTCAGTAATGATAAAGCAGTAGTGGTACAATGGGGGTAAATTACACTTCGTTCTTTCGGCGAGGGGTAAACAAGACAAAATAAGTTAAGAACCCCTGCTTTAAACTTTTATGTAGCCTGCTGTGTTTTTTCCGGTTGTAAACCAAAGTTTGATCTGACTGTCTGATCCAATAGTGCTGCTAATTTATTTGTATGTCGCATATACTGTTATTAACACTAACAGTATAACATTAATTAGTCTAAGATCTGCTCTTCGTGTGAATTTATTTTGCATCTCTTTCTTGGAATCCCTGTCATGCAAGTTGCTGCAGTTAATATTCTTTTATTGACCATTGACATTGTTATACTAGACATCACTATTTCAACCGTCTATATACTGATCAGCTAATGGCCAATAAGGTGGAGTGAAAATTTTTTTGAAACCGAAAAAAGAGTAGTTTTCAAATCCTGGCAAATGGTCTAAAACTTCTTCAAAATTTAATTTTGGGGGTTGCTCCCATTTTCCAGCCAGCTACCCCCCAAGATGTTATACTGACTGTTGACGCAGGAGGTAATTCTTATAGTTTGATAACCACTGGTCAGAGAGTAATGGTATACCGGTATGGCTCAAAATCTGCGGAAATACCATGTTCCTATCTGTGCTAAGAAGAAAGTTTTCTCTACTTTCAACACAAGAAAAGTTACAGCCGAAAAACAAAAATCACTACCATTTTTGGAAAATTCACTTGTGAGTAATCGTGTAAGAAGCACAGTCATTTAATTTTGATTGGTGTAATTAATTCCACTCATATTACTAATGCTGTTTGTGATTTGATGCATCAATAAATGGACGGATAATGAATTTGACTATTGCTGAAATAGGATGAGTAGTAACAATTACCTCAAATCAGCAAGGTCAAGTAACCACAAGAGGAAGTTACTGAAATAGGCGTCCAGCAAATTCAGTGATTTTAGTAAATTGATTTTAATTTGATGCGAAATTGTTTTTAAATTAAACACGAAAAAAGTGGAACATTTAAAGGCTGGATGGTGTCAAGACTGACCTCACGACAAAATAATACAATACAAGATGAAATAAATGGCTGTTTTTGGCAGCCAAACTTGCTGCTTCAAATAATCGCTGGAACAATTAAAATCGGCTAATTCGTAATAAGCATTTGCATCCAAGTTCAGCAATGGTAAATCGAACAAGCGAATCAAACTGCTGTTCAGTGCATGGGGGCACTCGTCGTTATTTGCACTTCCTTCAGCTACTTGTTTCTGATGTGCTAGCACTTTTGCCACTCCTACATTTTCCTTATCACCCCCCAACATCATCACATAATCAGATAACCCATGGATCCAGGAACTTTTTTAACTTAGTTCATATGATTAGAAATTTTTTTAACAAACGTGTTGAAATTACTGCACTGGTTGTTTTGCACACCAAGATTATGCTTTGATTGCGATGTGAGGGGATTATAATGAAAATGTAAGAAATGTAGGAGCGGCGAAAATGCTAGCACGTCGGAAACAAGTGGCTGAAGAAAATAACGATGAGTGCCCCCATGCACTGAGCAGCAGTTTCATTTGCTTGTTTGATTTACCATCGCTGAACTTGGAAGCAAATGCCTACTACGAATTAGCCAATTTCAATTCTTACCAGCAAAAGCCTCCAGCAATTGCAAACCTTACAGATACAGGAATAGAAGAACGTCTGGAGAAACTTCTGGTATTAGCCTGCACTACCCATCTGTCATAGCCCAGGGGTGGCGAACCTCTAGCACGCATGCCAGATATGGTACGCCTCAGATTTTTTTCTGGCATGCCACTTGATACTTAAATCTTAATTTCGGTTAACTCAGGGGTCTTTTACCTTTTTAACACAATCACCCCTTTTCGGAAAGTTTGCCCCACCAAGTCTTCACGTTTACAGAGCTACTATTTTTCCCACTGAAAACAAGTGAAGACCAAAAATAATGTCTTTCACGTCCGCTGAACCAAATTCCTTTAATGTAATGGCACGGCTTTAACTTGCCAATCCTAATTTTTGATATTTTGCCATGTTCACCACCCCTGTCATAGCTAATTTGTGGAGCGGCACATCAAACTGGTTGCGGAAGCATCTGCACAAGTTGAAAGATTTGAACAAGATGAGTCAAGCGACAAAAAAAATATATCCCTCAAACTTACAAAAACCTTTGACACCAAAAAGCAATTCAAAAAAAGTGTTTTAGCAAACCGTGTGACCTCTTCTGTGAGCGGGATGGGCCAAAATTGATCGCAAAGCAGTTGCTTTTGCTCTAAACCAGGGATCTTCAACGCACAATCGCCCCTTTCTGGGAAATTTGGGACGAAATCGCCCCCTGAGCGCGTTGATGTATTTTTCCACTAAAACCTAGTGAGCAAAAAAAAAGGTTTTCACCAGTGGCGCACCCAGGATTTGGCAAAGAGGGGGGCCACAACCGGGCGTGTGGGGTAAAACCCCCAGCCGCCAACAAATTTTTACACTTTTCACATCAAAATATGTCGTTTTAACACACTTTTTCACCAAGAAAGGGCGTGCAGTGAGTGCAGTCACTCTGGACAAAGCAAAACTATTTTAGCAGTTTATGTCTAAAAGCATAAGCTTGGCTAAATTAAGTAAAAGGAGGCTGCAACCATTATTAATTTGAAAAATTATAGACTGGAAGTTAGGTTTTAGCACCTTATTACTGGGCAGAAGAGGGGGATATGGCACCGTGCCACCCCTCTGCGTGCACCTATGGTCTTCACGTCCGCAGAGCTCCATTTTCCATTAAAAGCAGGTGAAGAGCATCCACAGAGCTTTTTTCGAAAGATTTTTGCATAATATGTTGTTGCGTGTTGGCAATTCTAAAATCGCCCCCCGATTTCAACAATTCTTACAATCGCCCCTATAAAGGCCAAAATCGCCCCCGTTGAAGAACCATGCTCTAAACTATTTACTTTACCACATAGGTGCACCACCGCACCTAACTTTTCGAATTTGTCACAACTATGCCAGTATGCCTGTGAGGTTACAGCATTTTTTGGCTGCTAAAAACAGCCATTTATTTCATCTTGTATTATTTTGTCATGAAGTTAGTCGTGACACCACCCAGCCTTTATATGTTCCACTTTTTTCGTGTTTAATTTAAAAACAATTTCGCATCAAATCAATATCACTAAGTTTGCTGGACGCCTATTTCAGTAACTTCCTCTTGTGGTTACATGTCCTTGCTGATTTGAGGCAATTGTTACTACTCATCCTATTTCAGCAATAGCGGAAGTCACCATCCGTCCATTTATTGATGCACCAAATCACAAACAGTGTTAGTTATATGAGAGCAGAGCAGGCGCCAGAGCAGTTGACTTAGAGGGGCCAAGCGTTTTTCAGGGGACGCCAAAGTTTGAAATTAAGCACAAAAACCGCTGTCTACAAAACAGTAAGCTTGTTAATTGGGGGGGGGGGGGGGCAGGCCCCCCTTGGCGCCGGCTCTGTATGAGAGGAATTAATTTCAGATCAAAATTAAATGACTGTGCTTCTTACACGATAACTCACAAGTGAATTTTCCAAAAACAATACCAAAAATGGTTGTAATTTTTGTTTTTCGGCTGTAACTTTTCGTATGTTGAAAATAGAGAAAACTTTCTTCTTAGCACAGATAGGAGCATGGTATTTCCGCAGATTTTGAGCCATACCGGTATACCATTACTCTCCGACCAGTGGTTACCGAGATATAATAATTACCCCCTGCATCAACAGTCGCGGTAACATTTGGGGGGGTAGCCGGCTGGAAAAGGAGCAACCCCCCAATACCAAATTTTGAAGAAGTTTTAGGCCATTTGCCAGGATTTGAGAACTACTTTTTTTTGATGTCCAAAAAAAATTTTTTTCACTCCATCCTAATGGCCAACCCTCCACTTTGGATGCTGTTGAGACCAGTACCAGCCTATGTTTGTAAATTACTAGAACCGGTACGCTATACAGCGATCAATCTTATTTCAAGTATAGTGCTTGCTCATATTGCAAATATTAGCAGCTTTTGTTATCTATAGGTAAATATGAACAATTGCATAAAAGAATTTCGGCGCTCTGCTGCAGGGGAAAATGTTTCTGACGTCGAAAATTTAAGACCTAGTGTGGTTTTGCTTCAAACAATAGAATACCTATTAGACTCTATTTTGAACAGAGTGGATCATTCATTTGTAGTCAAGTATGATTTCATTTTTGACAGGTAAGATACTAGTCTAACATTTACTGGCGTATAAATGCATAAACCCCGCATTATTTGCACACTCTGAAGAATTGAAATCTTTAGTTTCAACCGATTCTAAATCTACTCGTTTTGTTCGCCGAAGTGCAACGTAACAATTACAGAATTAGTGATCGGGCATTTTCAATTTGTGCTCCTAAACTGCGGAATAAATTACCAACTGCTCTAAAGAACGAAAATTTTGCAAGACTGAAGCGTGATCTTACGACGTAGTTATTTGTAGTGCTTTTAATCTATAAATGCATAATTACTTATTTAAACTGTGTGCACTATAATAATTTGTTATTTTCGATTTATAGGTCGTTCTGTTTGTAATAATTGTATTTATTTATTCTGCTTGCTTAGTCATTGTGTATGTCTATGTTGCCTATGTTACGACTTCTGAGCGAAAGATATTCTTTCACCAGGTCTAGTTGAAGGCGATAAACCTGTATTATTATTGATTTAGGTTGAAGTGCAAAGTCTGGAATAACTTTGTGGCTTTGTTTAGAAAACGTTTACCAATCACAAGAAAGTGATTAAGATGCTTGTTATATATGTGCTTTATCAAAAAAATATTCAAACTATTAAAATTGATGTTGCTTTCCATGTGTTTTTGGTATGTTGCAATTGATTTTACTTTCTTGCTTCACGTTTTGTTTGGATCTCCAGCACAAGAGAGAACAAAAATAACCATCAGTGACAGACATCAACAGCAAAACCACAAACTGTGCTCAAAACAGCCAGTTTCGTTAATTTTCTCTTTATTAATGAAATACTGGCAAGTTATTGCAAATTGGTACAGAAGTCTTAGCTTCGATTCGTGGGCTAGTCACATTGAACACAGTGTTGCCAATGATTTGCCACTACTGCAATATTTGTAGAAAGCTGTGTTGCTCAGGCACTAAGTCACAGAGATGAGCCCCGCCACTGGTTAACATGCTTTGACACAATGCCGCTAGTACCGGTATAATGAAGATTTGATAATTTGGGTTCAGAGCACAGTTTATAGTTTTGTTCATTTTGTGTGTCACTGATGGTAATCTTTATATTCCTTCCATCAGATCATAAAATTTTGACTTCCTGTTCATTTCTTGTGTGAAATGTTATTTAATTTGTGCGAATCCAATTATGGATACAGCTTCTTGGAAATTTGTGAAGATTTTGATTCTCTTCAGTAGTGATTTGATGTAAACATGCTGGTTTGTTGGAGTTTTGTTTATTTTTCTCTCACAATCATAAGATTGTGGAATCTAAATTTTTTAATGCATGGTTGTATTTTTGGAATAATTTTTTATTTTATCAGATTTAACAAGTTATGTATACTACCAGTATCGCAAGATGCTAAATAGTCACCGGTACCTAATTTGCTTTTCACATCCTAAGAGTACTTCCTAATATTTTATGATAGAAATAACAGATAATCAAATATCGTGCTTTATCATCAATATCTATCGTTACTCTAGGTTTAATATTTTTCAGATTACGATGCATTCGCCAAGATGCAGTTATACAAAGACTTGAGTCAAATGATCCAAAGTCCCTCATTTTAATATTAGAAAGAAGTGTCAGATTTTATTTGTATGCTGCTTATCAAGTTAATGTTGATTCCCAAATAAAAATCGATGAGCATATAAACAAAACGCATTTGATTGACTGCTTGCGTGTGCTTTTTGAATTGTATTGTAGTAGCCCTATGTTGGCTGAAAACAATGCTGTTAACTGCTCTTCTGTAATATCGACTTATGTTTTTCTTCATATGTCTGCATCTGATACTGTACGATCTGTTTTGATAATGTATCCAAAATTGTTACAAATGCCTAACGTTCTTTCAAATGCAGTTAAAATGTATATTGCTTTTCACCAAAAAAATTTTATTCGTTTTTATAAGCTTTTAATGGATTTAATTACAACCAAAGACTTTCTTCCATTGTTCGCCTTATCAACTATTGTAAATGAAGTTAGATTTGAAGCTATTACCGTACTTTGTCATTCACACAGTTCCAAATTGTTTCATTTTAACGCCAGTGATTTGTGCAAATGGTTACTGCTTTCAGCAAAAGATGACGTGTTGAGATATTGTGCGGAAATAGGATTAACAACAACCACGAGCGAGTCTGTCATATTTTTGAAGTCAAATACTCCAAGAAGTATTCGCAATCACACTCGTGGTTGTCGCATATCACAAATTCTCGAAGAGTTGCAGAATGAAAAACTGACAATGTATTTATTGGATCGAGAAAAGTAGTAAAAATTTGATTTTATCTACATAATTTAATTTCTGTCTTTGTTGAGATGAACAGTAATTACAGCTGTGCTAAACGCAAACGATAACCCAGGCCTCATCCGATAAAAATTGTTGCTGCTGTTGCGCGAAATGGGCCATGTTTTTTACTGCTTACAAGCTTTTCTTACTGCACCGGTATTACATTGACATATCCACAACTATTCACTTTACAAAAGTTATTGCAATCATTACAGTATGTGTAGCGAATATTTTTTCATTGCATTAAAAGAAACTTTAATTGTTTTGTCTGGAGAGCAAATACTTAGCGCAAAAGTTTGTAAATGCTAGACCTACCAGTACGAATAAGTCAGTAAAATAAGAGCAAATTTTTAGGGTTGTACAAATTTTTAACGATCGCTAAATGTTCATAGAAAACATTAGCTGTCATATAAGTAGCACAGATCACAAATGAAAAACTTCTCGAAGCTATTCGAGTATATTGCGAATTTATTATTTTTAGTACGGTATTAACAAGAGCGTAGCCTACTTAGGGGAAGGGGCATTTCAAGTTTATGCCCCATCTTGAAAAGTTTCTCGCTACGGCACTGGGTATTGAATTTTTGTCAATGTTATTGTCGTACTAGTGTAATAACATTGCAGAGATCTACAGTTCATACATCACATGTTATGCAGCATGTGAAACACTGTAAAACGATCTGGCAGACATTGCAACAAAGTGAAATTTCTAAACGTTTGAACTAAATGACTGATAAGTTACAACTCAGTTTTTCGTTTATCCTCGAAGACACCGAAGAAATAATTTGGTCTTTTAAGTGTCATTCTTTTGCGAACAACAAACGCAGTGACTGATGAAGCGCAACTTCCTATAAACGCGTCAGCCTCGATAAGTACGGCCAAATCTTTTTCCAAACTGTTTTTTCGTATTCGCACCACGTCAATTAAAAGCGAATCAGCTTTAAAAGAATTCTCGAAATCTTTTTCATACGCTTCATTGTCGGTAGCAATATATAACGACTGGGCATTATATTCCTGTAAGAGTTGCAGCGTTTGGGCGAGTATAGTCTCTTTTGTGGGTAAGCACATTTCCTGAGTAAATAGTTTCTTACCAGGTCCATATCCAGTACATTGGGGAGAAGACATAAATGAATAGGAGGCACCGTCACCAACATGCTGACAGGCTCTTACCCAATCCACACCGTTGCGTAGATGAATTCCTACAAACGGTCGACGAATGTTTTCTTCGATAAATTCACTAGTTTCGGACGCGATTTTATCAGACCACTCGATGTACTTTTGCAGAGTTCTGTGTTCTTCCTGGACTGGATAGGATGCTGGAGCGCCCATTAAGGCTAGAACAGGATGCTCCGATGCTGGAAATGCTTTATCCCATTGTTGTTTAGAGGACATATATTGCACGGAAGCAGGAAAAGTAACAGACTTGACAAAGTCTATCCCGAAATGATCCCAAAAAGGTTTGAATGGATTTCCTTCTTTTGCAGGACAAGACTTTTTGTCTTTGCTTCTTTCTAAGGCAATTTTATAGCAATACACGATGCGGTTCTGAGGAGGCCAAATATCTTCAGCCATGTTTTCCATAAAAGCTTCCATAGGAATAACTTTATGGTATGTTTTCAACACTTCAAAATTAAACCAATTGGAAAAAGACGTAAACGAGTTGTCGTAGCCTGCACTGTATTCATGGCCAATCCACGGCGGTACGACTAGTGTCCTATTAAGCTTCTTAGCAAAGGCAAGCGAACCAAGAAGATGATCAGCTTGGTTTCCAAATCTGCCCATACAAGGGCAATACATAACATACCCATTTTCGTCCAGCAATTCCTTTGCATTGACATACGCAGCTAAAGAAAATAAAACTACATCGACAATTATCGACATAACAATTGCTTTTCTAATCTACTTTAACCACTACCAGTCTGAAAGTGGTACCGTAAGCACGGCGTTTGTATATCTAACAAACAACAATATTTGTGAAACACACGATAAATTACAACATAAACTTTGTGAATACTTTTCACTCCACGCCGCTAAGACCTTTAAAGTCAGCTTTTTAGTTGACAATGCGCTCGACGCTTCACTACAAATTCTTAATTTTTATTCTTTACGGACTGATATAAACTGGCTATAATTTCAATAAGTTTCTTACACGAGACTTATACAGTTTTATATCCCATTTTTTCGCTTTGAGACATTGCAGCTTCTTTCAAAAGTTACGTTTGAAAATACGCAGCAATAAGTTTACGTTGAATGTAATAGAGCTCTCAACTGCTGAATTTTTCAATGCTACTTTGTTTTTAATTATAGTACTGTATTCTCTTGCCTACAAGTAAAAGCCGCTTTAACTAAAAGCTGAAATGTAACACAAAAAATATCTGCCACGTTAAGCAATTAGAAAAATGTTGCGCACTACATTAAGCAGTAAGCACAATAACAGCAACAGTCAAGCGCTTCCAATGCCGACGCTGCGAACGTAAAACGAGAAAATGTTTTAACACACACAGCGTCAAAGCACGCAATTTGTAGTCACTCATTCGAAACGAAACGTTTTGGTAGCAATTAAATTTGACACCAATACAGTTAACAAGTCAGCCCAAATTTCAAATCTGGCTGAACGAACATAGTTTAGATATCAAATATTTGACTTTAACAAGCTCTGTAAAAATAAAAACACACACAATACTAAGTCATCAAAGTTGAATTTGAAAAATTATACCAAAGTGCCTAATTTAAGCTGAGTACAAGATTGGAATGAAATTTTAGATTGTATTACACATTTTTCAAAACCAAAAAATGCTATTTTAATTTGCGTACGAAGTCCGTTTCAAAAATCACACTTTTTTAATTGATGTTCAATATGAATCATAGAACATCGGGAAGAACCGATTAATAAACATCGATAAGTATCAGCGGATCTTTGAAAATAAACATCAACCATGCTAGCCATAAAATTTTCTGCATTTTCCAGTCGTTCGCCCACACTATTCAGTTAGCGATATTTAAAAGAATGTGTTATGCAATGTGTAAGTCATACCTAAGGCAGTATTTTACTAGTATTTAGTTGCATATTTATTCTCTTATCACGAGAAAGCCATCAATACGCTATTTACGAGCTCTCTTAGGAATTGCCAGCCATCTGTCTATCACACCAAAAAATGGGGGAATCCCGCTATGTGCCATTCCCAACGGCTCAGCATGTAAACTTGCAGGCTTGTTCTTCAAGCTGTCACTTTGATGCTGAGCGTCAAGCAGGGAAGCTGTGAACATCAATTTTAAAGTCATTGGCTTGACCCGACTCGGAAGTCTACGGCTTCCGAGGCGGACGCTCTAACCACTCGGCCATCTAAGTGTGACTAAAGTATCCGTTTATTCTCTTGAGAAGTAGACTTTACAACAATACGAGTTTGCATTCCACAACCCCTTCAAACGATTTTTCATCGTAAATCAGTCAAACAAGTCGGAAAAAAGATCTTGATAATAGTCAGACTTTACAACTGTCATGTGCAGATGAGACTTTGACACTTTTCGCCGTTTTCAAAATACTTCCAATCTGTTGTGAGATACGTGGTTAATGCAAATTTTTTTCAGACTCAAGGATCAAACGAAAATCGATGTTGGACGTGCTGAAACCAGTAACAGTATTTTGATGAGAGCCAACATGGAACAATTGGAACATCACAGTCTAACCAGATAAAAGCCTGTTGTATTCCGAAACCAACTGAGATTTCCTGATCGTTTCCCATGTTCTAGCTGCGTAATGAAACCAGTTCTTCTCAGTCAGTGACAGTCTTGTTAATTGATGACGAGGCATAGATAAAATCATTTTACGAAATGTTGATTCTAATAATGTTGCGCTGGGTCGTCCAACGTAATGGGGTAATGACAAAAACGTTCGGTCAGCTTGATCGTTTGTAATTTTAGATATATCAACATTTTCTTCTTCCTTTTCAGAATCATTTTTATTCGGCAGTAAAAATGCATTAACATCTTTGTCAGAAGAACCAATTGATCCCAAACCTGGATATAAATTTGATTCTACAAGAGAGAAGTAGCCTCTACAATGCACGCTGGAAAAATTAACCATATTGGTCATTATTTCATTCATGGAAGTGAGAGTTCGTATGTTAAACATATTTGAGTCAATTTTATTATGAACAAAAACTAGAACCGGCTGAATATCGGCTTGATCGTTTTCAACAATTGAAGAATTGTCATGAGAAGGAGGAGTTGTCACAGGCTTCAACATTTCAGCTGTTTGCAGAAACTTGTAAATGTAACTGTCTGTAAACCAGTCCTGAACAACGATGATGACATGGCAAGCAGTAAGCAAAAATGCAGCTATTTGTAAGGATTGAATTTCAATACTAGACGATCCTGCATAATCACCACTACATTTGCGATCATAATGAATAGATTGCTCCAACAACGAAGGACTCAAAATTGGCTGAGTATCCAACAGAATTATTCTTTCTCCAGTGACTGCCAAATCAATCCCAGTGGTCATGTGACTAGCTCTTTCTTTTACTTCTGGAGTTTGAGGCTTGAACAGATACGACTTGGGCAAGTCACTTAAATGATTTCCGGCTATGAGAGATAAAACTGTAGATTTACCAACACCTTGCATACCTATTACACCAATAACCATAAAATCACTCTGGTCTTGCAGCAACTCCAGTCCTTCTTCACTCCAATGTAATGAAGAATCAAGAACTTTGACATTTTTTGCGGAACTTGTTTCTTTTGATTTTGAAAACGCATTAGCTGGTAAAGCACCTGAGGATAAAGAGCCAGCTTGCGCGAGATTTTGTTTAATTAGATTTGGGGATGCTGTTCCAGGATATTTTCTTTCAGAAGGTTTTGAAAACTTTTTCTCACCAGATGATTGCGGAGAGCGAGAAAATGTCATTGATAATTTTGGTGCAATTGCTGCTGTAGGACTTGTAGCCACTTCTTGCCAAGAGCCGGTGCTTTCACTAGCTAATTCTGTCCCACTATTATTGCCAGTACCAATAGTTTTTCCAGGTTTAGCTAAAATAACAGGGGGCTTGCTGGTTGGCTGAGATAAATTTGATTGAAATTTATTTTGGTCTTCTCCAGATTCTTTTCCGTAAGCAGTGCTGGAATCACGATGAGACATACCAGAAGGATGATTTTCATAATATTCTGAATCACGAGAGATGTCACGATATCTCTTCTTTTTTCTGTTCCAACCATTTGCATATGAAGGTTGGCTATGACTAGATTCAGACATAATGGTAAAAGTTTAAACCTTGAAGCAATAACTACCGGTATTTAACATAAAATCTTCGTTTATTGTCTGAAATTGTAGAACAAGTTTAAAAGAAAAAATTAGGCATGAAACATGCCAAAACAACACGCCTTAATCTATAGTACCATAAAGGTAACCAAATAAGATTATGTCAGTTTGGCTACTAAAGTACTGGTACCAGTAATAAAGTTGGCATTTACAACTTCACAAATATTCATATAAGACTGTGATAAATTACTGAATCAGCACATCACAAGATATAACACAAAAATAATGAACAAACAATTTCTTGATTTTACATATGCATTAGGGTATATTCAACTAAAGATATTATGTTTTTGTGGATGCGATGGTGAAGCAAACACCTGGAAAAAAAGCAAAACAGATACATTAACAGGTTAAGATTCAAAGAAAAGTTTTATGACCAGTACTAACTACACTTTGACAATGTTCTAACTCAGTAAGTCGTTTTATTTTTTTTTCAAACTATATGTAATTGAAGAAATAACTGTTTAACTCATGCATTTTATTTTTCAAAAAGGCAGTGGCTATTTGTACCGGCCTGTACAAATAAGCGCTTGGTTGCTTTTTTTATCCCTTTGCGCTCTCCTGGTTTTACAAGAGCATGACAAAGTAATAAAATGAACCAAAGAGACAAATGTTACAGGCCTGTAAAAATAGCCACCTCCTTTTAAAAATCAAAGTTAAGACAGAAAGAACAGTGTTTTTTAAAAGAGCTTCTTCAAAAACACTAGCCTATTTTTTCTCCATCATGCTTAAGCTTTTTGTGGACTCAAGCAACAAAGATTTCTTTGCGATAGGGTACACTAAGTATAAACTGTGACGATGATTTATAAAACATAGTAAAATTAAGTAGTAAACCTATTAGTTAATCAGTTAGGGAGCTTGTTCGAATTAAGCTGCATCTTATAACCGGGGGATATAATATCACGAGCAAAAGGACTGCTAAGGGCGCTAGCAGTGATGGAGAACTCGAGTACCATTTTTTGAGTACTCGTACTCGAAGGTCAATGCACTCGGTCAAAAAACAGGCCGAGTACATTTGGCTTTTGCTTTTGAACAACAAAGACCTTTTTTTTGGTATTCACAGATATTTTTAACAAAAACGATATATGCGGACATAAATATCTTTTTTTTGGTCTTCACCGATTTTCAGTGGAAAAAAGTACTCGTACTCGAGTACATTTTTCAACATAAGTACTCATACTCCAAGTTTTTTGCGGTACTTGTACTCGGAAGTTGAGTACTCGACTCCATCACTGGGCGCTAGTGAGTTATTTTGTAGGAGTTAGGGCTCAACCCGAACCTCAACTTAATTCAAAAAAGCCCCCCAAAAAAACACCTACCAGTAGCTGCAGTTTCACCTTGACGTTTAAAATGTGTTTGTTTTCAATGTTTTATAACAGTTGATCATAATTATTTCATAATCACTAATTATACTGTACCGTACCGGTCAGGGGCGGATCCAGAAATTTTTGGTGGGGGATGCAGTTTTGAATT
Source organism: Trididemnum miniatum (assembly GCA_964006365.1). NCBI lineage: Eukaryota > Metazoa > Chordata > Ascidiacea > Aplousobranchia > Didemnidae > Trididemnum > Trididemnum miniatum. The sequence continues at coordinate 12,765,274 of OZ023236.1, read as the reverse complement.
AGGTTGAATGTTAATTGAATGCGAAGATGTTAAACCCGAAAAAGAACGTAAATAAACCCTTTCTAAAAAATGTGTCCGTAAGAAGGAAGTATATTCAGAACTTTTTAGCACCAAACCTTGACATTCTTCAAGCGAATTTTTTTTGGCAAAGTTACATTTGAAGCAACTAAGGAAACAAAAATGATTCTAGTGGGGTCCGAGGGCATGCTCTCCCAAAAAATTTTTGAAAATTTACATACTTTAATGGGCATTTTAGCACTTTTTGAACAATTTGTTATGCAAATTTTGTTCTTTGGTCCCTAATTGGTCTTTCACCAAATATATTGCATTTTATTTGGACATTTTCGATTTATGTGCAGCTAAAGGTCTATTTGCACTAAATGCAATTTTAATCCGATTTGTTGTCGTACAAAATTTTATCCATTTTTTGACATAAGAAGTTGGTGGAAATATTTCCACACAACTTGAACCCCAACAGCTTTGCCTTTCATCGGATATTTTGTGAAGCACCTTAACATTGTTTTCCAAAATGTTGTGCAAAGTGACATAGTTTTACGTCATAACTTTTCACTGTTTCATGACCTACATCACCTTACGTATGGTACAAAAAGTTGCGTCACATTTTGTGTAAACACACGTTAAGGGGTAAGAATTATTGTTAAATCAAAGAGATTCAAAATTATGGAAAAATTTTATTCATCAAAAACATTGGTGAAATTGGCTGGTGGGGGATGCATCCCCCACATTTCCCCCCTGGATCCACCACTAGTACTGAGTACCGGTATATCGGTAATAGCGCAAATCAATCATATGCATTCCTTAGGGTCTCCTTTAGAGAAAGCCATTCGCGTCTACAAAAACCCGTCCAGGTAAGGCAACAAAAGACGCAGATGACTTATTCTAGACGAGAACCCATTCCTTACATATGCTTTACTTTTTTACATTGGCAGTGGCTATTTGTACGGAACCATACAAATAACGTCTGGAGTTATTTGCACATGAGAGTCGTATAACCAATAGACCGTGACGAGCTTGGGTTTATCAGTTTATAAATGCCATGATTTGCTAGATTGCCACGACTTCTCTATAGCTCAGTGACTTAGAGCGCAGCGTGTATAGAGAAGCACTGTACTAGTTTTGGGTTCGATTCTCACAGTTTGTTCAATTCTCGTTAAGACATGTGGTCATTAATCGGGTTGGTGAAAATAATAGAATAAGAATGTAAGTAACATTACATGCAATGATCGACTATCGCATACAAATAACTCCACTGCTCCAGGTGCTATTTGTACGAGCTTGTACAAATAGCCACTGCCTTTCACATTGCCATCGAAATCAAATACCATGCTTCTTCACTGGCACTTTCTTGGTGAACTATCGTACTGGTATAGGCCTACCGCTATCAAATATTTCTCTACTAAGCTAAGTACCATTATCAATTTGAAACCCTGCTCGTCAGATTGTATGTACTGGCAAAATTTAAAGTGCTAATGGATAAATCAGTCCAGACGAGTACAGTACAATTATAGGGGTCTCGTCTAGAGAAAAACATCCGTGTCTAGAATACCAGTAACTCATCCAGGTAAGGCGACAAAACGCCCGAACAGCTTACTCTAGATGAGACCCAACGGGTAATGTCCAGTACGGTACCGTATCAGCCCCCACGTTCGATTAGGGTTAGGTATGGTTACTTGGTTAGGATTAAGTTTCGTTAGAGTTGTGCAGTTGTAACTGAACTGAACCCCAAGTAAATTTAACCCTAGCTGAACCTAATCCTAACCAAACCTAACCCTAACCGAACCTGGGAGCTGATACTAAACGTTACCAAAAAACTGCGCTGGTTGGAGAATGCTAGACTATAAATAGCTTAGACTGTAGATTTTGATAACTCAGTGTAAGGTAGGATGGTGAGATAGACTGGTCTAAACCCTAGACTAACCCAGCTGTCTGGATCTGTGGGCAGAGCATTTTTTCATTTGCCAATCTGCGACCAGGAAGCCAGTAAAGAGATGGGGTCTACAGGTCTAGCCTAGTGTACAGTACTCCACAATCTGCCGTCATTATGGACGGTTGCAATTGTAACATCATGCTAGTCTATAACAATGGGGATGGCAGATAGGTACCCTTGTTGCTTATCATCCACGGGCTGTACAACATCTGTAAACCCTAGAAACAGAGAAAGAGTGCCTAAAACCCAATTATAAATTTATGCTTATGGGTCCACTATGAAAAATAGTTCCAGGCCTATATTCTGCATTAGTGTGAACAATCTTGATAGTGAACAGTATAAAACTGAAACGAACTGCAAAGCATTGCATTTTTCATGCTGGCTACTTTTTCTCTCAGTTACAATTTTTTGGGTGCGGCACCACATTTGCGCAGTACCGCGGTACTTTTTTAGTAACGTTATCGGTACCGTCGACACTTTTAAAAACTGTACTGTTTTTAGTACCGTCGTTACTTTTCAGACCGTTTTACTCTCGATATTTCCGTACTTTTTTTGAATAAACTTACGAGAGCAAAAGCGGAAAATTTTACTGGATTTTCCGCGAAAAGCTTCTTCGAAAAGTACCGCGAAACCACGTTGTTTTAAATCAGGGCAGTTCTATTTTTACGAAACAACGGCAATTCAGAAACGCATATTCATTGTAAAAAAATGAAAATAAAACGAAATTCTTGAAAGAGCTAACATACCTTTAGTAGAAAAGAACACCCATTAGCAAGGAGCTGCTTTTTCAAATTAAACAAACAGCTATAATTATGCTAATCCTTAGCTCTGTGTTTGTTCGGTATTGTCCCGGTTTGTAATTGCAAAAATATGGTTAGCCTATTTATAATGTTAGACGCAATTTTCGGTCGTTTTTAAATAAATACTTGATAGCTCGATTCTGGTGACCCAGTATGGCAAATTCATTCAAAATCAAAAATTGACCAAATTACACATACAAGTCTTTTGATTTACCAGCGAACATTTGATTATGCTGTTATTTTATCGTAAATCTTGCGTTAAATCAAATAGCGCTGCATGGGCTAATTTAGTGCGTAAGACCAGGGGTGCCTAGGTAAAATTCAAACTATAGGGGGACCCTGTATAATGCAGAAAATCTATTGTTTTATACCTGATGTTCTAAAACTTTTTCAGTCACGCCCCTTTCGGTGTTACCCAGATAGCATGCCCATGTGGGCCCAACATGTGCATAGAAGTGGGCAACTGTTATGAAGGTGTTATCTGTTATCTTAAAACTTTTTATGAAGGAGTAATAGATAGAATCTGTTTTAATTAACTTAAATCATAGTTTGTTTAAGAAAATTGATAGAGGGTTTGGGCTGGGTAGCCCAGCTAGATCCCCCTTTGTAGGCATCCCAGTTCCAGGGGCGTGCCCAGGAACTTGAAAAAAAGGGGGGGCGCAATTTACTGTTTACACGTTTCCACTGAAAATATCGGTGAAGACCAAAAAAAGGTGTTCACGTCTTCCGACGTCTACGCGTCAGGGTATATCAGCTTATATTTCAGCGGGACGGGGGGGGGGGGGGGGGGGGCGCCCCCAGTTTTAACCCATTTTGGATCCATATGGGCTACCAACATAAAGCCCACTTATTTCAATCTTATCCGTACGTAGTAGAAACAATACTTTATATCTTGTGAAAGTGGGCGCTTGGTAGCTGTTTCGCTTTAATCGCCAAAATCACACTTTTTTAAAGAGTAATGATGGGCTGGGACTGGGCTGCCCAGTTAGATCCCCCTTTGTAGGCACCCCAGTTCTAACCCACTATTGATTCATGTGGGCTACCCACATGAAGCCCATTTATTTCAACCTTGTCTGTACGTAGCTAGTAGAAACAAAACTTTATATTTTGAAAAGGTCGAAGGTTGGTAGCTGTTTCGCTTTAGTCGCCAAAATCACACTTTTGTAAAAAAAGTATTGATGGGCTGGGACTGGGCTACCCAGTCAGATCCCCCTTTGTGACACCCCAGTTCTAACTCACTTTCGATTCATGTGGGCTACCAGGCGCGGATTAAACAGTTTTTTTCGAGGGGGGCCCAGAAAATTTAAAATGTTAAGGTCTTTTTAGGGAGATGAAGGAAAAAGTCGATGATTAAAGTACGCTATCTAGCAGTGGCGTGCGCAGGATTTTTCAATAAAGGAAGTTTCAGTGACGTCACATTGTGATGACGCAAGAATACGACAATTACGGTAGTTTAGAGCAGTGCTCCGCAACCGGTGTGCCGCGGCACACTAGTGTGCCGCGAGGCGATCCTAGGTGTGCCGCGGAATAATTATATTTTGAACCACTAAACTGAAAAAAAAATGAAAAGAGTGTATATGCGTTCCCGATTTATTTCAGAATTGCACCGATCTATCTCAAAAGATCTTTTTGAAGTTTCGCTTAGTAGCGTAAGGATTATCATCACTTTAATTAATCTCCACTTTTTTCTCGTATTGCATAACTACCAAGAGACCCACACGTTGTACAACAGATTATTGTTGTTAGCAACCGAACCTTTTTCTTAAATGTATCTAGATTTCCGCGCATTCTTGATGATAAAGAGCGCTTTTTTGCCTATTACGAATTATTCACTTAGTCTTGGAAGTATAAACATAAAAAATTCCAGCTTTCACTCGACGCGTCGATCCCGTTGTGCTAACCTTTGACTAACCTCAGGAAACCGCTTTTGCTTGATTTTTCTTCTCACGCAAGCTGGAAGCTGATATTACAACTAACTTTGCTTAATTTTGAAGTGCGAGCAACCTTGAACAACGTTAAGGCGGCTGCACACTGAGCTCGTTGCGATGCGCCACGACCAATGCGATCACGTTTGCGTCAAGTCCTGCGACTGCCAACGCCCAGTTGCCCACTGCTGCAATTTTCTTACGGATTTGATGTAACAAAGCATGTGGCTTTTATACATCAAAAGTATGACCATTATTTTTTTGCAATTAACTCGTAACAATATGATTGGATCCGAAATCCTTTTTCTGTTGATGCTGAAATTTCAACGCAAAAATTATCATTGCCTATTAAAGAAAACTTTCTTGAACTGCGAAATGACAGAACACTGCGATTGAAATTCCGTGATATTACTCTCGATGAATTTTGGATAGCTGTTGGGAAAGAATATAGGCAAATTTCGGAAAAAACTCTCGAAATTCTTCTCCAGTTCTGCACCACATATTTGTGTGAACAAAGTTTTTCAACGTTGGTGTTGACCAAAAATGACAAACGATCATGCTTGAAAGAAATTGATCGGGAACTTCGAGTTGACATTTCAAATATAGAGCCCAACATCCAGCGATTGAGCTCGTTACGACAACCCCAAGCATCCCATTGAACTGCTGATCCCATTGAACTGTAATTACAGTGATTTGATGTGTAAATTTTCTGCGCTTTTTTGCTGAGGTGTGCCGCAAAAATTTGGACATGGTTTTAGTGTGCCGTGAGTAAGAAAAGGTTGCGGAGCACTGGTTTAGAGGTATTAAAGTGCATCGGATTGTAATGTTTCTAATTTAAATTATTACGCAATTGCAGTTGACCATGATTAAGTTATATAATACCATAACTAAGAAAACAACCAAGATATATTTTACTCACACTTTTGCTAGATACTTTGCGCTTCATGGGAGAAAAGGCAGGGATGAGAAAAGCAGGGGCGTATCCAGGGGGGGCCGCTGGGGTCGCCCCCCCACGCTGAAATATAGGCTGATATATATCTGCAGTCAGCGAAACAGTGGAAACAGGACATCTGAAGACGCGTTGACCTTTTTTTTAGGTGTTCACTTGATTTTGGGGGGTAAATTGAACGTTGGAAGACGTGTAGACCTTTTTTTTGGTCTTCATCGATATTTTCAGTAGAAACGTGTAAACAGGAAATTGCGTCCCCCCCCCCTTTTTTTTCAAATTTCTGGGCACGCCCCTGAAAAGGTTTCACAGAAACTCATGCTGTTAAGCCGTGGTTGAAAATTTACTGAAAAAAATTTAGTTTACCTCATTTTTGGGCCATAGGAAGGTTAACAGACTAAAGTAGACCAGCTTTCGCAACGTCACAAACAGGGTGTAGCCAAGGAGGTAAAACAGTTAATTGCTTCCCTCCAAAATTTTTTTCAAGAACCAACATTGATGTAGACATAGAGATGTAAAAAAACCGTTTTTTTCGCTTGTTTTTTTTTCGTCGTTTTTTTTTGTTTTTTTTACGTTTTTTTTTTGTCTTTGCAGTTGACAAAAACAAAAAAAGTTTGTTTTTAAAATACAGCAAGGTAATCAGCGTCAAATCGCACGACTAACATGACAAAGTAGGCTATCGCGCATGTCATTGTGCAGGGTGTCCATAAATTATTGCTACAATTTCAAAATTTGCCACAGCCTTACTTTTTAGATATTTTTAATCAGTTTGTTTTATAGTATCGATAAAGGGAAATGCTTCAAGTTTACGTAGATGCTTTAGTATACTTCTACATGTGCACCATCAGTGATCAGTTGCACGTTGGATATCCAATCGATATTCAATTTTTAGCCATGTTCTTGCTAACATATCCATAGTAAGTGTATCAAGTGCTTCAATTATTCGTTGTTGCAACTCACTTACGTCTCTGACTTGGTTCGGTAAACGACATCCTTTGCATAGCCCCACAGGGAAAAATCCAATGTTATGATCTCAGGGGAACGTGGCGGCCACGGAATGGGACAATCACGTTCAATCCATCTTGCTGGAAATGTGTCATTCAAAAATTGACGAGCTGCAAGACCCCAATGAGGGGGTGCACCGTCCTGCTGGAAAATAACTCGTGGTTGATACTGTTCAAGGTGTGATGACACATATTCTATCAAAAGGTTGAAATAAATTTGAGCTGTAAGTGATTTCTCAGCGAAGAAAAACGGACCAATAATTTTATCATGCATGATTCCACACCACACATTTAGTTTAGGGGAATCTCGTTCAAGCTCGTAGGTTTCGTGCGGATTCTGCGAGCCCCATATCCTGGAGTTGTGTCTGTTTATTAATCCAGAAACGTGAAACGTTGACTCGTCACTGAAACAAACACGTTTCAAAAAACTTGGATCTGAATCTAATCTGTGTAGCATCTTCACTGCAAATTCGTTTCGTCGTGGCTTATCTTCTGGCTTAAAGGGCTTGCAGTAACTGCACTTCACTGCATAGATGGGCAAGTTAATGCAAAACGTTAGCTTCGTTAACCACTACTTCGTTAACACAGTTATGCACTTCCGTTAACGTTAATTCGTTAAATTCAGCTCCAATTAAAGGAAGTTAATTAAATTCGTTAAATCGTTAATTTTGACTTAAAACGGCATTTCTTTTTACAAAAAAGCTAAAAATTTTTTAATATTAATGTTTGCGTAAGCATTTAAGCAGTTTTTCTGCTCACAAACAATATGTTTTGTTGTTTTTATCTCCCTTTTTGACCTCATTGGTCGTATTTTGCTAGTTAATCGATGTCAAACTTAACCAACAACAAGAGAAATAAGCTTTTACAAAAATTTAACGGAAGTTATCAAGCATTAACGGAAGTTAATTTAGTCCGTTAATTTCAAAAAGAATTTAACGAATTAACTAGTTGATGAAAAAGATAGCTTCGTTATTAACGAATTAACGAAATTGTGCCCACCTCTGCTTCATTGTATATGCACAAAGTCGCAAATTTTTATGCAAAACTTTGTGAATAGTGTAGCGTGGAATCTACAATTGGGTAGAAGCCTGCGAATAGACTTTCTAGGGCTTCTGGTATATGCCACTCTCACAGATTCAATTTCTTCTTATATTTGAGGTCGGCCAGCTCCCTTTCTCTGCAACGCACCACCAGTCTCCATAAACTTTTCATGCCATGCTCGAATGGTAGATCGTGCAAGTGGCTTGCACCGGTGCGATTAAGCCGATAAGGCAGTGGTCGGCAACCTGTGGGCCGCGGCCCTACTGTGGACCTTTTAGCAATTTTTCGTAGGCTGCGGGCTATTGGGTTTTACAAAAATCTTTGTGGGCCGCATGCTAGGTGCAAATAAAAAGTAAGCTCATACAACAAATAAAAAGTAAACCCATACAACTAATAATTGGGGCGATTTTTGGTTACAAAAGTTACCTTTTTTTGCTAGCTCCAATTAACGTAAAAAGCGTTCAACCAAAATTTCACAGCTATAGGGTCAGTATTTAAAAAGTTATAAGGTTACAAAAAGTAACTTTTTGTCTTTTAGGTTACATTTTGGCTTTCGTGCTTTTTCGCATAATTTTTCTAGTTTTTTGTCTTGGATTGATGCAAGAACAGGCCCGTAGTTTGCGGGGGGGCTTGGGGAAGCTTTTGAAAACTTTTTTTATTTTAGCTCCAGTATATCTCACAAAACCACGTAACCCTATTTTGAACAACCCCCCCCCCCACTGCGACTGTTTAGAGTCTCATTCAGAACAGTCGTGGTTCAGTGGAATACTCACTTTAATGGCATTCGCAAAACAGTCGCAGCTCAGTGGGATACGGGCTTCAGAGAGATAGCGGCTATGCTGCTACCATATTGCTACTGTTTTAATGAATGAATCATCTTATGAATGCGCTCAGTTTACGTCACAATTGCGTTCACGAGTTTTAAAGTCCTGGTCTTAGCATCACAGTAGATTTGTCGATAGTGGACCTTGTCTTAGCTAGATAGTCCCCGGCAGGCCTGCAACGAGTAAAAAACGCTTATAAATTGTCTAGTGGGGGCGAGAAGAGAAGGTAATATATAAACGTACTAATAACCGATTTTCCCAGGTTGCGGGCCTAGTCTCTGGGTAGTGCAGAATTTGGGTTTCAAAAAAAGTTTGATTGCAGTAGACTAGCAGTAGTAGCTGTGATTAATGTGGGCATCAGAAAAGGAAACTTATTAGTACCGGTAGGCTACGCTTCTTAAATAAACGGTAGTAAGCTAGCTACCTATCCTATTATTGCAGTTACATCTGCTCAACCATGGGCGTCCGCAGAAAAAATGCAGAGTGGTAAACCTATATAATTTGCCTTAAATTAGCCAATTTTGTTAATACAAAATAAGCCCAGGATCCCGGTTTAGCGTAAAATTTTTCCCAGTTCCATAAAAAGTCAGGAAAATTGGAAACCCTAGCTGTGAGGGCACTGCGTTTGTTAGCCTTACACGCAGAGATGTGAATTAGAATACGGAAGTATTCGGTTATTTCGCTTAATTAAAAAAAAAAACTAAGACTCTGAAGTAGAACTTGAAAATAAATGCTAAACTCAACCTCGGACTTTAAAAAATTGGCGAACTTCAACTTATTGAACGAGAGCGCAATGCAAAGCTGCATTAGCAGAGTTTATTCTGTTGTTGATTTCTCAATGACCTATTCCTGAATGGTTGTAGTCGGTTTTGCATCCCAGACATTTAAAAGTTTTGGTGTTTGTGATCTTGATGTCTTTTAGTGAGCATATAGATTCAGGATAGTTGCTATCTGCACCAGAAAAATTAAAGATAATTATTTCCGTCTTCTTGCTGTTGATAGTAAGGCCAAAACGTTTAAATACATCATTTTTGATAGAGAGTGCTTTTTGAAGGTCTACAACAGTTTCAAAAAAAGTAACAATTTATGTAAAGTACTCCAAAGACATTTCAGGGATGCATTATTGTTTTCGTTGGTTACCTAATTATACGGTTGCAGTGGGCCTCTGCTTATCCACGTTGAAGCTAAATTCTCCGTATTTCACCCTAGAAGCTACGTGACATTCTTTGAATAGACTTCCCAATCTTTTCAAATCTAGTTTTCAGAACCATTGTATTTATTTATTATGTCCATTTTTCATTCCTGAGCAATGCTTTTCCGGCTTATTTCCAAGTGGCAATTTCATCGCAAACTGGAAATTTTTCCCATGTGAATTCAGAATTTTGAAATAGTGTAATTTTTCATGTCCAGCTCCCAACGTGGCAATGGTTTTTTGGTGTTTTTAAAAATGCTGCGCTTGAAAAAATTGATTCAAATGGTAAAAAATCAAAACGAGACTCGTACTGAAACACTGATTGTTTGAAGCCGAGGTGCGAAATACCGAACTCACAACAATACTAATGCAAAAGCTATTAAAAATACTGAGTAATACGCACTCCAGCGAGGACATTGGACCTTCAAGTGCTTCAAGTTTACATTACTTACTAGTCCACCAACATAGCCGTTTGTAACACTAAAATTTCACAGAATGTTTATTTCGGTATTTTTGATACTAAGCTTACCCAAGTTTTTCTCAATAATTTGCTTCAATTTTGGCCGAAAAATCTCGTCAGATATGCGCCAGAATGCACGAAATTGACTATATTTTCAAAAAATTTCCTGGGGGGAGGACCCCCCAGACCCTCCTTGAGAGGCTCGGCTCTAACGGGCCTTCGCGCTTCCGACTAAACTAAACGTCTTATCGAACCGTTTGTGATGAGCCCCCCAAGCTAAAATGCATAACTACGGCCCTGTGCAAGAAAGATAAATTTACAATCTACAAACACTAAGGTGCCTCTTTGGTGCCAGCCAACAATTACTGCTTCTGTGGAAAGAAATTTTTCTATGCTTCACAAATTACTTGCAAAGGACAGAAACTTTCTACCACAAAATGTAAAACACTACATGTGTGTTCACCATAACTTATGCACGAGGTAGAACTGGGCCTTCTTCACGTTTTTTCATGTTTGGCTGCAACTATTTTCGTTTTACTTTTATTCGTTTATTAAAGTTACTTTTTGGTTACTTTTTTACAAAAATAAAGTTACATTTTCAAGTTTTTTAAGTCACAAAAAAATCGCCCTACTAATAATAAAAACCTTCCCTTCTTTGATGCTTTGCCCGTAAAACAATCCAATTCTTTTTCTCCCGGCGGCACATGGCTACACCGGCCGGTTAGTTCAGTCGCTGAGCGCGGGCCATCGGTACGGTAGGTCTGGGGTTCAATTCCCGGATCAGTCAAATCGGCACAGTGTCGCCAACGGCTCGCCACCGTTGTGAAATTTCTTGGGAGCTGTGTTGCCCAGGCGCTAAGCAGCGGAGATGGGCCCCGCCACTCATTACACGCTTCGGCGTAATACCGCGAGTATAATGGAGATTATAGTTTGGTACATGGCTACCAAAGCAAAACCCGTAGTACCATGCACAAAAACGGGTGCCGTGTATGAGGTGCCATTTGTAAAATACGTTTTGCATGCACTTTACGGACAAATTTACGCTTTTCCCATTCTAGGCCAAAATGGTAACGATAAAAGTTGGACTGCATTCTGCGGACTGTAAAATAAAATTGCAACAAGAAAGGATTTACTTCAACGCTTTTCAATGCAGTGCCATTTGTAAAGTTAACATTACTTACAGACTAAAGACAAATCAGCATTTTTCTCTGTTTCAAGACAAAATGGCAACGTAAAAAAGTCGCACATTTTGCGGACTGTAAACTAAATACGCTTTCATTTAAGCTTAGTCTAGGACAAAACCCTAGACCAGCTTCGGCGGCCAGTAAAATAGTGCCGTCTGTAAAATAGTGCAGATCGTAAAATCCATTCGGAAGCGATCGGAAAACTTACGTCATTCAGTGGCGTGAGCGTTATTGGCGGGAAAGTTTGGTACAGCAGTCAGCAGTGAAAGCAGCCATTCGCAGTGCCAAGTTTAGCATTCATTAATAACATGAATAAGTAATTATCGTTTAACTTAGACTAGGATGCATATTTACGTATGTATTGTTCTATTGTACAAGTAACTTCAGATTGAAAGTAGTAGTTTACGAGAAACCTTTCTAAGTAATTATGTTTTACTAAAGCACTGGCGGACTTGAGTTTTCTTACAGTAGCTTCATTTAAGCATTGAGAGGTACCGTGTAGTATCAGCCCCCAGGTTCGGTTATGGTTAAGTTAGATAGATTCAGTTTTGAAAATCGCTCTTTGTTTTGTACAGTGCCCTGGAAGAGTTCGTGAACTGCTCTCTTTTCTTATAAAATCTAGAAAAACACTTTTGTGATTTCACTTACTAGAAAGAACCTTTGCCAAACACATGAAAAGTTACTGCAAAACTTATCGGAAAAATTTAACCATTACCGATATCGCTTTAAGAAATTGAGATTTATCAATTATTAGTATCGCCCAGAGTATTTTTGAAATTGTCGAGTATCGTTATCGCTTTAGTACCAAACACAGAAAGGTTTATTGTGCCCATCACTGTGTACCGGTACTGTTCACTTGTAGCTTAGACTGTTAACTGTATAAGATACTGGTAGAGTGGTTGGAGTTTTTCTGTATAGGTGACGTTTAGGGTCGGCCCGTCAGTAAAGACAGCTGCAATTGTGACATCATAGCTACAGCTGATACAAGACATTATCCTTTCTGTATTTGGCATACTGAGTAGCAGCTAGGCAGTAACATGAAGACAACTTTGGACTGGGCGTCTTTCCTGTTCGGTGATGGATGCAGATAATTGCTAGTTGACATAATCAAGTAGCTACTTGTACCAGTGTACGTGACAGTCTAGTCATCTTATACGAAAATGTTATTGTACAATGTACGATAAATGTGCCACTCACTAAACATTAAGGTAGGATCCAATATCAATATGTTGAATAATTGCGCGTGTACTTGTACCTGTACTGGTATGTATGGTACCGTTTATACTGTTAATATTTTTTGCTTTTTATAGAGTTGCACTAGATATAGCATATCACCTACATTATGTCAACAAATAATTTTGAACATCTCAACTCTGCAATAACTCATATAGCTGCATCAGTTGTTCAGCAAGTTACTTCTCTGTTAGAGGCAGAGTGTTCCTCTGCTCATTGTTCACCACTTAATACGCCTACATTAAGAGGTGAGGATACTGGTAGTCCATCTTTGCATCCACCAGTGGTTTCAAGGCGCATATCTGCCATTGGATGCGCCAGAAATAGGCCAGATGCTCTCGAAGCTAGTGCTGGTAGGCATTTACAAGTACCTTCTACAACAGCTTTGGTATGTACATATTTCTGTGCACATGAACGTGATATCACACTCTTTCAAATTATTCAGGTTTAAATCCAATCCAACACAACAGCAGGAATTTTCAATGGAAGGGGTTTTAAAAATGAAGGTTTATCTATAATGACGCCATGGTTTTGTAAAATGTGTTAAGTAAGGGCATAGTGTATTTTAACATCCCATTATGAAGATTGTAGTGTTTGAAACAGACTCTAGGCTACAGCAGTGGTGCACCTAGAATTTGGCAAAGGGGGATGGGCAAGACGGGGGGCTTGGGGCCGAAACCCCCAGCTGTCTATGGATTTGTGCGATTTTCCTTCCTACCCAATGATGGAAGGAGGCTTTCACCTTCAACCCCCCTCTGTGTGTATGTCTCTGCCATCCAATATTGGTACCGGGTATTGTCTATAGTGGTGCATATCACATAATTCCCATTGAATCTAAGTAAGGTGTTAGGTTGTCACATGTGCTTTTTTGTCTTTTTTGAAGCAATATCTGTGTAATGGCTATGATAAGCTATGGGTGAACATCAATCTGATATGTTTAGCTCAATTAAATCATTATCTAGTATATTTGTTTCATGTTTTGGATAATACCGCATTACCTTTTTACATAAATGTTTGATTTGGCTACTCTTATTGTTTTGCAGGAAAACTCAGTGGTGGATAGTGATGAAGATTTTGATATGGTAAGCTTGGTTTTCTTCATTTTATTTGAATACCGGTCTATGATGTTTCTGAAATAGCACTTCATTATTTTGAAATGCTTCATAAGAAATAATTGCAGGACTGGCTGGTTGTGCTGTGACGCTCAGCCTGATTAGATTGTGATGAAGTAATTTTAAGTTCATGTTCCTCTGTTCATCATTAGACTAGTCGTATCATCCTTCTTTGCAGTTAGTTGGAAACTAGGTTTTCCAACAATTTCACAAATTATTTTAATTGCTGGCATCACATATGTTTTTAGAAGGGACCAATATTTGTTGCATAGACTACTAAGTATTGAATAAAAATAATAAAATCAACATGACATCTTCATCTTGCAGGTACAATTGTACATATAGCTTGATATATTGATGAAGTGTATTACTGTGTACCGGTACTCGAGCACAATTGTTGTGTGTTGCACTGTTGGTTTTTCTGTTTGGGCTGGCACTTTGGGGTAATACCTACTCAACGTACATTTACAAAATACAACGTCTGCAAAACAAAGCAATTCGTATAATCACTAATTCCAATGCTAGGGCATCAGCAAATCCTCTTTATCGGAAACTAGGTATCCTTAAAGTTTCCGATCTTTACAAGTTTGAAATTGCTAAAATTATGTACCAACACTCCAAGCAATCACTTCCTTCTTGTTTCAGTGCCTTCTTTGATAACCTAAATGACATACACAATCAGCGTACTAGGGCCACAGAGAAAAAGAACCTCTATCTTCCAAATTTTCGACAATCCGTTGTCAAAAATCGATACGTTACCAGGGGGTCAAAATCTGGAATACGTTGCCTGTCGAACTAAGAAATCTAACATTTAAGCAATTTAAATCTCAATATAAAAGCATGATATTAGAAAGTTACATTTAACAATATTACTACACTTTTCGAAACAAACTAGTAACTAATGCTGTTGAATCTGATTATGGCTGCTTTGACTGCTGGATACGCTGTAAGATCGGCTCAACGCTGTGGCTACACAACTTGAAATATTTGTTTGTGATCACCGGGTGGCTGCTTGACTTAGAAGACCTTAATCGGTCATTTCGCAGTCTCCCCGGAACACATATTTAATGAATTATTATGAATGTAACTTATGATATTTTCTTTGCGTTTGCGTTTAGTGTTCCTTTAAATAAATCTGATCTGTGTGTTCATGAAAAAAGGATGTACCGGCACCTGAACATAAATATTATTCTTGAAAATTAATTAATTTGATAGCAAACATGCATAAAAATGCAATAGTCAGTTTCTTGCGTCATTAACAGAGAGTCTTTTTTAAATGGAAGTTTAGTTATGGAAATTAATTAAATGTTTTTTTTTGCTCAAGGCCTTGTTTATGCACATTGTGCTTTGTGTTGATTTTCAACCAGTACAATTCCGTTTGCGACAGGCAAAAACACTTAAAGAACTAGCTCATTTAAAGTAATTCCTCATATCATTTTCCATGCTCTCTCGTTTAAAATTCACAGTGCATATTGACCCACTCTGCCTCGACGGCTTGATGTTTACACTGACAAACGTTTGAGTGGTGTTAAATATGGTGTAAATGTTTCGTATATATGTAGGTCAGTGCCATTCCTACGTATTGCGGCACAAGACGGAAAAGGGAACGCATTGGTAGTAGCAAACGTACGAAAAAAAAGAAAAGCACTTTTATCAGAACAATCTTTTGCGTCCCCCATCAGAAAGCCCAGTTTGTCCAATCCCATACTTTTGATGGTGGTGTTGCCATAAGAATCCCACGAGGAAAATATCGCACTGAACTTCTTGCACTGGGGCTTTGCGCGAAATTAGAAGCTTCACCTGCTTGGACTGATGAAAGAATAAGAAAAGAAATGTCGGATTTCTTTTTGGATCGGTTTCAGCCCAGCTCTGGCAATACTTTCCAGTTTTCGTTCTTGACTGTAATTTCTGGCTTGAAATTGCTTCAAAAAGCAAAAGTAAATTCTTCTTTTGTATGGAGTGGAAATGCTCTCCAACATTTGGGAAGAAGTACTATATACATTATTGCTCATGAACAGCATCGTCTAAAATGTTTTCCTGTTCAACGGTTGAATTGTGATCAAAATCCAGGAAACGGCGATGATGGGGCGAACATGGAAGAGCCAAATGCAAGCAACTTCCGGTCAGCATCAAATAACGAAGAGGTACGTTGCAATGGTAACCAGTGTGGTTAAATGCTTGCGAAACAGGCACAGTGCTTCTTCACTGACGGTGAAGTTTCAAGATGAACATTGCAGCTATGCACCAGCCTATGAATCTTCAACTATATCCAGTTGAGGTTAATTGTATCTCTATCATATAAGTCTTTGTAATGGTTTTATATTTTAGACAACAGCTAGTACTGTTGAGATTGCCGGTGAGTCTAACGATGAGTTAAGCAATGCGCCCAGTAATGGTCAGTCACGTCAACAGTCTCCGTACACGTAAGTATAACTATTTCATGTTACACATGGTTACTGTTAAAACGTAGCTTCATATTCCGACAGTATTTTGCTTCAGTAGCCTATCGCATAGCAATTATTTTACTTGATCTTTTTTTCTTTATGGTATAAATTCTAGACAGAGTGCGACTGGGCCACAAAAAACGTTTACATGACTTGTGACTTAAAAATGAATGATTTTTAAGCGCCTTTCCCAACTGGGTAGCTAAGAAAATTGTCTCGTTTTTTACACTGACGTCAAGAAATATATTGTGAATAAATTTTTTTGTCTTAATCTTGGTCCCACTTTTGACTTAAGTCTGAGTTCTTTGGATGAGGAAGAGAAGCATTAGACTACTTATTGTTTAAAAATACAGCAATGTTATGCGATGTTTCACTGAAATTAATCGAAAGCAAGATAATTAGCAATTTCGTTAGTGATTACAATTTTATTGGTTTTAGCGAATACATTTCTTGGCTTTCGAGTGATGAAGACCCTGATTTACAAGATGCTTTGGAGGCTTCTTTGCGTAGCTGCGATGAATTGTTTGACACTGCCAGGTTAATTGATCATAACTATTACATTTTTCGCTTTTCCATTTGTTCATTATGCTTACGTTTTGCTAGGCTTGCCGGTTAGCTTCATTGATGTAAACTGCACTGCTCAATGTCTAGATTTAAGTTTTGTCACGGTAAAAACGTTTCGATTTGTGAGCTATGTGACGCGGCCCAAAATTCCATCCATCTCTTCGTGTTGAGGAAATAATACGAGATTAGTGAAGAACCGTGCACCTATGGCAGTGGTTCTCGACCGGGTTGCCGCGGCATTCTAGCGTACCGATGCCAGTATCATTTGTGCTTCGCTGGGTTGCCGCTAGTTTCAATTGGACACCATGAGATTCATTTTATGGTTACAATAATTGGATAGCAAATTAAGGGTAAATTGTTTTAGGCAAATAATACAAACAAAATGCGAAAAAAACTTCGCATCTTTAGGTTTAACAAAATTGTCGCAACACTTTTTGGTGGTTGTATGATATTGCAATCCAAAAATGCTGAGAAACCCTAGTCTGTTGGACGGGTTCACTTGTTCGACATGGTTTCGCTTAAAATTTTTCTCTGGAGTAAACCAAGTCGCTTTTCCTTATTTCACAACTACATGGAATTGCTCGTGCTACTGTTATATGCTAAAAGCTTGAAAGCATTCGCTCATCTTTCAATTTTCGTTTGTTTAAAATCCCCGCTTAATATTGTGTCCAGTGGTGTAAAAAGTATTTTCAAACTGTACTGAAGTAAAAGTATTGTTACTGACGGCAAAACTACTCGAAGTAAAGTAGAAAGCATTGACTAAAAAAGCTCTTTAGTAAAAGTAAAAAAGTAGTCATTTAAAAACTACTCAAGTAAAAGTACAGCGTTCTCAATCGTTAAAGTGTCAAATGCGCACTTGCCGATGATGACTTGCTCTGAAGGTGGCAAAATAATAATTCAAAAGAAATTATTACCGCTCAGATGGCCGAGTGGATAGAGCGTCTGCTTCAGGAACGGTAGACTCGGGGTTCGATTTAGAGTAGGGTTAAACCAATGACTTAAAAGTTGATATTTATAGCTTCCCAGCGTGACGTTTAGCATCAAAGGCGACAGCCTGAAGAACAAACCCGCAACCTTATTTGTTGTGCCGTTCGGAACCACGCTTAGCGAGATTTCCCCATCTCGTAGTGGCAGAGAGGTGGCTCGAAATTCTTAAGCAAGCTCGTTTTAGCGCCTCTATCGCAAAGAAGAACGAACATATAAATAAATTAGCATTAACTCCTAGGGGAAACCTGCTTATTTCTGTAAACACTTCATTTTTAGCTTTCCAATTTGCTTTTTTCTATAATTAAGGTTGAAAGAGAAATGCGACAGTTTTATTGCTTGGCCTACAAGTTTATGGAATAGTACATATTACTGTGAACATATTAAGCATTTTCTGTAACTTGCGGTCATGCGGTTACGGTCATGCAGTAATTACAGACAACCAGTGGCGTACGCAGGATTTTTCAATGGGGGTTTCGGTGACGTCACATCGTGATGACGTAAAATACTACGTAATACACGTCATCACGATGTGACGTCACTGGCAGTGTCAATTTAGATTTTCAACGTTTCTAATAATTTTTCATCAAACCGGGCGTTTATAGTGTAGTGTTACAGATGTCGCTATCGATGCGGAAGATTTGGGGTTCAATTCCCAGGCCGGTCAAATCGGACACAGTGTAGCCAACGGCTCGCCACCGCTACGACGTTTCTTCGGACCTGTGTTGCCCAAGCGCTAAGACGCGGTGTCGGACCCCGCCACTCGCTACCATGCTTCGGTACTGCAGTGAGTTTAATGAAAGGAGTGCAGTGAAGATTTGATTTGATTTTTTAAAAAAATTTGTGTGCAGCCATAGCTACTGCAAAGACACCTTATTTGTGCCGATTTGACCGGCCCAGGAACCAAGCCCCAGACCTTCCGCACCGATAGTCGGTGCGCTTGACCACTAAGCTAACGACCGGTATCGGCCCAGAAATTGAACCCAAAACACTCAAGTAAAAGTATTAACAAAAAACTACTCAAATAAAAGTATTTCGTTACTTCACACCACTGATTGTGTCCTGTTTTACGTAGTTCAACTGATGAAAAATGTCTCGAAGCAGCTCTTGTAACTTTAAAAGGAAAGATTGAAGAACGTCACGTGAATTATTTCAATATCAATCGAAGAAATGTGCTTGATGGCGCTGTTCGAGCTTTAAATCGAAAGAGTTTTAAAGAATTTGGAAGGCTGAGCATAAAGTTCAGTGACGACTGGGGTCAAGCTGAAGGGGCTGTTGATGCGGGGGGACCGTCTCGCGAATTTCTGCGTCTCGTTGTTGATTCTATCATCAACAGTAGTATTTTTGCTGGAACAGGAACAGCCAAGTACCTGGAAAAGTCGGACATAGGTGAGAATAAGTTATTTTGTATAAGAAAGCTTACAGCTTTGACAGCAATGTTCAATTTGATTTCAACTATGAATTCTGGTTGACACTGCGTGTCACAATAGTCTCGTACACTGGCACGTTGGATTTGGTAGGTTACAAACGTAGGCTATTTGCTTTACTTCCCGCAGTAATATCGTTTTGGAAGTTTAGATAGTTTTGTGTTTGGAAAGTTTACTGCTTGGAAAGTTAAGTGTTTGGAAAGTTTACGACCCTTGTCAAATTTTTGCCTACTGCGGTTTATTCCACCGTGTTTCTGGCAAAGAGTAGGTGCGGTGCTTAAAAAATTGCTGATATGTTAATGTTTTTGCTACACATGGGCTGGCTTTTTGTTTCTTAGAAAACCGTTTACGCAAAGCATTACCATATGCTTTGGGCACTGTTAATTTTATATTTTTTTTATGTAGCTTCCGCCCGAAATCATTACTTTGTTTACGGACGTTTAATTTCAATGTCAATTGTCCATGGAGGACCTGGACCGTGCTGCTTCTCACAGTTACTGTACGATCAAATTTTAGGAAGGCCTATAAATTATGATCTTTCTTTGTTGTCCACAAGCTCGGTGTATGAGCAATTGCAGAAGGTGATATTTCTATTAACAGTAAGATTTAACGTATTTGTTGGTCGTTTATCCGAAGGCTTGTGCAATCTTTGTCATATCAGTGACATAGAGCTTGTTTCGATAATAATGTATTGATCAGTTGGACCTACAATTGCTGAAAGTAGTGTCATTAAGTCACATCGCTTTGATAAGAGTAACGTTACTCATGGAATGCTGTTAATGACTTGTCATTACTATTACTTTATTTTCTATTACTTTATTTTCCATTAAAAAAATGATCAAGGTGATGGAGGGTTGGATGGACAGAGATTTGCTTCACGTCATGTAAAGACTGTGTTTTTATGAAGTTTTAATTATTTTTTGCGTCATATACTAGCATCATTTGCAGATCGATAAATGCACAACAACGAGCGAGTTCGACGTCGCAATCGATGAATCGTCGCTCTTGCTAGAGGTGGTGGGTTGCACCAAACTGCAATTCAAAAATAAGGGCGATATAGTCAGAAGCTGCGTGAAGTTTTATGTGGAAGATCGCATCGCTGTTGAGCTGGGAAGGTTGGTTTTGTTTCTTAAGATTTCTTGAATAATCTTAGATTTTGCTTTTAATCTCACTAAAGGAAACGTACTAGCTTAGTACATGAAGCGTGTGCTACTGGAGCAATGGCTAAATTCTAATCGAAGTCGTATGATTGAAGTGAAGACTTACAAAAACAATTATTACAGTTCTCTTACGTCACGTTAAGCTTTGAACAAACGTTTGGGAAAACAGAGCGATAAGTTCGATCAGATAAAAATGCTCGTTTTTTGTTCCTTGGGGAAAGTCCGTTGTTTTGAGTTGTATATAGGCGGTCGACGACTCGCAAAAAGATCAAAAATACAATCGCAGGGTCGCGTTATCACCGAAACACGTCGCTGCGAAATTTCCGAGACCAGCAATGAGTATGCATCGCTTACTGTTCACGTACACAGCAGCAACAGAGCTTGCTCAAAGCTAAGAGGACTGCAGTAGCCGCAGCTGGTTCAACGACGTAATATGATGCTCCGTAACTGAGGAGCATGATTTGGCTTGTTTTTATGTTTTCAGTTTCATTGATGGCTTGAATTCTTTGGGCTTAGTAGAGGAAATGAAAAAATCGCCACGTAGTTTTGACGTCCTCTTCAAGTATAAAGAAACCTGCATTACTGCAGTAAATTTGACGGATGAAATATTTACCGACGTGAAGTTGTCGGAGTATGGCAGCAATGCCAGAACGAAGGAAACGGAGGTGTTATCCTGGTGGCGTGACTATGCTTTTGACGCTGAAGGTTAGATTTTTTATGTTGGGATGAAGAATTAAAAGTGTTGACGGATAAAGGGTGGCTGGTGACTTAAAGAGCGCAATCTAGCAGCATAGTAACTTGAGTTATTTCTTTATGCACCCTTTCTGTTGAGACTGGTATAGAGTTAAAGAGCGTTCTTTTTTAAATCCATTCAAGTTTTGTGTTATGCAGATGGAAATGCAGGCTGTTCCTTGCAGCAAATACTAATATTTGCTACTGGCGCCGACCGGGTCCCACCTCTGGGGTTTGCCCCTAAACCACTCATTCAATTTTCGGACGAAAGCAATTATCCTACGGCCAACACGTGCGCCAACATCTTGACTCTGCCATTGGCAAACAATGAACGATGTTACGAGTGGTTTAAGAATGCAATGGATTTTGGTATTCTCAACAGTCCTGGTTTTGGAGTCGCATGACATTGTCCGTTTGTTGAAATAAAATTATGATGTGTGTTGTGTAACACTTGTGTGTGTCCATCTCAAAAACGACACCTAAAGCAAAGTTGAAGAAAATAAGTCCATTTGATCACAACGATTAAAGGAATACGGTAGTTGTGATGGCTCTTCAACTTTGTTTTAGGTGTCGTTGTTGAGATAGACGCGGACAGTTGTTACAGGTGTCGGTTTTACAATGGACGCTGACTGCGTTATTTTGTTTTTGTTATGCTTTGTTTTGTTTTTTCCTTCAGGCGTCTTTTTTCAAGAACAAAAACATTGATTGTTTCGTCATTTGAGTTCTTGAGTGCGAAGGTTTTTCCAATGAAATAAGACAAATTGAAATGTGGTAGACTTTCGCACTTGTGGTATTGTAGTGACCGTTTTCATTGTGACATTTTGTCATAATTTATCGATATCGCTTAAGGTAATTGAGATTTATCGGTATCGCCCAGGGCATTTTTGAAGTTATCGATTGTCGTTATCGCTGTAGTACAGAAAAGTTTATCGTGCCCGTCACTGCAAACAGCAAACTATCTTTTTACTTCTCGTTTATTGTCATTTTTATCCAACTATCACAGAAAGCAATGGGGCGCTACACGAGCTTAGGAGTTGCCGGCCATCTGTCTACGACACTAAGATGGGGGAATCCCGTTAAGTGCCTTTCCCTACGGCACAACAAGTAAACTTGCCGGCTTGTTCTCCACACTGTCCCTTAAATGCTGAACGTAAAGCAGGGAAGCTGTGAATATCAATTTAAAGTCATTGGTTTGACCCGGCTCGGAATCGAACCCCAAGTCTACCAATCCAGAAGCAGACGCTCCATACCACTCGGCCATCTGATGCTTGACACTACCCCTTTGATGTGGAATTTCTAGTAGGGAAGCTGTGAATACCAATTTTCAAATTATTGGTTTGACTCGACTGGGAATCAAACGTTGAGTCTACCGATCCAGAAACAGACGCTTTATCCATTTGGCCATCTGATTGGTTGTTCACTGGCCATGTTGTCAATCAAAAGTTAATGCACACAATCTCCAGATTATGATGCTGTCATAAGAGCAACTGCGAACGAAAAAGTGCGCTCTAGCTAGGCGATTTTCATGTTGGTGGATAGGCCTAAATGGGTAAACAAACTTGTGTTTAAATTACACCTTTAATATCTTAACAGTGACATACTTCAGTATTCGCATTGTGGTGAGAGACTGAGCTGTTACCCCTGGAAAAATCGAAAACATTTAATGTGGAAAGCTTAGTATAGCGGCCCATGAAAGGATGTTAGGGGGGGGGGGGGGGCAAAGTTGAGCTACTACGACACCGTACCGGTAATTTAGAACGATTCTGACGGCCGTTGGCTCAGTTGCTAAGCGCACGCTATCGGTGCGCTCTAGCTAGGCGATTTTAATGTTAGTGGATAGGCCTAAATGGGTAAACAAACTTGTGTTTAAATTACACCTTTAATTTCTTAGCAGTGACATACTACGGTATTCGCATTGTGGTGAGAGACTGAGCTGTTACCCCTGGAAAAACCGAAAACAATTTATGTGGAAAGCTTAGTATAGCGGCCCGTGAAAGGATGTTGGGGGGGGGGGGAGGGAAGTTGAGCTACTGCGACACCGTACCTGAATACCGATAATTTAAAACGATTCTGACGGCTGTTGGCTCAGTTGCAAAGCGCACGCTATCGGTGCTGGAAGTCTGGAGTTCGATTACCGAACGGGTCAAATCAGCACAGTATCGCAAACGGCTAGCTGCGACGTTTATTCGGAGTTGTGTTAATGAGGTATAAGTTGCGGAGATGAGCCCGGCCACTCGTGACACGCTTGAGCGAAATACCGCGCGTATTACGAAGATTTAACGATTCTGACTTTCTTGCAATCCCAGCAAAAAATTCACCGGTTAAAGAAACTCAAGATTTTGCTAGTGCTTGCACAATAAACATCATTTATTAAAATACCGATCAAGAGACATTGTGTTGGAAAAAGTGGGACAATCAGTCCAAGCATCATACCTCGTTTATATATCATCGATCAGATGGCCGAGTGGTATGAAGCGTCTGCTTCTGGATCGGTAGACTTGGGGTTCGATTCCGAGTCGGGTCAAACCAATGATTTTAAAATTGCTATTCACAGCTTCCCTGCTTGACGCTCAGCATTTAAGGGACAGTGTGGAGAACAAGCCGGCAAGTTTACTTGTTGTGCCGTTGGGAAAGGCACTTAACGGGATTCCCCCATCTTAGTGTCGTAGACAAATGGCAGGCAACTCCTAAGCGAGCTCGTACAGCGCTTCGTCGCTTTCTCGTGATAGGAGGATAAATATGCCAATAATAACAACGAAAAATAATACGGTAGCCCATTCACCAACTCGAATGATTTAAACACACCGAAATATAATGCAAAACTAGCTATGGTCGATATTCATACTCAAACTGGATTGTTTCTGGTATGCGGTAACTAAAAAACTAGCGCAGCTTAACTGCGACACTTTTAACATTATTAAATTCTACTGTAGCATAGGCCTACATCAACTTTCACGATCGCGATAGCAAACATTCAGCAACATATTCCACTACTCTTTTATACAGAGGAATCTCTTTCAAGTTCGAATGCTGATTTATAATCCCTTCGAGTCCCACTATCTCCTCCGGGTATAATGGACATCGCGGAGGTTCAACATCAACAAAAGTAAGTTGGGATGGGGAAAAACGTATCTCAATATCATTCGGATCAATTGCAGCCGATGTATCCAAGCACTGCAACTGGAAAAGCGTTAGATTGGAGACATACAATTGCATCGGCGTTAAATTGCCCTCAGTTGATAATGGATGATGATTCCATGCTTCCACAAAAGAAGATAGCTTTTTGTTTATAATGGGAACAAACAAAAAGTTAAGAGCAAAAAGATCTGTAGCATTTTCTGGGTCTAGTATGTTTTGATCTTCCATGTAAGAAAACAGATTAAAATAATAATTAATGACTTGATTGTTTACATCTCTGTTAAGCCTCTCTATGCGCTGATTGTGTACAGAACTCCCAGTGATGACGGCTTGATGGTTTAATCTCTTTTCATACATATATTGCCAAACCAATGTATTTTCCGCTCCGCAATCAGAACGGACTCTCAGAGGCAGACCGTAGTCGTTTTCAGCCTTTTGAAATAAATTAACTACAGTTCTTGCTTTGTTGTTGGAAGAACATTCGCCGTACAGGATAAGGCGACTGAAACCATCGATGCCCATGTGCACCACCATTTTCCATCTGACTAGTTTATGGGTGCCATCGATATGCCATAAATAGTTGGGTGATGGCACATAATACTGTCGCCTCCGAATCGTTGAAAGGGCACGTGCAGCGATTCCAGCAGCATCGATTCGTCTTAAGCTTTCACGAATCCTGCTGCGTTGAATGACAACATTTTTGCTGGACAAATGCCCTAGAATCATTTTCTCCCCAGCAGAAGGATGTTCTCCTTTAATGGATCGTAGGATATTATCCAGGTCGTCATTGGAAATGGAGCTGCAACAAATCAGGAATGAGATTTAAACTTAATTATTGTGTTACATAATACTGCAATTTTTTATTCAACACTGCTGGTTGCCTAGCCAGCGTACGCCAAACCAGTAATGAGAAGTGGCAGAAATGTCAAACGCATTTGTCTTATTTTTAGATCTACCAGACCTATGACATGTTGCCTGTATCCCACGTGTTAAACTGCATAGCAAGAATTTGTTAAGGAAAAAAAGCAGTCTTAAGAAATTCACTCACTGAGTACATTTATGGACTGTAAGCACACAAAACATTGCTGGTAGAAAAAAAAAAAATCGGACTTGGTATCATTGCAGCAACATAAATAATTGCATGAATACTTTGGTGACAGTGAAGAATTAATTCAAATTGCTGACTCAAAAGCTGTATTAACTTTTTTCGAACATTTGTCAGATATTGTCCGAATTTTTTGCCAAATGCCCAAAAACTTATTTTGCTTCGCTGGCACAATACGCTCAATCCTTTCAAGACTTAGCGCTGAACCAACCACTATCATTTTAAAGTCGTTTGGTTTTCACAGCATGCTCAGTTGTTGCAAAAAAGGAAACAAGAAATTGCTTTGTGTTTAAACATATTTGCCGAAAAAAGTTAACAGTGTCCGAAATTTTTTGAGTTACTTCGGCATTTGTCTGAAATTTCACAGAAAAAAAAGTATATCCAGCTCTGAAACAGAAAAGAAACGAAATGGCTAAAGTCAGATGACTATAGAAATAACGACTTTTATTTATTTTATCATAGGGTCACCCTCTCGTGACTGGGGTAAGCAAAAAGCGATAATATAATAAACGAAGTCCATGTCTGTACCGTAACTAGACCTTACAGTCACTGCCAAAAGCCAATCTCAGCATGGTTGGGGTAACCTGCAATTCACCATTAATACTTTAGATGACCAACTGAATAGTGCCTGGAGCTGCAGAATCGACTTTGGTTTAAGTTGGGTCAAGTAAATGGTATTAAAAATGCAAACATTGCTGCAAATTTTGCACCTTACAGAAAGCACAGAACATTATCCATCAATGAGGCATAACAGTATAATGTACGATATAAACTATCTTGTTTACTGCTGGTCAATCAAACTCTGAACTTTACTTGCAATATTATCGGGATGAGGTAAACCTAATTAATAATTTATGGAAGCTTCTATTTCACCTGTAAACGGTTACGCAACTACGATTTTCAAACTACGGCAACCGGTAAATTTTGCCATATTAGGGCATCACTTTCGGTTCCCATAGTTCGAGTTTTGCAGTAGCGGAACCGTTCTCCAGCTACTTGAAACCTTCACCAAAAAGCGCAGTTCATCAGCCGCACCCCTGTATTGTGCATAAAGCTTCACCGAAAAGCACAGTTGATCAAGCGCACTTCGGCATAAGGTACTCTCATGCTTCAGAATGATTGACCTTGCATGGCCAATCACCCATTCAATTCATGAATTACAAAAAAATTACCGTTACTGGTATCTAACAACTTTTGCAGCTTCTTTGAATCAAGCCCCAA
Source organism: Trididemnum miniatum (assembly GCA_964006365.1). Taxonomy (NCBI): domain Eukaryota; kingdom Metazoa; phylum Chordata; class Ascidiacea; order Aplousobranchia; family Didemnidae; genus Trididemnum; species Trididemnum miniatum. The sequence continues at coordinate 12,738,830 of OZ023236.1, read as the reverse complement.
GGACCGCTAGTGAGTTATTAGTAGGGTTAGGGCCTAACGCCAAACATAACAGACATAACCAAGCTTTTGGTTCCCCTGCTTTGATTTTTAAACTTCGGTAACCGTTATCCGGTTCTTATAGTGTGAAAAGCATGGTTCAGTAGCCGGAAAACGATTCCCGAAGTTTAAAAATCAAAGTACCGGTAGCGGAGCAAAAAGACACAAATCAAATCAAATCTTCATTATACTCGCTGTATTACGCCGAAGCGTGTAATGAGTTGCAGGGCCCATCTCCGCGACTTAGCGCCTGGACAACACGGCTCCGAAGAATCGTCGCAACGGTGGCGAGTCGTTGGCGAAACTGTGACGATTTGACCGGCCCGGGAATCGAACCCCAGACCTCCCACACCGATAGCGTGCGCTTAGCAACTGAGCTAACGGCCGGTTCGCCAAAAGACACATCCAAAATTTATTTTTAATCTTTCCTGTTTAAGTGAATTAAGTGATATAGTAATATCGGTAGCCTACCTGTATTGCTTGGGGACAAGCTGATAGTCACGAACAATCTTATACAGAGTTGGACGTGAAATGCAAAGGATCTCTGCAATTTTTGTCATAGAAAGTTTCAAATTCAGCAGATGTTGCAGATGGTCCAAGTCAATGTTAAATGTTTTACGAGGCTGAAAACAGTAAATTGCATGATGGGGATTACCAGAATTGGTACGTAAAACACAAAAAAGCAAACGCTTTTCATCGACAATACATACCAAAGAAAGCACTCTTGAAGATGATTGTGCAATAGATTCAGTTGGTACATAGGAGCTAGTAGAGGCACCAGCAGCTATTGTAGAAGGTGCTTGCAAATGCCTACCAGCACTAGCTTCGAGAGCATCTGGCCTATTTCTGGCGCATCCAATGGCAGATATGCACCTTGAAACCACTGGTGGATGCAAAGATGGACTACCAGTATCCTCACCTCTTAATGTAGGCGTATTAAGTGGTGAACAATGAGCAGAGGAACACTCTGCCTCTAACAGAGAAGTAACTTGCTGAACAACTGATGCAGCTATATGAGTTATTGCAGAGTTGAGATGTTCAAAATTATTTGTTGACATAATGTAGGTGATATGCTATATCTAGTGCAACTCTATAAAAAGCAAAAAATATTAACAGTATATACGGTACCATACATACCAGTACAGGTACAAGTACACGCGCAATTATTCAACATATTGATATTGGATCCTACCTTAATGTTTAGTGAGTGGCACATTTATCGTACATTGTACAATAACATTTTCGTATAAGATGACTAGACTGTCACGTACACTGGTACAAGTAGCTACTTGATTATGTCAACTAGCAATTATCTGCATCCATCACCGAACAGGAAAGACGCCCAGTCCAAAGTTGTCTTCATGTTACTGCCTAGCTGCTACTCAGTATGCCAAATACAGAAAGGATAATGTCTTGTATCAGCTGTAGCTATGATGTCACAATTGCAGCTGTCTTTACTGACGGGCCGACCCTAAACGTCACCCATACAGAAAAACTCCAACTTAACCATAACCGAACCTGGGGGCTGATACTACACGGTACCTCTCAATGCTTAAATGAAGCTACTGTAAGAAAACTCAAGTCCGCCAGTGCTTTAGTAAAACATAATTACTTAGAAAGGTTTCTCGTAAACTACTACTTTCAATCTGAAGTTACTTGTACAATAGAACAATACATACGTAAATATGCATCCTAGTCTAAGTTAAACGATAATTACTTATTCATGTTATTAATGAATGCTAAACTTGGCACTGCGAATGGCTGCTTTCACTGCTGACTGCTGTACCAAACTTTCCCGCCAAAATAACGCTCACGCCACTGAATGACGTAAGTTTTCCGATCGCTTCCGAATGGATTTTACGATCTGCACTATTTTACAGACGGCACTATTTTACTGGCCGCCGAAGCTGGTCTAGGGTTTTGTCCTAGACTAAGCTTAAATGAAAGCGTATTTAGTTTACAGTCCGCAAAATGTGCGACTTTTTTACGTTGCCATTTTGTCTTGAAACAGAGAAAAATGCTGATTTGTCTTTAGTCTGTAAGTAATGTTAACTTTACAAATGGCACTGCATTGAAAAGCGTTGAAGTAAATCCTTTCTTGTTGCAATTTTATTTTACAGTCCGCAGAATGCAGTCCAACTTTTATCGTTACCATTTTGGCCTAGAATGGGAAAAGCGTAAATTTGTCCGTAAAGTGCATGCAAAACGTATTTTACAAATGGCACCTCATAGCCGTGTGTCTGTATATCTTTCATGCAACGCTCGCTTTGTTTCTTCAGTTCTATCGATGCGAGTGAGAAAAAAAAGCACGCGCTTTGCATTTTCTTTGCTTTTAAAACAACGCATCGTTTCTTCATTTTGTAGTTTGTAGTCGTATAATTTATTCGATTTGTAGTCGTGGTTTTAAATGTAGTGGGCCTTCAGTAGCTGTTGAAAGGGTGATCTGGGCCGCGTTAAAAACAGGTTGCCGATCACTGCGATAAGGTATTGTGATCTAAAATTTTGTTGATTGTGGCTACACTGTGCATTAATAATGACGTCCGACTATTTCGCTATCTGGTAGTAATTAGGTTATTACTAGGGCGATTTTTTATTGACCTAAAAATCTCAAAAAATTGATTTTATTTTATCAAAAAATTGTCTTTATTGATCTAACGAAACAATGAAATGAAAGAACCAGTCCACAAGAAAAAACACACCAAAGTCACTTCAGTTAGTGCTTAGATTATTATATACGCACATATAATGCCGCACGTTTTCTGGCAGAAAGTTTAACTGCTCTGCGTAATTGCGCAGAATCCAGAGTCGTATTTAAGTGTTTCGCTATTCGCTGTATTACAATCTTTGTAACATCAAAGTATGTTCGAATAACTAATGCATTGTCTTTTCAATTCTAATGTTTTTGACTACCGATACGAAGCGACAAAAATATGGAACAAGTGAAAACACGACGAAAAGCATATTTCATCATTTACGAATTTTGCCAAAATTGCAATCTTGCAAAGCTGTCTGAACGGATCTTTACAATCGAATCAATGAAATTACATCAAACATTATATTAATAAATTAAGCATGTGTAAAACTGTAATACCGATAACAGTCTGGCGACAGCATACACCTCCCTGGTACCACCAACAGTTACGAACTTCCATCTCTCAATTATCTGAGTTATCTCTTTTTGAGTATGAAGTAGAATCGCGCGAAAAAAGCAAGAAAGCAAAAATTGACCTAATAAAAAAAATTGATCTAAAAAAACAAAAAAATGACATTTATTGACTTTATAACTTCATCAATACTGATCCTACGACAGTGAAATTTTGTTTCCACATTATTAGAGTTTTATTTCTACTTCCAAAAAAAATTGACTTCATTGACCGTGAATCGCCCTAGTAATTACATTTCCATTGATTTGCATTTTGTGAGGTAAAGTTTCGTCACAATTAGTGACCATTTTAACGAATCAATATTATTTGATTCATCACCTTTTGTAGCAGCTGTCAGCATATTAGCTTTATCTTTGCTATCAGCTCGCAGCTAACATGAGTTTGGGAGAGAGGAGATCTTTAATATCCATATTGTAGCAACAGATAATAAGTTCAGAACATAAAACGTTTAACGTTTTTAATTAAGTAGCTTTTTGACTTCAACGCCAATTTTCGTGGTACTTTTCAATACAATTTGATGTTTTATTTTGTAAACCTACTGCAGAATGTAACTTAAGCTAATTTATAATACACTAAGCTAAATTAAAAATTGTTAGGTGCGTGCATAATGTTGCATGTTCTTGTATATTTGTAAATAGTTTTTGTGATCCTTTTTGTGCCTTTATTTTTCCATGATAATGAGTAGGCCTAATTTACATCATACTGGCCTATTTACTTTTGTAGGAAAGGTTTTGTGACCATACCAACGTTTACGTTTTGTGTTTATTTTTCTCGCTGACGTATCGGTATGTTTTAAGCCCTCGGGCTTTGTCTCGTTTTTCCTTAAGGTGCATGTGTGTAATATTGCATTTTGCGTGCCTTTGAAAAACTAACAATAAACAAACATAAACAAACAAACAAAATTAGAAAATAACATGCAGAAAATATGCTAAGCGTTTTCCAACAACTCCACCGTCCTTGATGATGATGATTTCTTTATTTTTATCCTCCTATCACGAGAAAGCGACGAATACGTTATGAATAGGACGAATCCAGAGTTCCAGACTCGCTTAGGAGTTGCCCTTGTTTCCGATTTTTCCGCTTGAATTTTGCTTCTGACTTCTTCAATTTGCTTCTGGTTAAATTCCTCCGAGCAGAGATAATTTTCATGAAGCATCTTATTCAATGATGCAACAACGAGGCTTGGGTGGGAGTTAAATCGTCAACCTTGCGATCATGGCCGTCGTAAAAACGACGCTCGGAACCACTTGGCCACGCTGTCGACAACCACTCGGCCACGCGCTGCCGTCCTTCATCAGAACATGATCGAAAATGGAAAGCTAACGCGCCCAGGGCAAACTAATTCAAGTGAAAAGCAAAACAGCAAGGGTACGACACAACTCGTACCCTTGCTGTTTTGCTTTTCGCTTATATTAGTTTGCCATGCGTTAACTTTATATTTCTGATCATGCTGTAACGTAGGACTGACGATTTGTCCGAAAACGTTAAGCTTATCTTGCGTACCGGCAGTGCCGGATTAACCATTTAGCAGAAGTAGCATTTGATACGGGCCCCGCGCTTTTTAGGGCCCCGCACTTTTCAAAATTATGATTAAAATTACAAAAAAAAATTAGGCTACACTTTTGTAAAAAAGTTTTGGCTAGGACCGGCTTATACAGTAGATCACAGTGAGTCGATACGATAGAAGTACGGCACGGTAAAAATGCAAGTGGCTAAGCAATTAACGGAACAGTGAACAAGCATGAAGAGCTATATTCCCTATTAGTGTTCTGTTGCATCTGGGATTTTGATATGAACGGTAAAGACCTTTACTATTAGTGCCTACAACAAAAAGTTTGATCTTAATTTCGTTTTGCTGTGCCAATGCTCGCGTTGTTCCTCCTTTGTTCTCAACTTTTCCCAAAACTTGAGTCTCATGTCTTTAAAAAATTGTTTTCGTTAAAAAAAAACAAGAGTTTTACAGCGAATTTAAGCCATCTACACATTTTCAGTGATTTCCGGGAAGAGCCCTTGGTATAAAACAATGAGACTAAAAATGAAATGAAGTTTGATTGTCCTCCGGCCGGGTCTCCCAAAACTAGAGCCCCGCAAAAATGTTGCTACAGGCCCGGCACTAGCTTAATCCGGCCCTGTGTACCGGCATGTTATTTTGTAAATATTGTTCAGTCCAACATAGTTGAAGCAGTTCATGTTGATAATCTCAAAACTTTTGAAACGAGATAACGTCCAAAGAAGAATAGAGGTGGGGAGTCTGGGGGGCTCCACCTCCCAGAAGTTGACACGGTCTTGACGTTTTAGTTGATGGTGCAATGATTCATCACCCCCAATAATTTCCACAAATGTACGCCTCTGAGCATGACCCAAAGGCCACCGCGGAACCCTTAAAACTGCTTCAATAAGCACTTATATAGATTTCGAAGATTAAGAACCATTGGAGATTGGATTACTGTCAAAAGCCAGGAAATAGCAAAGCACAATCAGTATTCCCGCTTGCAACAAAATTTTCAAAAAAAAAACGGTTTTTGAGGCCATGTTTTTTTTGAAAAAAAAACACGTATTTAAAAAAAAAACAAAGGTAAAAAAAACATTTACATCTCTAGGTGTGAGCAACGCGTTACATGTACTCGTTACAGTTGCTGTAATTCTAGATGGTAATAAATTACATTTTTCCTAAGTAATGGTACTTTGGAATTAATTACAATTTGTGAGGAGTACAATTTTAGTTGAATTGAAATTACAAAATTACAAATTCCTTTTTTTCCTGAAACTTTGTTTTTTGATGAGTTTTCAACAAAGCACGAAGTTTAATTTTTACAGCGGCAAGTACTTATCATGCACGCGCTTGTTTATGGCTTCTGTTGGCATTGTCAATACTCAAGTCAATCAAAATTTTCACTCCATTCAAAATTTTCAAAATTCTTGTTGAAAGGATAACTTTATGAATACTATGTTTATTGTCACTATCTATTTTTAAGCGAAACACTGTACAAGTAAATTGGTCACTTCTCATTGCAAAGGAATTTGTAATTAGCAATTTAAAAATCACGTTTTTCCTCGCGAAATTTTGTAATTGGAATTAGTTACTTTTCTAATAAAGTAATTTTACTCGGTAATTAGTTACGTTTTGGGCCAAGGAATTGTAATTGGAATTAATTACTTTTTTTGAGGAATTTTTACGGCCTTGACGTTAAGCATTAACAATTCGTCCCATCAGAAGCAAAAGGTCGTAAGTGACATTTTCCAAAAAAATGTTTTTTGGCCAATCAATTGTGCTTTTTAGTGCCACCTTGCGGTGACGAACTTTCAGACTAATGAACACAGAACATCATGAAAAAAATTGAATCAAAAACTGATTTTTCAGAAGTAATCAAATCTCAAAACTTGATTTTCTCTAGACTGTTAGAATGTCACTTACGACCTTTTGCTTCTGGTGGGACGAATTACAAGCATCCTTGCAAATTCAAAATCGAGAATAATACAATTCCAAATTGTCGTAAAAGCATAGGCCTCTCTTCTACTGCGTTTGTACCCCCCAGCCGCCACAACCACTGCACGTAAAAAATACCCATGTTACATAATTACTGTCATGCCCATGAAGAGTAGTTTCGAAATAATGGGCCCAAGATTTATGCAAACGCGTGGTTATGATGATTTTGTCACGGCATACAGGTAATTGTTTTTGCATTGAACTCTAGTAAACCAGGCTACTCCTTCGCTGACGTATGAGCGCTTTCTTCTTCACGAAGAAAATTTTTGACTAGCTGAGTTAATTTTCACCTAAAACAATTTTCAGTGTTCAATTCGTACACCTGTCTGGCTACTCGACTCGATGAACTCACGGTCCCTTCGTAGTCACCCTGTTGCTGTATTGTAATCGCGATAGCAGCAACAAATAAATAAAGCTTCAGTCTTGTCAACGCTTTCTTTAATCGCAAGCTGTTACATTGATTTTGAAAGTTTTTGGCTCAGTTTCAATTTCTGCCGATTCCGTGCTCATTAACTTGCATTGCTAAAGTTCAAGTCTGCGAAGGAGTGGTTTGCGAGGTTGCAATGCAAAAACGATTATGCCTTATGCAACAGATACAGCATAACCACACGTTTACACAAATCTTAGGCCCAATATTTTGAAGCTCAAAGATTTGAAAAAGCTGCTTTTCATGAGCATGACAATAATTGTGTAACATGGGTATTTTTACGTGCGGTGGTTGTGGCGACTGGTGGGTACAAACACAAGAGAAGAGAGGCCTATGCTTTTGCGACAATTTGGAATTGTATTATTCTCGATTTTGAATTTGCAAGGATGTTTGTAATCGTTTATACTCAGTTCACTTATTACCCTGTCCTTACCCAACTTTGGAGGGCATAAGCTAATGGGCAATCAGGGTAATAGGCCTAGTTTAATCAAAATTTTAACGTGATAATTCAAACAGATAGGCATAGTGATCGTGGAAGGAAAAAAAAAAACGAATCGTCCTCAGGTTTTTGGCCCGTGCAAAATGAACATCGGCCTTGGGAAATTATGTATGTCAACTTTCACAGCCATGAAAGTAGAGAAATATGGTGTAACCTAACTGAAACTGTTAGCTAAAATTATAAGGTACAGTAGGCCTACGGAACTATTTCGCATTCTCGATGCTCGCATAACAGATTATAGCCTACCTCTGCACTGTGCAAGCGTTCAGAGGTGTCGAGCTAAGCAGGCGAAATTTACATTAGTTCCCAATAACTGTAACTTAACAAAAAGCCAAAGTTGTGAGCTTTTTTCTTGTTGATATCTAGATTGAGTTTTGTGCATCACTAAAGGCTGGATTGCACGACCAGTTGAGTTGAGCTTAACGTTAGTTTGTTTTATTAAAGCTGACTTCAGCTGAATTTAACTGTTGTGAGTCAGCTTTAATAAAACAAACTAACGTTAAGCTCAGCTCAGCTGGTCGTGTATAAGTCAGCTTTAATAAAACAAACTAACGTTAAGCTCAACTCAACTGGTCGTGTAAACCAGCCTTTACAGTAAAAGTTTTGTGCACTGACATTGAGTTTAGTCAATTAGTTAAAAGACTAGTCGATTGGTTTAAGACAGTGTTTCTCAACTCCGAAACTTACTGGAACGGTAAGGGTTTAAAAGCGAATTTACGACCACGTGGCCAATCGCAGCGTGTAATCGCTCCGTGTGACTACGACTACGCATTCGCGAGTTCACAATCAGCGTTTACAAATTAACAGTGATATAGGCCTACCGGGTACTACAAAACATTCGCGTGCTTATTGTTAGCTTTTACGAGTTAAAAAAGTAATATACCGGGTGTTACAAAATGGGATATGTAGGGTTGAACTTAAACAATGAGAGGCCCTAGGCTATTTGATCACATTGAGTGGAAGAGCAAAAAAGGTCTACACGCTCCCAGATGTCTTGTTTTCACTGAAAATATCGGTGGAGAGCAAAAAAAGGTCTTCGTTGTTTGTGATGAGGCCCCTCATTTTTTCCGAGGCCCTAGGCTTCAGCCTACTTAGCCTATTGACAAATCCGGCCCTGAGGATATGGCAAAGTGGCAAGTTTTAAAATGGTCTAGAGAAGACATTGTTAAATTCTTGAACACAGCCTATACAGAAACTTTGAAGCTTTGTGGAACACTTGCAATGAAAACTAAACTTATGAAGACAAATATGCTAGAGATTATAACATACACAAAGTGATGCAGGAATTGACAGCTGCAGTATTACGTATTGACAATGAAGAGTCACTAAAGAAAAAAATAAATAAATAAAAAACGTAAAAAATTGCTATAAAAATGAATTGAACAACATAAAAAAATCAAAACGGTTTATTTCACGTAGTCGATTTTTCGGCATGAATGTAAAATTTTAGCTTCCAAATCAATGGTTTCGAAATCCGTTACAGCTTCCAAATCGCTTTGTTAGGAATAAAGAATGCTTTGTTTTCGGCAAAAATTTATCGAACAACCTTGTTTTCATACCTATGAGTGACTTGAGTCCGCACATTATGTAGGCTAGCTGGGAAATAGTCCACGGGCTGAAAAAGTTGAGACCCACTGGTTTAAGATTTGTCGATCACTTAACAGTTTGGTCGATCGGTTTAAAGTTTTGTCAATCGCGAAAAAGAGGTGAAAAAGAATTGTCGATTGCGAAAAAGATTTGTCCATTGCGAAAAAGACTTGTCGATCGCGAAAAACATTAGTGCATCGCGAAAAAGATTGGTCGATCAGGTTTTAACTTATTTCTGTGCTTTGCATTTATGGGCTTCCGTAGTTTTGGGTTTTAAAAATTGTTGTCACCATCATTACCAGCATCGTTCCTTTAATGCTGAGCGTCGTACAGAGAAGCTGTGTATACTAATTTTTGAGTCTTTGGTTTCACCAAACTCGGAATTATACCCAAGTCGACAATTTCTGAAGCAATTGCTCTCTTCACTCGACCATCTGTGCTGCCACTTATCATCGTAATAAAACAAAAACGCCAGGAAGAAGGGTAGTTAAATAATTCGTATTCAAAATGAAATAGCTTTTTTGGATGAAACTTAAACCGAAACTGAAACCCAGAAACCGAAGCTGCGCGTAAGCAAAACTGAAACCGAAACTAGAATCTATTTTTCAACATCCGTGAAACCAAACCAAGACTGAAACCTGACATCTGGGTTTCAACACACCGAAACTGAAACTGACACCCTAACGCCAAATAACCAGGTTTCCACTCTTGGCTACTATAGACCAATGTTATTCAACCGGGTATACGGTCTACCCTAGTGTATACGAGAATAAATTTGGGGTATACAGCTGGACAGAGGTATACAAGGGGTATGCGAGCAGCATCACAGATATTTCATCTACGTCAAAGCTCATAAACTTCATTAGATGTAGGCCTACCATTGTTCCATTATCATGTCTAGTTTTTAATGGTTCCAAGAAGTAAGAAGCCACTGGCTATCTACATCATAATCAATTTTTGATGTCATAATTAATGGTGATGATGACATCTAAAATTTGCATATGGCGCAGAAAGCTCATGAGCTTTTGAAACTTTTACACAGGACATGTGGGCAGGGTAAATACTACTATTCAAGCGTTTTTGCAAACTCTTTAGGGGTCATAGACCCTAGATTAAAAACTTCTTGTGTTCTTTTCCCCTATGCAGTCACCCTGTCTGCATGCATGTCCTGTTTAATTGGCAAAAAAAAAAAAAAATGCGAGCTTTCTGTATCATAAACAAGTTTTAATGTCATTAGGAACTTTAACGATTTTCCTTTGTTGAGCCAGTACATAACAGAGTCTGAATGGGAGTTTGAGGGCGCTTCCACAGAGGACAACTTGTTGACACTTGTCGTTGCTCACTTACGCTTGCTTGATGATAATTTGTGTGCATACTTTCCTGAAGGCAATGACAAACGTCTGGAAGCAAACTCTTGGATTATTTAGCCATCTCATGAAGAACCAACAGAGAATGAGGAATTACTGGAGCTTCGCGCTGATTTAAACCAAAAGATTGCTTTTAGAGAAATGGATTACTCAGAGTTTTGGGTTTGCCTTCTTGAATTTTTGGAATATAAAAATCTTGCAAAACGTGCCATTGACATCTTAGTGCAGATGCCTACAACTTATTTATGTGAAGAAGAGTTTTTCAGTCTTGTGGAAATCAAGTCAAAGAAAAGAAACTCAATACTTGGCATTGATTCTTCAATGCGAGGAAGGGTTGAGAAAGAAATAACGCCGCGCTTATACCTCCGAATTGCCGAAACTACGCAAGAACAAGCTACCCATTAAACAGAGTATTTAACTTCGTTTTTTGTACTTTTGCGTGCTTAACATCATATTATGATCGAAGTTTTCTGTTTGTAAGTTTACTGCTTGTAAGTTTTCTGTGCACAATTACACAATAATTACTGGGTAAACAAAGTTCTTGTAAAATTGTAAATGGTATACCACAGAAAAAAAGGTTGAAGAGCACTGCAATAGATAATCAGGCAAACCATAATATAAGGCATTACAAATAGTCGGCGTGTGAGATAATAAGATTATTTACTAATATTTTTATTGTCTCATTTTGCCAATTTTACGAATTTGGAAATAGAATTTTTGATAGTAGATTTGATTTGCTCTTATCGATGTATTACAATCAGGAAGAACCAGCACTGATATCACAAAAATCATTGCCAAATAAATCTTGAACAAATTTGGATACTTGGCAATTGAATACAAAGCACTGAGTTTTGCTTTTACCTAACTTCATTGTTTCAAGAAATCGTATTTGTGCTCAGTGGCGTACCCAGGATTTTTCAAAGGGGGGGGGGGGGGGTTCACTGACGTCACATCGACATCCTAATGACGTAAAAATACCACAATTACGTACAGTAGTTCAGAGGTATTAAAGTGCATCAAATTGTAATGTTTCTAGTCTATAAATCATTGCGCTATTGCAGCTATAGCCATGATTAAGCTAAATAATGCTATAACGAAGGAAACAATCCAGATATTTCATGCACACTTTTGCTTGATTCTTTGAGCTTCATTAAGGAGAGAAAAGATTCACAGAAGCTCAAGATGTCAAGCCGTGGAAAAAAATATGCTGAAAAAATTTTAGTTGACCTCATTTTTGGGCCATAGAAAGGTTAATTGACTAAAGTAGGCTATCTTTCGCAACGCTACAAACGTAGTGTAGCCATGGAGGTAAAACAGGTAATTGCTTCCCCCCAAAAAATTATTTTTTCAAGAACCAACATTGATATAAACAGCGCATATAAACCTTGATATTATAAACATTTAATACGCGCTCATTATAAAAGAGGGCAGTTTTTCCTGTCTTGAAAAGTGAAGACAATGAAGCATTAGAAAAAACTGCCCTCCCTACCGAAGCATTTTTAAACTATAATAAATTACGCAAGAGAGGAATTTCTAATCATGCGATTAAGGTCAAAAATAGCGTCGATATTATCTAAGCATTTTTCACCCAGATCACAGCGTCGATACCATTAGATGCTCTCAACTCTCAAGCACATAATCGGGGTGTCTGGAAACGGAGTAGGCTACTCCATTTGCAGAGCGCAAAAACAATGTTGCCTCCCCCCCGCCCCCCGTTCCGCCCCTAGGCTTCTATCAATCTTTCGTTGATCTGGTCTTCCTTGGCAGTAATGTTATTTTTAACCCTCACGGCAGTGTCAATTTAGATTTTTATAGTTTAATAATTTTTCAACAAACCGGCCGGTTATAGCGCAGTGTTAAAGATGTCGCTATCGATGCGGAAGGTCCGAGGTTCTCGATTCCCAGACCGGTCAAATCGGACACAGTTGGCTCGACACCGCAGCGACGTTTTTTCGGAGCTGCGTTGTCCAGGCGTTAAGCCGCGGGCTCGGGCCCGCCACGCGCTACAACGCTTCGGTATTGCAGAGAGTTTAATGCAGTGGTTTTCAACCTTTTTTTAGTCACGGACCCCTTTTTCAATAATTACACTGGCCAACAAAAAAAAATTTTTTTTCAAGTACTATAGATATTTTAACGGTTTTAGGGTAATTGTGGGCCGCTGAGTCCGAAAATCACATCCGTTTCTGTGAATTGGCTCTAGTTTTTGAGATGCCGATACTTTTCGTTTTTGACAAGGGAAAAATAGTTAACTTTTGTATCTGCTAAATGTGAACACAAATATCAATAACATGCATACTGGAAATGTCTGTTAGGTAGTATGCATTTCTTAGTCTCTATATCAGGTAGTGTAATATGTCTAATTTTTGATGTAGCATTCAATTACTTCAGTATAGTAAGTTAATGAAAACACTCTTTCGCGATTTATCACTTCAGACTCCATTTTCCATAGAACACGTTATTTAGCTGTGTGAATGTTGTTGTGTGGTATCTTTAGCTTTAGAAGTGATTTCATCAGCTTTCGGAAAACCGTACACCATCAGACAGTAAACCAGGTGATAGGAGTGCAACAGTAGCCTTATCATTCTGATAAGCTGCAGTTTCTTTGTGATGCTCACCGCATGTACGTCTGCACTCCCTTCAGCTATCATGTCATGGCAGTTCATGTCAGTATCTCATTTTGTAGCTGTATTTTTGTAAACTAGTAGTTCAAAGTTTAATAGCTCTGTAGCCAGAGAAAAGAATATTATCAGTCGAGTTTGAACTCATACTCACGTACCTAAAGTTTGAAAATTATGGAGGGTTTTGCAATTTAAGTAAGAATTGGGTTTATTAGTGAAGGTTTGGCCATATGCTTAGATTAGCCACTGATAGGTAAGTATTTCCCTACAACTAAACTAATAGTGACAACCTGTCGCAGTTTAGTACAGTATTTATTCTTTATCACAGATTTATATGTACTTTGGATATTGAATTCTACATATTGATTTAGCTGTGTTCAAGAGCTATGAGTTCATCACGAAGAAGCTGTTGCAGTGATCCTGACAAGTTTTGTTACATCTGTGGGCAATATGCATTCAAAAAACAAAGAAAAGCTATCACTGATTTTGTGAGGACAGTGTATCTTGCGTATTTTAAAGTGAAGCTTGGTGACCAAGATAAGCCATGGGCTCCTCATATTGTCTGCAAAGCATGTGTAGAAAACTTGAGAAAGTGGACTAATGGTACGCTTGCAAGTCTTAGATTTGGTGTACCGATGGTTTGGAGGGAACCAAAAAACCATTTCGATGACTGCTACTTCTGTTTGGTGGACCTAAAAGGATTTAATCGTCACAAGAAAAATTCTTGGAACTACCCCGATTTAGAATCTGCTCGGCTACCTGTGCCTTACTGTGAGGAAGTACCTGTGCTTGAATTTATACGTGACATATCCATGGGATATGATGAGTTTCATGAAGAGGTAGAAAGCTCTGCAAGTGACAGCGTTGGAAGTGTGTTTGAAAGTTATAGTTCATCAGTTCCGGAACAATTCAAGCAGGAAGAGGTGAGTGATCTTGTCAGGGATCTCAACTTATCCAAAGAAGCAGCAGAAATTTTTGCATCCCGACTCAAAGACAAAAACTGACTTAGAACAGGAGCTTCGATAACATTCTACCGAACAAGAGAAAAAGAATTACTTCCGTATTTTAGCGAGCAAGACGAACTTGTTTACTGCAAAGACATTGAAGGGCTTCTACTAAAAATGAGAGTGCCACAATATAGAGCTCCAAGAGTGGCGCTTATTCATAGACAGTTCAAAGACAAGCTTAAAATGTGTATTGCTATATAACGGTAACAGGTATGCATCTCTCCCAATTGGCCATTCAACAAAACTAATGGAAGCCTCCAGCAACATTAAAACGGTATTACAGAAACTGGATTATGACTCTCACCAATGGTTAATCTGTGTAGACTTGAAAATGGTGAATTTTTTGCTTGGCCAGCAAAGCGGCTTTGCAAAATATCCATGTTTTATCTGCCTGTGGGACAGCCGAGCGCGTGATGATCATTGGGTGAAAAAAGAATGGCCTCCTAGAGATTCCATGAGAGTTGGTGAAGCTAACGTGATCAACGAACCTTTAGTTGCCAGAGAGAAAATCATCCTTTTACCACTGCATATCAAACTTGGTTTGATGAAGCAGTTTGTGAAAGCCTTGCCTGTAACTGGGGATTGCTTCAACTATATTTGCAGAGCATTTCCTGCTTTGACCATCCAAAAGCTGAAAGCAGGCATTTTTGATGGTCCTCAGATTCGCAAACTCATAAAAGATCCATGTTTTGTGCAGTCCATGACAGACACGGAGTCCGCTGCTTGGCAATCGTTTGTTTTAGTCACACAGAACTTCCTTGGAAACCGAAAAGCTGAAAATTACCAAGAGTTGGTGGAAGGCATGCTTTCCAAGTTCAAAGATTTAGGTGTGAAGATGAGTATCAAGATTCACTATCTCTTCAGCCACTTAGATCGTTTTCCCGCAAACCTCGGTGATCTAAGTGAAGAGCATGGAGAAAGGTTCCACCAGGACATTAAAGTCATGGAAGAGAGGTACCAGGGCAGGTGGGATGCCCATATGATGGCTGACTACTGTTGGAGTCTTCAACGTGACTGCTTGGCCGCGTCATATTCCAGGAAGTCTCGCAAAAGAAAAATTTGTAAACATCGACTAATTTTTTTCTTGATTGATTAATGTACTTTGATAGCTTACTCAATATGCTTTGATCTTTACTGAAAGTAGTGTTTGTGCTTTGACTCAACCGGTTTTTGTATTACAAAAATCTGTTTATTGCTAACATTGCCTAATTTTCTGATTTTTTGCTTGTTTTTCATATTAAACATGGTTTACATACAAAAGACTTTCTGCGATAACGGTTGCTGTCTTTCATGGTATAGCATCAACAATGAAAGAATACTGTGCGGATATGCTTGAGAAGACGGATACAGCCTTATCAAAGTTGTAGCATAAAGAGAATGCCAATGCTAAAATTTGCATAATGTTTAGCACTTTTTTGAAACAGAAGTATGGAATATTTCAAAAACTAGAGCCAATTGGGAAAAACTAATGCCATTTTCGGATTCAGCAACATCAAAATACCCTAAAACCATTGAAACTTTCCTGGCACAAAAATGTGTGTTGACCAGTGTTATCAAACTTACGGACCCCCACGTTTTTATGATCAACCTTAAACGAATAGTTTGATAAACCACGCTTACTTTTGCTAATGCTAACAAACTTTAAATGCAATATTGTACGTCGAATTAAACAACAAACTGCTCAATTATAAGTTTATAACACATTACATTCAAGAACCATCACAAAAGTAACTCCGAAGAATATTATACAGGTGACTGGTGCAATTGTACGAGAAGCCTGTAGTTGTCTTTTTTGCACCAAAACACTGAACTGTGGTTGGGTGATTACATTAGCAATTGCACAAAATTTAGCCTAATAGAAAAACAGTTCAGCCTACTACACTACAGGTACATTACAGCATTTTCGTACATACAAGTTTCTGCCTTGTGCCTACATCAACATAAGGTTTATTGGGTCAGTTATTGCTGATGAATTTTGTCGAATTTCAATGCACTTGCGGACCCCCAGCAAGCTTTTCCCGGACCCCTGGTTGGGAACCTCTGGTTTAATGAAACGGCTACAGTGAAAATTTATTTTGATTTTTTTTAAATGATTTTGTGTGCGGTCATAGTTCCTGCAGATACACCGTATTTAAGGAAACTCCTAGGGTAAAGGAAGGTAATTTGATACGGAAGGTAATTTGATACACTGACCCCCCAGAGATATCAAAAACAAAACAAATGAAATACCGCTATCAAGTGATAGCTAAATTCACGTGGTCCCATGCGGGTTTGTTTCGAGAAAGTTAACTTAAGTTGAAAGGACTAAATTGCAAGAAATGAGTTTTTTATAGATTTTAGTAATTTTTTGGACAAAACTTGACGGTTTTCTACAGAAATGAAAAAAAAGATTCATTTGAATCAAAACTGTAGTTAGTTGCAAGCTTGTAGATGAGGTTTTGATTGCATGTAGGTTTTGTTTTGCAAATCTCTAGACGAGCTGAGAGTTGGCAAGTTATTACAAAATTTGTGAAAAAGGTAATTTGATACACCATGAAAAAGTAAATTGATACAGTGGAGGTTATAATAAAACTTACTTGAAACTTAATATTTCAAGTTAGGATTGCATTGATTGTTGGCTCACTGACCTTTTTATCAAACGAACGAATGTGACCTTCGTATAGATATGCTGTGTAAGTTATAATTTGCTCATCTTCTATCTTTATGTGTCAGTAATGTAGGCTACATAAACGAACTAATTTAACTATTCTTGAGAATGTTTTTGCTGCAAAATTACCGCGAAATTCTGAATTTTCTTTTTTTCGTGTATTACACAAAAAATTTTGTCACAAAACTGTTTGAAAATATTTAGTTCCCACATTAATTTCTTCTGTATCAAATTACGTTTGGGCTGTAGCCTATCAATTTACCTTCCGTGGAAAGCAAATTGTTACACTTAGGCACACTTTTTTAATCATGAATTTAAACAAAAGTAAAAACGCTAGAAAATACCAACCACTTTTAAAAAGTGAGCAATACATCAAAGTTTTATGGGGACTTTAAACGGAGTTTCTACTCCCATCAGTTTTCCGTTGACTGTCCAAAATGTCAAAATTGTATCAAATTACCTTCCCTTACCCTACTTACCAATTGCATCACAGCAGCATCAATGACAAAAATGCAACTCAAGCAAAATACATCAGAAGAATTGGAATACCGGTATTGTTGCATCGCTTCGTAATAAAAGTTTCTTGAAATCAAATTAGAAAGTTGAACAGAACAGCAATAACATGACAGCAATTTCGGCAAGCTCTGCACGAAGAAAAGTCGGTTTGTTTCGAAAA
Organism: Trididemnum miniatum; assembly: GCA_964006365.1. Taxonomy (NCBI): domain Eukaryota; kingdom Metazoa; phylum Chordata; class Ascidiacea; order Aplousobranchia; family Didemnidae; genus Trididemnum; species Trididemnum miniatum. The sequence goes on along the minus strand of OZ023236.1, from coordinate 12,721,315 downwards.
AGAAAGGTTTCACCTCTGGTTTCACTCTTTCTGCAATCGTCAACGTCAAGCGCAACGCACCAGAAAAGTTTGACTACGATATTATTGCATTACAATGGAAGTTTTTTAAGATTGTATAAGCAAGTTGGATATCACAGAAAAACATGATAGCAGTTTCGGCAGTCCCTGTATGAAAAAAGACGGATCATTTAAAAAGAGAGGTTTTCATTTTTTTTTCAATCTTTAATGGTGGGGGGGGGTTGACCCTCAAAACCCCCACCACCACCCCCACCCCCGTGCGTGCGCCACTGCTTGTGCTTACAGCCCAAATGAGCCTCTGCGGATTGTGCAATGTGCATCGCACAACCCAACGTGTTTACCTTACAATTTTATTTAGTTTAATATTTGACCACTAAAAAACATTTGGCGCTAAACTTTTCTTGAAAATTTGTCAAGATTTTGTGGTTCAGATTTTTGTAGGACTAAGAACGAAGCAATGTGGTTATTGGGTAATTTCGGTTAGACTGGAAAGTGGAAAAGCGTGAAGATAGTCAAGCGTGGTATTTGTAGAAAGTGAAATTTGTTTTTATAGATTGATGTTGTTTAGTCAGGTGCTGGAGTTTTTATATGATTGATAGTTAGGTGGGTTTGGTTGTAATGTAGACTTACCGACTGCATGAAACTGGTTAGACCAGACTAGTCAGCTAGTCTAGTCTGCGTATTGTGGCAGTGGGCTGCTGTCTGATAGCTTTCGCTCATTTCTGTATTATGGTACGTGTCTGATAGCTGCCACACATTCTGGCATTACTGTAGTATAGTACAGTAGTGGTACACGTGGTATCAGTAGAACTATACGGTGACAGTATACAGGGTGACCCAAAAAAAAAACGGGCCCCGTGTATTTAGAATAATTAGAATTGGGGCCGGTTTTTTTTTGGGTTACCCTGTATTAGGCCTACCAGATTATTATTTTTTCAGAGTCTGGGGTATATAAAATTGTAGTCTACGTTTGTTACAAATTTTGCATAAAACTGTTAGAATGAGTAAAGCACATCCACCAGAGCTAAAAAAGTAAGTACGGTAGAGCCTAGGACTGCCACAGTCGGACAGTACCAGTCTGTCATTGTGTTCAGGATGTTTTGGTTTATCAATATAGGCCTACTGGTATATCTGGTTATTTTTTGGGTTTGGTTATTTGTAGTGTCAGATTTTTGACAAGAAAATTAAACTAGACGATACGCCTACTACCTTTAGTTTTGCCAAATACCGCTACCAGTAGTTCTTTTATCAGGTATGTTTAACTATTTTCAGATTTTTGCCTTTTAATGTCGCAGTTTTAGCTACCGGTGCAGGTATCTGTTGTAACAGCATTGCGCGTTTGGCAATATCATTTAAGATACCAATACAACTGTTATTTAATCTAAGTTCTCAGGTTCATTGCAAGTTTGAGGTTAAATTTAAGAAAAGCTTGGAAAAAGTGGTTTTCACATTAGGATTCAAGAAACGCTCTGTCATAACTCACTTGTGTAGTTTTGAAAAATGCTGTTTTCCCTGGAATTTTTTGTGACGCACTCGTTAGTAGGTGATTGCATCAAACTGTCAAAGTGAGAAAGAGAAGCACAGTCTGGTGCTTAATTAATAACAGTTTTGGATATCTGCAAAGCAGCTAGGATTATTTTTAAAGTGACTCAACAGAGTTATAACGAGCGTTTCTTCAAGCTTAATGCAAAAAATACTTTTTTCAAAGCTGTTGTGAAGTTCTGTACTATCAATCAATTATTCAAAATTAAATTTGAAAAAAAAACTTTGGGTCTTGTTTGATTGTAGCCTTGTGTAACTTAGCTGGACCTGTGAAGTGAGGTAGACCATTACGATAACTTCTTTTTTTTCTAGATTTATGGACAAAAAATTGGATAGTAAGTATATAAATATTTTTTATTTCTGATGTTAGAATGTATTTCTGCTTTAGTCTAGCTCTTCTGAGTGGCTGCAACATTGTAAAAGTTAAATATATTTCTTTAACTTCCTATGTTGTGTGAATGCAAATACTGTAAGTAGCTTTTTCAAGAGTATTAGGTTAAGAGTAAAATAACTTGAACCACTTGCAATCATTACGATACATTGTTACATTTCTTACAGTTAAATTAAATGGAGGTCGAAGCATTCAAGGCATTCTGCGTGGGTTTGACCCATTTATGAATTTGGTAATTGATGAAGGAATTGGTAAACGAAAAGACGGAGCAGAAGAGAACATTGGCATGGTGGTAGGTTTTTGGGATGTTACAGCTAATTTGTTCCAAGATAAAAAAACTGAATTTCCATTGTCTCTTTGTGTAAAGTTAGCAGTGCATCCAAGCTTTTTGGACAAAGTTTCGAGCCTTTCCAAGTTTATTATGGAGGCTTATTATTTTTTAAAGTCGTGTGCATTTTTGTGTTTTAAGTTCTTTACTTGTACAAGGTATTGGAAAAATGTTGTGCAACACATAAATTTAGTTCAGTTTTTGGTTCTGCACAAGTTTCAGTTGAGCTGGAAACTTGTTCTAATTTCATGGGAGTTCAAGTTTAAAGCTTTTGCGAGTCCAAGTTTTACATTTGACCAAGTGTAGATCTAATTAAAGTTCAAAAAATCGGCAGTTTAATCTTTTGTAATTACTGGTCACAGAAGAACATATTTTGGAACAATGATTCCACCAAAATGCGCTGCGTTTTTCTGCTTTGTCCTCTTGACCCTTGTGTCTGTGCACTTATTTCTACTGAGTGTTTTTATTCTTTTTGTATTTTAGGTCGTACGAGGCAATTCAATCCTGATGTTGGAATCAATGGATAGAATATAGCAGAAGCTTATTCAGCTCAAGAATGCTGCTGTTTTGAAGTTTATCAACCGTATTTCACCTAACATGATGGCTGCAGTTATGGACAATTAAACTGCCAAATTTCGCCTCGGTCTTACTTTTTATACTCAAATAAAAACTTTTTGAAAGAAATGCTATATCTAGCGACTTTTATAGTGATTTCTGAAAAGCAGGATTGAGCACTTCTATTTTTTCTGTTGGAACTATGGGCACAAAGTTGCAGTAATGTGCAAAGTTGTACGATCTGGGTTCAACTCAAACTTCGTTGTTGCTCTTTGTAGACCTGATATCCCATGGTTCACACACGCGAATTCTATGGCCGAGTGGTATAAAGCGTCTGCCTCTTGAGCTGTAGACTCGGGTTTGATTCCGAGTCGGGTCAAACTAATCACTTTAAAATTCGTATTCACAGCTTCCCTGCTTGACGCTCAGCATTGAAGGGACAGTGTGGAGAACAAGCCGGCAAGTTTATTTGTTGTGCCGTTGGGAAAGGCACTTAGCGGGATTCCCCCATGTTGGTGTGGTAGACAGATGGCTGGCAACTCCTAAGCGAGCTCGTATAGCGCATTGATCGCTTTCTCGTGATAGGAAGATAAATATGCAACTAACTATGCTAGGAAGTAAAACTGGTGCAAGTTTAAAAAAGCTAAAGTGAGCGATCAATCGTTGTAGTAAAAAAACACGTAATCCGTACGTAGGCCAAATGCGGTTGCATTTTTGGCAGAACTCAAAATTTCGCATGACAAACTGAACAGAGTTACAGAACTTACAGTCGTACCCGTAACCAAAATAATTAAAAATCGGAGCATGGACATGCGGTCATATTTCACATCACGCAATTAAGAAATTCCAAAATGTGCGACTGATTCTCCATTAGTGAGGAAAAGATGTGGACTGAAAGCTTTGCACAATCAGATAATCGCGATAGTATTATCACGTTGTAACGTTAAATACTGTACTTCCATAGCACGTAGAACTGATGTGTTCCGCTAAGCTGCTGATCCATTGATTGCAAATTCAGACTGCTACAGAAATGTTCATCACATTTGTTTCGAGGTCCGGTACACAACTGGTCAATAGTTTCGGAACATCTTTACGTAGGTCTACGACTCCACGTAATGCCCAACTGCACCTATATTTCGTGTTCCAGCATCATATAGGCTGCATTGATGCAGTTCTTCATTAGTTTTCATAATATTGTTTTTACCAACAAAAATGATTGCTAACGCCAGTGATTCTGGGCGTCATGAACCAAAGGAGTGACTTGCGCATTCTCTTTCTGCGCAACTTTTGGATGCAGAATTGGTTAGATCCAAAACTTCTGATTTTTATGGGCTTCAAGTTGTGACTGTCGCCCCGGTGCCAGTTTCCGTGGATTTCAGCTTAGAGGTCGCTGTAGGCATACCTTGGGTCGGCAAAACTGTTCTTCTACGACTAGAGTTTGTGCTGGGACGAAACTTCACATTGCTTTGCCATTTGGGGTTTTCTAGTTTTCCTCTAGATGGCTTGGATGCTTTGCTAGTCGATGTATTTGGTGGTTTTGAAACAGTTTCCGTAGTTTCTTCAGTAATGGGGGGCGTTGTGTCGTTTACTTTAACCGATGATTTTGTATGTTTATCCGCTCGGTGGCGCAAAAGATTAATTTCTCTTGCTTTGTCATCTCTCTCGGTCTCCGTGTTTACAAGTTGTTGTTTCAAAGAAATCAGTTCATTAAACTGAAAAGAAATCCAGATAATCACAACAATTGGTTATCATTATCATATCACCTAACGAAAGCACGAAATTAAAATTTACGATTAGCCTATGGCATACAGTAACATAAAAGATAATAATTATTATTTATTAACGTCATAAACTCTTAGTCTCTTGCAACCATGCTTCCTTTACTCTAATTACAAACCGTGAAAATGTTTGATTCTCGATCAAGCCTACCCTTATTACTTAATTAATTTATTTTTTTGAGTAGCCTATAACGTGATTGGCTGTTTGTCTTACCCAAATATCATCCAAAGATTTTTGGAAAGATTTTAAATTTTTTTGGTAAGTTGCAGCGAGTCTTTCAGCTAGTTCTGGCGGCATAGTTTCTTCCGTAATGTCATTATGTAACACCGATATTCCAGAAAGTTCAGCTTCAGAACGCTTTCTTCTCCCTCCTGATGACGGCATACCGCTGTCTGGACTGTCATTCATTGTTTTAAATGACTTTGAAGAGGAGTTGTTGCTTACACTAAATATAAAAAACACATCTAAATTAACTAATTTAACAAATAGCGTACCGGTATAAGCTGAAAATATGAACTAGATTTTTGATCAAAACAATTATAATTGTCTGAACTGAACGTTTCGACATCGTAGAGTCAATCATTATCGGTACTCTGCAGTCAGCAGCAACCAGCTAGATATGACCAAGCATCGTGAGCTCTACGTCAAGTTTGGCGTGCCAAAGGTATCGGTAGGTCAGCATTACATAATCTAGATTACTTTCATCGATATGAGGATAAATAACCACCTAAAGTAAAGACAATTTTTGTTGTAATAGGCCTACTTTGCTTTCACTTACCCTGGGTTTCTAAGAGCCACGGAACTACCTTTCATGCTCAATTGTACGTTGGATGGTGAATTAATTAACTGAAAACTTTCATTTGATGCGTTACTGGGAAAATACCGTCGATGGCTTTGCCTTTTGTAAAAATTTTGGGACATTTTTCTACGTTGTCTGGCTTTTTCTCGTTTTGCTTGTTGCAAAATTACATTCTGAAAATACATTAATTATCATAACTATGCTGCAATGTTTGGCATTAAATCAGCCTAGCCTAAATAGAAATACACACTAATTAACGTTCTATAGGCTAGTATTTTTTTCAATGATCGGTTTACCTAGGCCTACGTAAAGTCATTGTAAAAAGAGTAGCATATTTATAATTGATTCGTAGCAGCAACACACGTGATTTTGGGGAAAAAAGCTTAATTAAGCTTCTGCAATAAACATAGGTGGAACTCGAGAGCATAAGGAATCTGCGCCAAGCAGCACGTTGTAGGGGGCAGCAGATGATCACACTTCATCAGTGGTTCAACAAGTAGTTTTTTGAAAAGGCCCGGGGGCACACTTCGAGGTTGGGTGTCTTTTTTGAGGACTTATTTTGAGGCACCTTGGGGTATCATCACTAAAACTACGCTCTGGGCCGCAGAAAGTTTGGCACGCCCAGGTGATAGGATTTCAGCGATCTAGTACGCACATCCAGCGATCTAGTCGGCAGCGTGGCCGAGTGGTTCGGAGCGTCGTTTTTACGAAGACCATGATCGCAAGGCTGATGGTTCAACTCCCACACAAGTGTCGTTGTTGTGTCCTTGGATAAGATGCTTCACGGCAATTATCTCAGCTTGGTGGAGTCTAACAAGCTGCAAATTGAAGAAGTCAGAAGCAAAACTCAAGCAGAAAACTCGGAAACAAGGGAAACTTCTAAGCGAGTCTGGATTCGTCCCATGCATAGCGCCAGTGCCGAAACTAGCGCCCCCCGAACCCCCCAACCGGGGGAGGGCGCACTAAAAGGGGGCCCCGTAAATAGTCGGTACGTAGTACTATTTACTCAACGTATGATAAAGGTGCCTTAAATAGGGCTATTCTAAGATTCAATATATTTTTTGTCTTTACTCGCGCGATGTGGGGCCCCCATACCAAATTTATCCTTGTGGCCATGGGGGGCCCCTGCAAATTTTCGAATAGCAGTCGCAAAACTAGCAAACAAACGTTTAGTAGCTCACCAAGGGCTCCTCATCCTCAAGTGAAAGGCGCAAAAATAAGCCTTAAAAACGTTTTTTCTTTGCATAGGTAGCGAAATGTTAGAGTAGGGTTTGCTTGCAGCATTATTTTAGTGGGTTTGGTAGGGACCTAGTAAAACAGACTATTAAACCTTGTTAAAACTGAGAAATTTTAAAGGCTCAAAACGCACAAAAAGCCTCCAAAATAAGGTCAAATTCCGCAAAATTTTCTGGGGGGGGGCATGCTCCTAGACCCCCCTAGCTTGGCATCGCCCCTTCGGGGCTCGCTCTTTTGTATCACCATCCAAGAAAAAATTGTATGGAGTCCCGAAAGATGATTTCGGGGGGGCGCATTGCCTAGTTTCGGCCCTGCATAGCGCCTCCATCGCTTTCTCGTAACAGGAGAATAAAAATGAAGAAATCAATCAATCCAACATTTCTCGGAAAAACCGAGGGCATACGTACGTGATTTGCGACAGCAGCCAGACTACTAATTTTCTGTTACAAACTACCGGTTCTGATTATCAGTTAACAAACAATTAAAATATTGAAATATGTGGAACCAACGCAAGTCTATATCAAGGGTCCGCAAATAGTGGGCCGTGGCCCAAGTTTGGGTCGCGACTTCTTCGACTTTGGGTCAAAAAATTTTTAAACGTAGGTCTACATAATCATTTTGACACGATGATATTTCTTTGTTTCAGTTCTTTTTTTCAGTTATTTTTTGGAACTTTTTGGTTTTGAAACTTTTTAACTTTACGGTACCTATTATATAAAATTGTAACGAAAAGAGTGCGTCACGAAAAGCTTCTGGGACAAACAGCTTTTTTAAAAGCTACTCAAAAAGAGTTACTGGGACAAACAGCTTTTCTCAAAGCTCCCAAAGAGTTATGACAGAGGGTTTCTTGAAGCCTAACGCGAAAACAGCTTGTTTCAAAGATAAAATCTTTGCATCTTTTGTGTCCTAAGTAGGGCCCGCTACAGTCAATAAAGTCAATTTTTTTCAGGACCTTATTACATGATCAAACATGTACTAACGTTCGCTTCAGGCGTTCAGGAGTCTGTTTTGGTAGAACTTATAAGTCAAAATAAAGTCTAAACTTTGTATAAAGTCAAAACTTGTCAAAATTCTCTTCATCAAAAATTTCCTAACCCTTACAAAAATGAAAAAACGTAGATTTTTTTGTATTTTTGAGATGCTATTAGAATTTTATGCGCAGTTTTATTTGATTTATCTGAAATAGTAAGTTGCAATACAGAGCCGGCGGCAGAGCAGTCAACTTGGGGGGCCAAGCATTTATCAGGGGGTCCAAAGTTTGAAATTAAGCACAAAAGCCACTGTCTTCTAAAGAGTAAGCTTGTTAATTGGCGCCGGCCCTGTTGCAATAGTAAAAATGCGTGCGGTAATTGAGAAGGAAATAGCACTTACTATGCATGAAATGTATGTAAATTGCGGATTATAAACCACTTTTAATCAAAAAAGTGCAACAGGACATAAATAATTCCAAAGGCAAAGGCGGTTAGGTCAAAATAAAGTCAAAATTTTGCTAAAATAAAGTAAAAAATATATTTTTTAGGTAAAAAAAAGGCCCTAGTCATAAGTTTAAAAAATTGATTTCTCACGTAACAAGTGTCAATTGTTACGAATGATAATCGGGCGCTGCATGTAGAATTTCAACGTCTTTATTGCTAGTCATTGTCGCAGTTCACTTTTAACTGTTTTATCGGCATCTTAACTTTTAACTGTTTTATCGGCATCGTAAAAAATATTTTAAGTTTTTTTAGCAGAATCATTAACGATGAGATAACTATTAACTTTTTTGTTTCATATTTAGTGCCTATTGACTGCAACATAGCAAGCACAACATCAAAAAGTATTAGCGCGGTGGCAACTTGCGTACTGTATAGTGATAAACCTTCCACAAAATGTAGAAATATTTTGTATAGCCTACATAACATTTCTTCCATCTCGGACTTAAACTCGACCTGCATTTCTTGGACGTAAACATAAAACTTTATTTTAATCAATTTTATCTACAGGTATTTTGGGTCGTCACAAACAAATGTTGAGAAACTGCTTAGTAATGAATGATTCTAAAAAACGTACAGCGGCCCAACCCGCTTTATAAACGAAAGAACAGCGAAAATTTTATGACTGAATGTAGGCCTAATGGGAAAATTTGGATTGGATTTTGCACAGTTTGCTTGTTTTGACTCGCCAAATCGGAACCGTTCACTCTATTTTGGATCTTCTCCCGCATCAAACCGCGAATTTGCTTATTGTGTTCTAAATGCTAAGCTCATACTTCTCACTAGAAGAATAAACGCAATGATTCGTTCTTTACGACTGTGCTAACTTTCTCCTGTTCGTAAAAATTGCTCCGTTTGACAGTAGGCTTAAAATTGGTAATTAAAATAAATAATGTTCAACAAAAATGACGCTTCCAAATTTTTTGGGTCGCTTGGATTTACAGCAAATTTTTTTGGTAGTGCCAAAAAGTATTTGCGAACCCCTGGTCTATATAATAACATGAACATATAAAGATATGTTATAGGTTAAAATGCCCGGAGGCCGAGTGGTTAGAGAAGTTGACTTTCAATCACAAGTCCTGGGTTCAAACCTGAATTTACCTGATGTGCGGTCAAACGTCGAAACTAGTCGCAGAATTAGCTTTTACCGAGTTTATCTAGTAAGTCTTCTGACCTACCATAATATATTTCTTTATATGTTCAAACAATTTAAGGTATAGGCTGGATGCTTGCCATGGGATGCATGAATTTTTGACATACTCAATCAATGATGACAATAAATGAAGTTATTTTTGAAGGCAGATACTTACCATGACACGGGGATATTGAGCTAGGGTTTCATGCGCATCTTGGGCGGTTAGAACGTAAAGTTCGCTGTATCCACAAGAAACAACATCCGAGGTGCGTCGATGGTTGTTGCGCAAATTGAAAATATTCATTTCACCAAATATATCTCCTTCCCTTGCTCCCGTTACTTGGCCATCTCTTTCTCTGTAAAACCTCGTAGCATTAGCTTTTATTATAATGAACACCTACGCAGTTGTAAGATGCATTTCCCTTAATCATGTGCCATTTTATTTTAACCATCCGCGCTTTGTTTGTTACACCGCCACTGCACTATTGTCACTTTTATTTCATTCAAGTAGCATTAGGCTACTACGAACTTGTTTCGAAAAAAAAAAATTCAAGATTTGATTACCTGATTGTAGTTAAGTGTTTTTTAAATTTTTTTGTCGTTTTCAGTCTGCGGTTCACGTAGAAATTTAACGTCAGCAACCCGCTATTCAGCTGTGTAAAAATTCTTGTTTGTTATTATTTCGATAAACTGTTGACTAAGTGATAAGTCGGCAGCGTGGCGCAGTGGTTCGGAGCGTCGTTTTTACGACGACCATGATCGCAAGGTCAATGGTTCAACTCCCAACGTAGTCTCATTGTTGCGTCCTTAGATAAAATGCTTTACGATGATTGTCTCTGCCTGGTGGAATCTGGCAAGCAGCAAATTAAAGAAGTCAGAACTCAGAAAAAAATTTAACCGGAAAACTTGGAAACAAAGGCAACTCCTAAGCGAGTCTTGATTCGTCCTACGTATAGCGCTTCCGCCGCTTTCTCGTGATAGGAGGATAAAGATGAAAAAATCAATCAATAGTACCTTATCACTTGAAGCACTCCTTCCCCGACAATATACATCTCCGTTCCAGCGTCTCCGCTTTTATAAATGAATTGCCCGGGAAGATAAGTTCTACGTTTCAATTTGGAAACCAGGCTTTTCAGAATACTTGAATCACATTGAGATAAGTCAGGCAGCTGTAGAAAAGCAAAATTTGTCACACAAAAAGTTAGTATTGTGTATGCCATGTAGAGGATGCTATGACCAGGGCGTTCGCACAACGGAACAATCTTTTTGATAGAGGGCCTGGGCGCGTAAGGAAATTTTCCACATTAAGTAAGTTTTTTGGTAGAACCAGAGCAACAAAGGCTTTTATCTTGCATCGGAAAGGCTCAAGGACAGAGGGCATGCATTGGAGCCTCCCAACAAACGCGACTGGTTGTGATTTTTGTGTGTGCTGAGTACAAAATTTTTTTAATAAGGTTGGTTGCAATGGAGAGGCAAAAAATATAAATGGAACAGAAGTGGCCGTCGTCGTAGACAACGTAACATTGCTTTGAAGGAGATATCATATAGGTCTACCGAAAATTAAAACAACAGCAAAAGATTAGAAAAACTTCTTTTCAAATGGAGTTTTATTTCACCAACAGAGCTGCTTTTGTTAACCTCACCTCTTTCAAAGCGTTGTAATTTCCATGATAAGCGATTTCCTCTTTAATTGATAATGGAAGATGACGAAGCATTTTATCTTCATCTAAATGACTGAATTCAGATCTGAATATTGAAACGTAAAAAGCATTATTACTAGGGCGATTCACGGTCAATAAAGTCAATTTTTTTTTTGGATGTAGAAAATAACTCTAAAAATGTGGAAACAAAATTTCACGGTCGTAGGCTCAGTGTTTATGAAGTTATAAAGTCAATAAATGTCAATTTTTTGTTTTTTTGGTCAATTTTTTTTTATTAGGTCAATTTTTGCTATCTTGCTTTTTTTGCGCGTTTCTATTTTATAGCCTGCTTAAAAAGAGATGACTTAGATAATTTAGAGATGAAGGTTCGTAACTGTTGGTGGTACCAGGGAGTGCATGCTGTCGCCTGACTGTTACCGGTATTACAGTTTTACACATGCTTAAATTATTCATGTAACGTTTGATGTGATTTGATTGATTTCGATTGTAAAGATCTGTTCAGACAGCTTTGCAAGATTGCAATCTTAGCAAAATTGGATTATGATGAAATAAGCTTTTCGATGTGTTTTCATTTGTTACATATTTTTGTCGCTACCTGCCGGTAGTCAAAAACACTAGAATTGAAAAGACAATGCATTAGTTATTCGAACATACTTTGATGTTACACAGATTGCAACACAGCTAATAGCAAAACACTTGAATTATATGTGCGTACATTATAATCTAAGCACTAACTGAAGTGACTTTGGTGTTTTTTTTTCTTATAGACTGGTTCTTTCATTTCATTGTTTCGCTAGGTCAATGAAGTCAATTTTTTGATAAAATAAGGTCAATTTTTTAGAGGGTTAGGTCAATAAAAAATCGCCCTAATTATTACACTTTCAGATTTGCATTTACAAAGCGTTTGAACAAAGTAGCACGGCGGCTGCTTTCGGCACAAACACTCTATCGTTACAGACCAGCAGCAGCAACTGGTAACTTGGTGTGTCGGACAGGGCGTTATTCGCGTTGAACTTAAATCTGATGAAGCCACTCAAAGACTTTGAATAGTCTTTGCAACTATTTTGGTTTGCTGCAAAGCATCAAAGTAAGGGGTCAGAAGTTCTTGCGGCCTTATTCGCGTATTTTTTGTAGACTTGTGTGTTTTTTTTATTCAAGCCAAATCAACAAACCTGGTAAATACAATCATGGTCCAGCCTTAGCGTAGGCTACGCCATAGACCCAACGCAAAAATAATTCAAGTGTCACTGCAGCACTGTCAAAACCGATGAAAAGTTAACAGCAGGGAAAGTATTTTTTAACAGATCTTACTTATTCCATATGTAGCTGTAGAACTCCTCCACACGTCTTCGGAGTTCTTTTGGAAGTTTTCTTCTCTTCATGTATTTTCGTGCTGTTTCCATAGAACGCTCGAACTCAAATTTTTCGCTGTGCTTCCCCAATAAAATAACTGTGATATAGCCTAAAATAAAAGTAACATGTAATTTTATTTACGAAAGTTAAAAATGCATCCATCAACATCCGTTGCATACTTTATTGCAGAAACTACTATACTTATTTACAGTAATCTTAATTTACGGAGAGCGACTATTGGATAAGTAGGCTACCAAATGTTTTTCCATTTTATCAGTTTTCGAAATTGCTACAAAATTTGAGCAAAACACTGACTTACCGATAATATACGCAGCAAAAGCAAGTCCAATAATGTTCAAATATATTGTGTAGACATATCTAAATAAAAAGTAACTGATAATAATTAGCTATTGATACTGTATCATTAAAACACAAGTTGTATACAACTTGGTCGTACGAACTATAGGCTGTAGCCAAAGGTCGTACGAACAATGGCCTTAAAAATTTGCAAGGAAGTCGATTTCGTGACAAAAGCATGTTAAAGGCACGCAGGTTGTTTGGCTGAATGTTTAGGAACGCTAAGAATTTAGGAAACCGGTTCAATCCTCGGTCGAGTGAGCGCTGGTGACCTACCATCGCCTCAGCGTTCTTCGTTTGCAGTATGCCAGGTGCTAAGCAGCGGATAAATCACCGTTAACTCGAGAGAAGTAACGCATCAAGTAAGTGAGTACACACAAAATACCTTTGTACGTAATGAGTTTAAAAGAAAACACTTTGATCTTAACATAGCATGAGTTCACCGAGTAGCGAAAATCAATTCTTGCACTCGTTGTAATGACGCCGATTGTAGTTGCGGTATTACGCCGAAGCATGTAACAAGTGGCGGATCCCATCTCCGCGGCACTGCACCTGGGCAATACAGCTCCCCAGAAACATTTCAGCCGTGGCGAGCGGTTGACGACACACATGGTCCCATTTGACCGGCCCGGGAATTGCACCCCAGACCTCCCGCACCGATAGCGCTGTCTTTAACAACTGCGCTAAAACATTACAGGCTAATAATGTTCAAATTGGTTGTCTACCGGGGCCGTAGCTAGCCTTCACATTTTGGGGGGGCTAAATGTATTTTTAAAGGGGCTAAAAAATCAACTCAATTTTTTCTGATTTTTTATTTTATTGCTTCCCAAGCCTGAACAGATCAATTTCAGGCTAACGTTATGCAAAAAGAAAGAACTTGTACGCGGAAACGCAAGTAATAAATGGTATCAAAACTCACAACAACCCCAAGCAGTAATAAAATTTGTTTATGAAATAAGGGCAGAAAACAACAACAAAAAAAGAAAAACATAACGTGGCTTTCAGCAAGTTAAACAGCGTTTAGTATTCAATTGCGGTTGATTATAACCAGTGGTCACTGTGGTTGTGTTTTCATAATGCAGATTTTGTTAACTGCGTTGCAGCATCTATGCGCAATTGCACAGCACTCTGACATCAGTCTGCTTGACGGTGAAAACTGAAACCGAAACCGTTTTTGCATTTAGTATTAAGACGCGAATAAGAAACTAGTCCCTCAGTTTAAACTAACATCGATTGAAGCGGCTATCTTTAAAAAAAATTATAAACCTTTGGGTTTATATACCATCATCACTTCGACATGAATATTTTTAGGGGTGCTAAAATAAATTCTGGTGGGGCTTAGTCCCCAATAGCCCCCCTCCCCCCGTGGCTACGGCAACGTTGTATACTGTCTTGCTTATGCTTCATTCGTCCGTGGACTATTTTGAGGCTTAATGACCTTAAATGCTTAATGACTTTAACCAACTCGCAGCGAACTGACTCGTAGACTTTCTTAAGCGGCTAAAATTTTTTGGATTTATGTAATAGTAAACAACTCACTGCCAATCTGCTTCTGGAATAGCACGGCCACCAATCAGACTGAGCTCTTGCAGAGACCAATAAAATGAATGGGTATATCGTCGGGTCAGTGGGGCGTAATTTGGGTACGTTGAAGGATTTGGATAAGCCCAACTGGATAAAGTTGTGCCTGTGAAAAAAGGATTAATCATGACGTAATTTAATTCAGAGTGGAGTTATTATGAAAAACAAAAACAATGGATTTGAGTCATCAGTTAGATTTTTGCACTCACGTGCCACCATTGTTGGGGCCGCGTGTTCACAGATTTGATGGTGATGATCCCAATTGTATCAATTGTAAAGCTACGAAGTGAACACCTACAAACTCATAAACAACTTTAAGATTTAAAAGATGACACCATCATAACCATATTTTATCATGAGAAAGACCTGCCAGTTGTAATCCGCATTAAAAACACGAAACCATCAAAATCCGTTACTGTTGCAGTATTGCCAAATATTTTCCAAATTGCATTGAATGAGATCGTCACTTACAAAATTATTCATTGACTTACCATAACCATTCGCGACGCAACTTGAGTAGTAAATGCAGGCGTTGTAGTGCACAATAATCATTACTATATGAAACAAGTTTGATAGCCGTAGCACATTGGGCCACCAAGTCTTTAGCTCCACCATGCGGTACAAAGTATACTAAAAAATATAAGTCAAGGTTGCCAAATATTTGCAAAATTGAAATTTATGAAATCACTTACCACTCTATAAACCCGTAAAACTCTGTTCAATCTAAAATATGGGTTAACTGTTTGAATAAAAAAGAGGTCTGTGGGAAACACCGAAGCAACGTCCAAAAATATTGTCCATTTTCTCATATGGTGGCGATTGAGAGTATTGCGGTCATGAACATATATTCCATGTTTCACTACGCGCGTTCGAAATTTTATGAAAATGTCAATTATATAAATTATGTCGCAAATAGCATCAATCGCAAACCATGCACTTCGCAAAGGAGTTTGAATATCTGCAAAAAGAATAAAGCATCTCAGTTTATATCGATATACTGTACTGTACACTAGCTTGTTCAAGAAAAATTTGTTTTATTTGTAAAAAGTAGTAGTATATTTAGTCTCTTTTGTTTCCGCACCGTCAGAATAAATTTAACACAACAATATACGAATTCAACTGCAAACGGACACAGAAAAGGGAAGAAGTAACGAAACGAATGCTAACGTTGTAACATGCAAGAAAGAATGAAAAGTGAAGGTGAAGGGAATAGTAGGCACGGTCGCGACACCCGATTAAACTAAAACTGAGGGCCAAAGGAAGAAAAAAAGTATAAGAAATCAATCTCAGAAAACAAGATAAAGCATTTGTAAACATCTTTCCAAGCTTTTGCAGCTCTCATTCACTTCTTTTCCTTGGAAGCAGACTTATATTGCCGAAACTGACAGAGAAATTGATAACCTGTAGTTTTTACTTCTAAAGTTATTGAAGATTTGCAACATTAAAATTTGAAAAGTAATACAGTTTGCTCCGCTTGACTGGCTCACGAATGACTAGATCATTCGGTTACTAGATCACTTTTCCAAGTCCCAAATTTCATTAGAATTTTCAACGTAAAAATAGCCGCTTTTCTGGATCACTGGATCAATTTTTTGTTGACAGTAATGAGTAACTGGATAACTTTTCCATAAAAATTCATAGTAAAATTCCACATTTCGCATGGCTCGTATTTCCACGTTTCACACGAAACTTGCTGAAAAGATTTTAGGACAAATGGGTCCCGAACAATCGGGCACAAGGACATTTGGGTCCCAGACAAATGGGTCCCGCACAAATAGGTCCCGGACGCATATTTCGAAATGGTTCCAAAGAAAAAGATGGGGCTCGATCGAAATGAGTATAAATAGAAAAATCACGCATTCCTGTGCAACAGTGGCGTGGTGTATCGTTCAGTAATGCTGGACTACGACGCAAAGGGTTGAGATTCGATTCTGCGCTAAGTTTTACTTTTATGCATTTTCTTATGGATATTTCGGGGTAGATTGTGGTAGTGGAATAAACAAAACAAGAACCAAATAGAAATATGGACAAAAGGGTTCCGGACAATTGGACACCAGGACAATTGGGTTCCGGACAAAACGGTACCGGATGATTGGGCACCAGGACAAATTGATCCCGGACAATTGGGTCCCAGAGTTGCGCATAATTTGTCGTAAATGCGTACATCAACGCTGGGACTTGAAACATTTTTTGTGAAAGGTAGGCATTTGCCCACTTTACCCTTTTACCTCTAAGCCTTGTTACTCGCGACACGCTTCGGCGTAATACCGCAAGAATAATAAAGATATGATTATGTCTGAAGTAGCAGTGACTGCAAAGAATCGAGCATCAAATATTTAGTTTCTTATTCAACTTACTTGTAATAAAGCTAGCTCGAAGAGGTATAATCCACGCGTTGTAAAGCACGACTAAAGTAATCAATATTAACCAGCAATAAATAAACAAAGATTCAGGATGATATGTTCTTCGCCAGTTTGTTTTTAAAAACTCTTTTAATTCAAATTTTTTTTCAGATTTTGCTGTGAGGCGAATGCGGGAGCCATTGTCCTTGCTGTCGTCAGACATTTCTGCAAAAACAGTTTAGAGAAATAAACCTAATGGTTTTGTGGTAGTGACATCGCCTTCGATGCTAAAGGGGTAGGGTTCGGTTCCTGAGTCAGTTAAATCGTTTACAGTGTGGCCAACCTTTCGCCGCTACTGCAACATTTCTTCGAAGTTCGAAGCTGTGTTGCTGAGACGCTAGACCGCGGAAATAAGCTCTGCCTCTCTTTAAACGCTTCGGCGAAATGCCACAAGTGTTTCAACATTATTTTGTAAAAACCTCGCAAGCTCTGTACCCATTAAAAGTAGCTGCTGTTTTGCAAGACTACCGTTTGAGCTTATTCCATCCGTTTGTTACTAGAGATGTATCCAGAGGAGCAAATGGAGCGAACGCTCTCCGTAAAACATCTACCACTGCAAGCAACTGCATCTGCTATTTGCATAATACTGTGTTTGAAATGTCCAATGTCTAAGCGTTATTTCTGTATTTCGCGCAATAAGATCATAGAAGTAAATTGCCAGAAACCCAGGATCCGCATGTTTGTTACTTGCTGAAAATCTAACAAGCCGAGCGTCACTGCCTTTCACTAACCTAGCCTACTTTACCTCAAGAGGATAAAATATTTTTTTTTTACCTGAAGAGGAATCATCAGTAGTGTCGTCATTTCTGTCGTTTTCTATAGTGATTGGTATAGGGTTTCCAGCTGAATTTACTGAATATATATTTGACTCGTACGACTGGTATTGTTCGTTGTCTCTACCGTTTTGAGTTAATCCCGATGATAATGATTGATCAAAAATTTGATTTGACTGCATTTGAGTAGCTTGTTCGGGATTTGAACCAAGGCGGCTCATGGACATGTCATCAGTTCGTGAGACTTTTTTGGAACTCTCTTTTTTATCAGCTCCTCCGGCATCCAAAAATGTTGAGCCACTTTCCGGCGTAACTCTAGAGTTGTTGGCAGCCAGTTTTCGCCATCGAAAAAGTCCTTGAACAGTGCTCGCGATTCTGCTAAAAAGTCCAGAAACAGAAGGTTCTTTTGTGGGTGGGGGGTTTTGATTTATTCTGCTTTCACCCTTTGAAGTGCTAGTTTTAACGTATGCTTCTTTTACTTTAAAATCTGGAGGGTTTACTGGAGTTTTACTGGTTTCGGTGATAAAAATTATTTCATCGGGACAATTTAATCCATCTTCCCGAATATCTGGAGTTGTTTTTCCGTCGAAAGCCGTTTCGGCCATCGATAACTGCAATCGCTGATCGGGTTGCTCTGCTATATTTTCGGGTGTGGTCGCCATATCTATCCAGCCAAATATATTTGTTGAAAATCATAAGGCATAGTTTTAATACATATCTTATATTTTATTCATTATGTTAGTTATTACTAAATGCAGCACTTGCCCAAAACTTAGGCATTCTGAAAGAAAGAAATGTGTTGGTGGTTACACTTGCAGATAAGCATTGTAAAAAGGTACCGCAATCTTCGCTCTTGGAGTCGATATAGTTAGACGTATGCGGTAAGTATATTTCGGCGGACTGGAATAATGCAAAACCGCGTGGCAGAAAGTTTTCCGTTCAATGCTTTAACAATAACCTCAGTTTTTTTTTCGATATTTTCTGGGCAAAATGCCTATTTATCGCGACCTCAAAGAATACAAATTCCATGCTTGTGTTTGTAAACGCTTTACTGCTACCAACGGAATCTTACGTATTTGTCTAATTGATTTTTCCAATTGTGTCCCGCTTGGTTAGGAATGTAAAAGCGATTAATTCTGCAACACTTCACATCCCTGATTAGCAACGTCTGCGTATATCGCTACTCAGTACATAGTATAGGCTACTAAATGCAAAAAAAAATTGCTGTATTATAGGATCGGAAAGAATAATTGGTATTGGGATATTTGCAGTTTATGCAACGTTAATTTGTATTTTAGATCTGCAAAGGCCTCAACATACAGTACTTTAGCTACCGGTACGTACTTTGTGAAACAGATCGGGTATTAAGCTAACTAAATTACCATGCGCATTATCTCAATTAAGTTGATCTGTTATTGCGATACTGTAAATAATACTTTTTTGATCAAGCAGAATATTTTTAGTGCTAAACAAAGCTAGCAGTTTTATGATTTAACTTGTTCGTTCATCTTTGCGTATAGCTCTGCCAATTAATCACTGAAGGGTCGCTCGCTGTCAACGCAACTACGCAAAGATAAAAAAGTAAAATAAAATCTTCCTCACAGATTCTTCGAAGACGCCATTTTGGTTTTTTCCTTTTCTCCCTAACTATCACTTACATTAATTTTGTAATGTAATGATAATAATTAAATGAACAAAAGAACATCGAAGCAAATATAAAAAACTGATTAATTCCGTCAAATTTTGACCACTAATATTTTGCGCTTAAAATTGTTTGTTTGCTTGTTCACGTGATTTGTGAGACAACAACCCAATCTTAAACATTGTGGAAAGTCAGGAATATAAGCACTTTTCAATTTTTTAGGTGAAAATGCTGTTAATATAGTGATAGATAGACAAACAGTACTTCCTCACATTATTTCATACTACTGTATAAAATCATTTTTACGGTTTCGCCTTAATTTAGGCTCATCAGATGGACGCAGATAAAACAGGAACAAAAAAAGAAAGAACAACTGGTAAGTCTACCATAGAACTGGGAACAAGAAATCCAAAAAACCTTTCAATTAGTCAGTACCAAGAAACTAAAGAAACTTTCTTCCATTCATTATTCGGTAAGATAACGTGTTTCTTCATAACTTGTGCGACGTTTAAAGCACATCAAATATGACGCCAATTCAAGCACAGCGAGTTCACCAAAAAGGCAAGTCAGAGGCCCCTCCGGCCTCCTCCATGTCAGTCAAGAAACGGATGTGTTGAATCAGTGAGGGATCTCCAATCTTACGGAATAATGAATGAAAGAAAGTTTCGTTTATAGTTTGTTGGTACTGTTTAATTGAAAGGTTTTCTGGATTTCTTATTGCCAGCTTTATGGTAGACTAGCCAGTTGGTTTTTCGTTTTTTTGTTCCTGCAGTACTTGCTCCTATTTTATCTGCATCCACCTGATGAGTCTCAATTAAGCCGAAACCGGTCGTGGATTGATATTTCAATAATTGATTGGTGGCACAGAATTAGAAACAGCTCAGATGGCCGAGTGGTATGGAGCGTCTGTCTCTTGAGCTGTAGACTCGGGTTTGATTCCGAGTCGGGTCAAACCAATCACTTTAAAACTGGTATTCACAGCTTCCCTACTTGACGTTCAGCATTAAAGGGACAGTGTGGAGAACAAGCCGGCAAGTTTACTTGTTGTGCCGTTGGAAAAGGCACTTAGCGGGACTCCCCCATCTAGGTGTGGTAGACAGATGACTGGCAACTCCTAAACGAGCTCGTATAGCGCATTGATCGCTTTCTCGTGATAGGAGAATAAATATGCAACTAACTAACTAACTAATTTCAAAGTAGCTTTGAAAAAAAGCTGTTTTCGCATTCGGCTTGAGGAAATACTCTATCATAACTCTTTTGAGTTATAACTTAGGTAGCTTTGAAAAAATCTGTTTATCCCATAAGCTTTTCGTGACGCACTCATCAGTGGGTAATCGCGTCAAAGTGCAATTTCGAAGGTTCGCCAAGCGATAGAGCGCTGGCCAATCAGATGCGAGATCGTTACGCGACTTTTGATTGGACAGGTCGCGACCGCCTGAAGTCTACTTGAACAAATTGAGAGTGTAAACAAACTCTTTCCGTTTACATAGATTAGGTCACCGTACTCTGATGTAGCTGGCTTTGAGCAAAGTGAGACGAAAACGACTTCGCGCAGTGTCCACAATGGAAAATTGGTCTTTATTGTAGTTGGCAGCGCATTGGTCATTCTCCAGTGGATGCTGTCCAATGGCTGAATCGCGTTCCTGAGTGGATTGTTTTTTGTTCCACGCTCGGTCCGGTTGTATTCGTTGGGAGCCTGAGTGTTGTCGAAGCCATTTCGGAACATGCTGTCTAATGCAATCTGGGATATTCTTCCTGCGTACTGACTATCACAGTGGCACTTGTACTTGTAGATGACAGAACTCTTCTGATGGGCAGGTAGAACATCTTTCCGACTTGTAGGTAGCATCTGTCTTGAAACAAATACAGTCCGTACGGTCACGGATCCGTAGCAATTTTCAACGGCGGTTCTGACGTTCTTTGCTAATGTCAGCGACGTCTTTCCAGTGCAGGAGACACGGAAGTAAACTGGACACTTGTCAGGGCCAAACCGCTTGGGGGTGGAAAACTGCGTGATTTTCTTGGATATTTGTTTTAAGACAAACGCTTCGGGATATTCATTATCAAGTAAAAATTTTTTTATCCGGTTGATTTCTTCTTTCAGTTTACTTTTAGAGCAGATTTTCAGGACACAATGAACCAGCGTTGAAACTAGACTAGTTTTACCCTTCATCGGTGTGCTGCTAAGTTGTCTATTCTGTTTGTGTGTTAAAAGGTTTAAGTTACTTTGCAAATTAGATGTCAGTTGTAATCGTGTAATCAACATACTGCCTGTTAACCTGTTTCGTGTTTGTTGCCATTACGATTCGTCGCGTGGATTGCTTCATTCTTATTTGGTGTAAGCGCAAGCAACAACTGAATTAAAGCCCTACGTTTGTTATGTCTATATCCTTGCAGTTTCATGACAATTTAATTCAGTGTTGTATTAAGCGATATGGAGAAATTGTTAAAACCAGAAAGGCTTTGTTTTAATGCAGATAGTTCAGTGGCTGCGCGAAACTTCAAACATTGGCGTCGAACGTTTACTAATTACTTGGAAAGACATTTAGAAGACGACGAAAATGCTGAGCAAGCTAAACTGAATGCATTAATCAGTTCCGTGTCAAGTGAAGTTTACGAGCAAATTGATGATTGTCAAACATACGACGAGGCAATGCGTATGTTAGAAGCCTTATTTGTGAAGCAACCTAGTGAGATTTATGCACGGCATATGCTCTCCTCGGCAAAGCAAGATGTTAGTCAAACCCTTCAAGAGTTTCGAAAAACCTTACAAAATTTGGCTAAATCCTGCAATTTTCGTGACGTCAGCGCAAAAGAATACCGAGACGATATGATGAGAGACGCATTTATTAATGGCATTTTTTCGCATGGCATTCGGCAACGCCTGCTGGAAAACAGAGAACTGACGTTTGACAGGGCTTTTGACACTGCAGTAACTCTACATGACGCCGAAGAGAACGCGAGAAATTTTGAGCGACAAGTCAACTTGGGGGCGACCGAAACTAACGAATGCGAGCCGGTGAGCGTAGCAGCTCGAATGCAGAAGCTTTGCCAAAGTTGTGGGAGATCAGAATGCAAACCCAAATGGAAGTGTCCGGCTAGGTTATCGACTTGTTTTAAATGCCATAAAAAAGGGCATTGGTCTAATGTATGCAGGTCTGATGATACGCAAAACGAGTGGAGAAGAAAAGCCACGTCTAGCGCTGTAACGAAAAGCGATGCAAATGTGCTTTGTGCCTCAAAAGCGAAGTCAGGCGATTTGAATACTATTTCGTCCACAATTAACGGACAAAAAACTTTCTACCCTTATCGATACCGGAAGTTCCAAAAGCTACATTGACGAAGAAGTTGTCCAAAAGTTTGGTTTATCGAAGCAATCGACAAATCTCCAAGTGACAATGGCCCAAACTTCAACCCAATGTAATGCCAGATACAAGTGTAAGGTGGATATTGTTTTAAACAAACGTTGTTACAAATCGGTTGAACTTTATGTTTTAAAAAATTTATGTGCTGATGTTTTATTAGGAAATGATTTTCAATCAAGGCACAAGCGTGTAATATTTGAGCAAAATGGTTCTGAAAATGATTTAGTAGTTCGCCCGGCTGCCGGATTTGAAACATGTGCAGTAGCCGCGGCCGACCTCGAATCACCGCCTTTATTCGCAAATCTAACTTCGAACTGCAAACCGATTGCTACTAAAGCACGCCGGTTTAACGCTGCCGATGCAGAATTTATTCGTTTAGAAATAGCCAAATGGTTTCAAAACGGCATTATTAGACCGAGTCAGTCGCCGTGGCGTGCTCAGGTTGTTATAGTTAAGAGCAATAACAAAAAAAGGTTGTGTGTCGATTATTCTCAGACTGTAAATTTATTTACTGAATTGGATGCATACCCGATACCTAACATTGAAGAGATTGTTCATAAGTTATCGAAGTATAGTGTGTTTGCTACTTATGATCTAAAATCTGCTTACCATCAAGTGCCTATTTGTGAACATGATAAGCCTTTTACTGCCTTTCAAGCTGGTGACCGTTTGTGGGAATTCAATAGAATTCCCTTTGGTGTTAAAAATGGCGGGCCAGTTTTTCAACGCATAATGGATAATATTGTTGAGACCGATAAATTGCGTGATACTTTTGTGTATTTTGACAATGTTATTATTGGGGCGTTTGATGATGACTCATTAGCTGAAACCACATCTCGTTTTCTTGAAGCTATGACCTCTAGAAATATGACTCTTAATCACGATAAAACTGTTTATGCTACTTCATGTTTGTGTATTTTGGGATATTGCGTGGGCAGGGGGGAAATCAAACCAGACCCGTCACGATTAGAGGCATTGTGGGAATTGCCCCCTCCAGCTTCTTCCAAATCACTGCAAAGGGCCCTAGGATTTTTTGCTTATTACGCCAAATGGGTTCCTGGATTTTCAGATAAGATACATATTTTAAAAACTGCCAAGTCATTTCCTTTAAATCAGAAGCAATTGAATAGTTTTCTTGATCTTAAAAAAGCTATTGCTTCAGCTACACTTTCGGCGGTAGATGAACAATCTGAGTTTGTGATTGAATGTGATGCATCAGACGTGGCTGTGTCCGCCACCCTCAATCAAAATGGCCGACCGGTAGCGTTCATGTCCAGAGCTTTACATGGGGGAGAACTGCACTATCCAGCTATGGAAAAAGAAGCTACCAGTATTATCGAGGCAGTGCGGAAATGGGCCCATTTTCTTGTTAGAAAGCACTTCACATTGATCACAGATCAGCGGTCAGTGGCTTTCATGTTTGATAGCAGAAGACGCACTAAAGTAAAAAACAACAAAGTTCTGGGATGGCGTTTGGAGCTGGCATCTTTTTCATATACGATACGCTATCGGCCGGGAAAACTAAATGTCGCATCGGACGCATTATCAAGAGCACACTGTGGATCTTTGTCTACCGGCAAAATCCATTCTTTAATGGATATTCACAAAGAATTATGCTGCCCGGGGGTTACTAGGTTATTGCAATTCGTCCGCTCCAAAAATCTCCCTTTCTCAACTAACGACGTGAAGGAAGTTTGTAATCGATGTCCTACCTGCTCTGAAATTAAACCCCGCTTTTTTACGTCACCCCCCAATACTTTGATTAAAGCAACCCAGCCCATGGAGCGATTAAATATTGATTTTAAGGGCCCCTTACCTTCACAAACTAGAAATGTTTACCTTTTTTGTGTAATTGATGAATATTCAAGATTTCCATTTTGTTTTCCTTGTCAAGATACCTCTTCGAGAACTGTGATTAATTGCTTATCTCAATTGTTCAACTTGTTTGGCTATTGCAGTTACATCCACTCCGACCGTGCAAAGTCCTTCCTTTCACGAGAGGTGAAGAGGTTTTTGTTGGAACGAGGCGTAGCAACCAGTCACTCCACACCCTACCACCCTCAAGGAAACTCTCAAGTCGAGCGCTACAATGGAGTGATATGGAAGGCGATTTCGTGCATTTTAAAGTCTCGCAACCTCCCGATAAAAGCTTGGGAATCGGTGCTACCCCAAGTTATGCACGCGTTAAGATCGTTAATTTGTACGTCTACAAATGCAACGCCTCACGAGAAGTTTTTAAATTTTTCAAGAAGATCATCCCTGGGAAAATCCCTGCCTGACTGGCTGAGTTCTCCTGGCCCTGTTTTTGTGCGAAAATTTGTGAGAAATGGAAAGACTGATGATCTGGTAGTAAGAGCGAATTTAATTGAGGCAAATCCAACATATGCACGAGTTCGCTATGAGGATGGCAGAGAAGTTAATGTGTCCCTGCAAGATTTGGCTCCATTCAAAGACAGACGACAATCCGACGCTGATCTGCTGGACAGAGGTTCCGATGCCGATTCTCAGGATGAAGCGCAAAATCTTGATCTATCAACATCTCGATCTCAGTTAAGCAGCAAAGATCCAGCAAGCGAGGAAAATGCTACCGGAAACCCTAACATTGATGACAGTTTTTCTAATGTTCCTTGCAGTGACTCTGAGATGGGGCCTGGGGTTTCCGATGGCTTAACCCCAAGAAGATCGAACAGATCTAACAAAGGGATCCCGCCGTTGAGATACGGAAATCCTGTTTCTCACTAATTTATATTTGGGTTTCGTTATTTTTCTGGTGAGGGTGAATGTGCTGCTAAGTTGTCTATTCTGTTTGTGTGTTAAAAGGTTTAAGTTACTTTGCAAATTAGATGTCAGTTGTAATCGTGTAATCAACATACTGCCTGTTAACCTGTTTCGTGTTTGTTGCCATTACGATTCGTCGCGTGGATTGCTTCATTCTTATTTGGTGTAAGCGCAAGCAACAACTGAATTAAAGCCCTACGTTTGTTATGTCTATATCCTTGCAGTTTCATGACAATCGGCGAAAAGGACTCCCAGCGTAGGTATTGCCCAGCGAACGTAGGTTTGCGGTAGACGCTGGTTTCATAGTTGGTCTTTGTGCGTTCAACGTGGACATCCAGACCTGCGCGAAGTCGTTTTCGCGAAGTCGTTTTCATCTTACTTTGCTCGAAGCCAGCTACATCAGAGTACGGCGACCTAATCTATGTAAACGGAAAGAGTTTGTTTACACTCTCAATTTGTTCAAGTAGACTTCAGGTGGTCGCCACGTGTCCAATCAAAAGTCGCTTAACGATCTAGCATCTGATTGGCCAGCGCTCTATTGCTTGGCGGACGTTCGAAATTGCAAACAAATACCACAGCTTGCTCTAGAGTTCTCACTTTGACGCGATTACCCACTGATGAGTGCGTCACGAAAAGCTTATGGGATAAACAGATTTTTTCAAAACTACCTAAGTTATAACTCAAAAGAGTTATGATAGAGTATTTCCTCAAACCGAATGCGAAAACAGCTTTTTTTCAAAGCTACTTTGAAAATTGATATTTCACTTCATATTAGTACTATTTTTGTGATGATTTTCATCTTTTTTCATTTTTACTTTATGTGGCATTTTTTCAAATTTTGTTTTTTTCCCACACTCGTTTGCTTCCCTTTAATCCCCTATGGTTACGTTTGATTAGAAGAATCTCGTAAAATCTCAAGTCTCATAAACTAGAATTTAATGGTTTATCATTAACGATTTTGTGGATAAACGGGAGATTCCAGAAAAATTGGAGATCCCTTGCTGATCCAACACATCCATTTCAATAATTCATTATTTCAAAACCAGTATTAACAAACACAAGCACAATTTTTTTAAAAGATTCAAAGGATGTGCTCGTTATGCTGTAGACTCGCCTTTACCTTTGGCAGCAAAATTATTTTGATAAAATTGTTTTGTTGGATTTTACAACTTTGCAAAGCAGTTTTAATGATGAAGCTTATTTGGTACTGTAATTTGCTGCAGCTGTATACAATAATGTCAAGGAAAGTGTTTGGATAGCAGCCTACTAAGGTGTTGGCCAGGGGCGAGAACTCACAAGCATTTTCAAGTACGAGTGTGCGAAACATTTTAAAGCCAAATTTCAGTCTCAGTTCTTCCTTCTTGGATCTTCAAGTTCGAGTTCATTAATTTTTACCAAGTTTAGGCTATTCTCAGTTCAAACAGTTTTTATCAAATGTAGAATGGGTTTAAACCTCAATCAACTCTTTCAAGATCGAGTTGTCTTTTTTTCGTATTTTGCTGCATACTTATCCTCCTATCACGAGAAAGCGATCAATGCGCTATACGAGCTCGTTTAAGAGTTGCCAGTCATCTGTCTACCACACCTAGATGGGGGAGTCCCGCTAAGTGCCTTTTCCAACGGCACAACAAGTAAACTTGCCGGCTTGTTCTCCACACTGTCCCTTTAATGCTGAACGTCAAGTAGGGAAGCTGTGAATACCAGTTTTAAAGTGATTGGTTTGACCCGACTCGGAATCAAATCCAAGTCTGCAGCTCCCGAGGTGGACGCTCTTACCACTCGGCCATCTGAGTTCGGCAAAAAGGTTCGAGTTCAACGAGTTTAAGTTTGATATCGAGTTTGCTCCTGGTGTGGTCTCTGATAAACTTCTTCCAAAAGATGTTGAACTGCTTTATTTTTAATCTAAATTAACTTTGTCATTAAACTTGCTGGCATGTTTTGTTGCTTCCATGTTCCAAATGGTTATGCAAAAATGGTAATTTTTTTACTGCATAATTTTCAATCCAAATGCCTAAGGTTCTATTGATTAACCGATGTGTGTTCTTTCGCGTTTGATTTTCCACTCGCTGGATTTTGATAAATGTTGTCCGGATTCTGAAAAGATGTCTTGGTCACGTGATTTGTCAACTTCCGGCAGGCTACTTGAATTTGATTGTCGACAGTTTTAATTTCAAGACCAAAATAATGGCAGTAATAATCCACTGGAAACCAGAGACGGCGCCAGTGCAGTCGATTTAGGAGAGCAAAGCCTTTATCAGGGGAGGCCAAAGTTTGAAATTAAACACAAAAACCACTGTTTTTTAAAGAGTAAGCTTGTTGATTTGGGGGGCAAAGCATGCCGATTGGAGGATCCGGGCATCCCTGCCCCCCCCCTGGCGCCGGCCCTGACTGGTACTGTACATTACAATACGCGTTATAACTTTTTTGGTTGGTAACGTACCGGTAATAAAACTTTACGCAACCGGATTTTTTCCTCGGAAGGTTTGGTTTCATGATTCATTTTCATGAAGAAGTTCCGTAGGTACACTTTTTTGGTTTTCAACAGCGATCGAAGTGTCTGACGATGGTGTTCAAATTGTTACCATAGCAAAGCAGAAAGTGAAAGAAACTTCCAAAGAGCAAGTTGAGACGTATAACGCAACGTAATGACACACCTGGTGAAGGCAGAAGATGCCACGAGTTTCTGGTTGTTTCAAAATGGATAAGTGCGTCGTAAGATAATGACAATTGCTTGTAAAATGATCCAGGACAAAAACCGTTCTGAAGAGATCGCTCGTGCTTTAAGTAAACGAACATGGCCTCAGTATTGTGGAGCCCTTTTCAAAACTGTTCGGTCAACGTGTAACATATTTTTTATTGTTCCTTAAACAAACGTACAAGCAGAGTTCAAAAAGCTATCCGATGACACATCTTCGCGTCTGGAAACAGCATAATTTAAAATCGTACAAAAGGATTTTTGCGTAACAATGGAAGTGCTTCAGCTCAGCTTTAAGTGCTACTTTGAAGCACACTCATTAATTTACCATAAACTCTGAAACAAGATAACGAAAACTGACATTCTCCTAGTCTAGTTTGTAGACATAAAGAGTAAAAGAAATTTGTCAACAAGAATGCACGCTCCTGGACCCAAACTAGATCATTTTTAGAGATTCTTGGCGCCGCGTCAAGAATGTCTTTGTTAAACAAACCGGAAGATAACTCCTACGCTTCTCCCCCCCCCACACACACATAACACTTTGTTTAAGTTACCACTACAAACACTTTTCTAACAAACCTAGATTTTTGACTTTGTGCTGCTGGGCAGTGTACGAAGTAGAAAACTTTTACTGGTGGGGATGTTTTTGTCAACAATTTTGTCTAAATAATGAACCCAAATAACAAGACAATATTGCAAAAGTGGTATTTATTGTTCATGGGGCGTCGCCATTGGTCAATGACCAAATTAAAACAGTGGCGGATACCAGCAGCATGATGAACAAAAATTTTCAATGAGAGAATTTCGAAAACTTCATTACAGTGGCGCACCCAGCATTTGGCAAAAAGGGGAAGGTAGGGGGTCACAGCCGGGAGTCTGGGGGTTAAACCCCAGCCGCTGGCGTAGCCCCAAGCCGCCAACGAATTTTTACGGTTTTCTCATTAAAAAAAACACTCATTTTAGCATATTTTTTATCGAAAAAGGGCATGCAAAGAGTGCAATCACTATCGACAATGCAAAAATATTTTGCAGCTTATGTCTAGAAGTATCGAAGCTTGGCTGAAATAAGTCAAAGGAGGCGCTGCAACCATTATTAGTTTGAGAAATTATAGACTAAAAGCTCGGTTTTAACACCTTATTACCGGGCCAAAGGGCGGGGCCATGGCACCGTGCCCCTCTACGTGTGCCTATGCTTCATTAGTTTCGTTTTAGACAGGTTTTTGTTTCATAAATGAAGCTAGGGGTTTAAGGGGAGAATAGCAAGCTACCCAAGGGGGGTCCGGGGCTCCGCCCCGGAAGCTATAGCATTTTCTTAATTCATTATCTCAATCTCAAATATGAACTAAAAAAAGTTTGGGAACCGCTGCTTTGACATTTTCTTAATGCTTTCACCATGGTTTCACTTATGCTTATAAAAAACTGCTGAAGTGTTTTAGTGTTGATGAAAAATGAACTGTTCTGAATCTGTGCTGTTTAATTGGCGCGCTAAAAAGATTGTTCTTGTTTCGTTTGTGAAAGAAGTCCTAATGGCTTCAAGATATGCTGAAAGGTATCGCCGCAGTTCGCAGGCTACGCACAAGCTACACGAATACCGGTAAAAAACATTTGACTTTTTGCGATGCTTATCACTGGAAGGGGGGGGGGGACGGGGACGCTTTGGCATTCCCCCAGGACAATTTTTTTTCTTTGCTGGGGGGACGACAATTTTTTCTGGGGGGGAAATGTCCCCCCATCCTCCCCCTACTTCGCACACTGCTGCTGGGATATAAAAAACTGCATATTAATGTTCTTAGCTTCTCGTTTTTTCGTTGCTTTGCCAAGCGTCAGAAATTATTTTTTTTATTTTTCGAAATTTGGCTTTTTCCGGCAAGTGAAGCGATTAAAAAAACTATTTCATTTGATCGAGCTAAGAATGTGACTAAGTGATTTTCGAAGGGCTGGCAGCCCGGGGTGGGGTAAAAAAGGGCGAGACAGAGTTTGATCTAGCTTTCTCACGAGTATATCATGTTTTCATCGAAACACAATAGAAAGTATGGTATCAAATTTCGGAATTGCTTTATAGAAATACCACAAGGGGCACATTATTTGAAGGATTTGCTACGCTATTCAGTTGAAATAGTTGTTAGTAAAATAGACCACATAGCTCAATGTCACGAAAGCAATAGAAAATTGAAACGCATAATAGTTGATGAAAACCGCGTTAGAACACATGTGACATGTTATTACAAGCCTTAAACTATGTCTTGTATATAGTATACGCCATCTCACACAACGCTGCCCCTGCATCTTTACAACGTATTGATAAAATCGAAAAATTGTAACGACTGTTTGCGACACCAAACAATGCAAGCATGACATGGGCCGAATATTACCAAAGCTTAGTGCACGAAAAAGGGTAACCGGTTATCATTTTTTTCGTCCTTCCTAACTCATCAGGTGCACAACTACAGGAGCCAAAGCTAGCTCTAACCAAACGAACAAAAATCGAAGCTTATAATACAGTTTGCTCATTAGGAGGGCGCGGCAAGACAGAAAGCGTTCGAGGTCCACAGAACTCAATTACAAAAATCGAGATAACGTGAGCAGCAAGCACAGCGAAGCAAAAAGCGCTCGTGGATCAGAAGACAATTAGCCAAGACAACGAAGCATCACGCGCGCGTGAAAATGCAAATTAAAAATAAATCCAATCGTTGTTACCGGCTATTCGCGATGTCATGCGGAAGCGAGGCCAGTCCCCGCGGTTTAGCGCGTTTGGCCAAACAGCTCAAAATCTGAAGAAACGCGTGACTCTGGCGAGTCATTAACGACACTGTGTCGGATTTGACCGGCTCGGGAATTAAGCCTGAGACCTTCCGCGCCAATAACGATGTCTTTAACCACTATGCCGAGGGGAGAGAACCTTCTTGACCAAGAGAACAAAAGTATGCATGGAGTTGGCCGAGTAATTGGTGCATTGGGCTCCGAAGCTGGCTTCGCGGGTTCGACGCTCAACTAGGTCATCTCCATGATGCATGTACTTCACTACCACAAAAATCCTAAGCTGCAATTAAGTGGCTTGAGATAACAAAAAAAAAAAAAAAAAGAGAGAACAAAAGTATTGGACGTCGTTTGGAAACAAACTACAAGTTTTGTGAACCATGTTTTTTGAGCTTATATACAGTAGACCATATTTGTGAAATATATAGGAAATATCCAACTTATATATGGTACAAATTCGCTGTTTGGAAAAAAAAACTATTTGTTTTGTGAACCATGTAGGCTACGGCGAATTTGTCCGATATTATAAGTCGGATATTTCCTATATATATCGGACAAATTACGGTGTAAATAGCTCAAAAAACATGGTTCACAAAACGCATATTTTTTTCCTAACGGCGCCCCATGTAATTCAAATAAATAACTCATATTTTTATTAAATTACCGTGCGAGCTGACTGCCGTCATTTGACAAAACCCATTATCTCCACTTTTACACTTTTCAAGAAAATCAAGTTTTAGTTATGAGGTTTTTTTAAGAATGTTTCTGATTGTAGATGTTTTTATTTTTGCTTGACAAAAGTGCTTGATCATAAAAGTTTAGTAATAAAGTTTAGTGTCAATAATTTTAAACAGCGTTTGAGTTTTGCGTTCGATTTTTATTCAAATTTGCATTAAACTCATTTTCATTAGTGAGATGAAATTTTTGAAAGAAATGCATTGAACTTTGTTTATGACGCAATAACAGATGAACAATTAAAAGTGAAGTTAATGGGTTTTGCCATCTACTTTAAACAATTTTTGACAACTCTTTGTACATAAGTGGAGTTAATGGGTACCGTATTGCCTCCACAGATAACTTAAAATTGGTTAGGAGTACAAACTCAATATTTGGCATTATTTGCACACAAGAAGGACGTTGGTGTAACGATTGAAAAAAATGCAAAAAAATGAATTTTCAAAATTTTGGAGTTAATGGGTTTTGCCAAATGACGGCAGTCAGGTCATTTGTCAACGTTTATTGTACCGGGAGTTTTTTTCCTTAACGCAATAAAATCGCAGCAAGACGCAGTCGGCAGTTGACCACGGAAAACCCTGCTGTAGCCACAAATCAAATCAAATCTTCATTATACTCGCCGTATTACTCCGAAGCGTGTAACGAGTTGCGGGGCCCATCTCCGCGGCTTAGCGCCTGGGCTGCACAGCTCCAAAGAATCGTCGCAACGGTGGCGACACTGTGACCGGCCCGGGAGTCGAACCCCAAACCTCCCGCGCCGATAGCGTGCGCTTAGCAACTGAGCTAACGGCCGGTTTTCTGCTGTATAGCCACTTACATTTTAATTGGTGTCGCATTGCCACGTGTCGTTGCACCAGAGGTTTTCAACCCGTGGGCCATGGCCCAGCTGGGGGTCGCGGCACTGTTTTCAGTGGGCTGCAGAGCTTGATTAAAAAGCAACATCAACATTCTCCAATCATGTCATTAACTATGCCTACGGATGTTGCGACCATACGAACTAATTCCCTCATCTTAAAGTTTCATTCTCGCTAGCATGTTACAACGTTAATCGTTTTGTTGCTACTTCCCTTTTCTTGAGTCCGTTTGTAGTTTAACTCCTATATTGCTATGTTTTATTTATTTTGACGAAGCAGAGATTAAAGACACTACTACTACTCATTATGTAAACTTTGAGCTTTTTAGTAAAAGCTGTTGGGCCACCGTCAAATTTTATCATTTAGTGGGTCATGAGCAAAGAAAGATTGAAAAACCCTTCGCTGGACGGAAATAGCAATTTGGGCCGAAACAATTTTGGACAAGGCAAATGTAACTTTGAGCGAACAGCATAATTCATGCTGAAATGCTTTAGTGCTATCGATGCTATACAGTAATTGCATATTTTTCCTTCTATCTGCCACATCGCGAGAAAGCGAACAAAGTGCTTAATAACGAGCTCGCTTAGGAGTCGTCAGCCATCTGTCCACCACACCAAGATGGGAGAATCCCGCCAAGCACTTTTTCTAACGATGCAACAGCAATAAAGTTGCTGGCTTGTTCTCCACACCGTCCCTTTAATCAGTGGCGTAGCCACAGGGGGGAGGGGCTGGGGTTGCAACCTCAAATGACGTCATACATAATCGAAACTGTGCGAACAAAATGCATCATTGGTGAAGCACTCAAAATTAGAGGCCAACAATATGACAAACTTTCCTTAGAAATTGTTCAAAAAGCATTAAAATGGCCATTGCAGTATGCAAATTTTCAAAAACTTTCCGGGAGAGCATGACCCCGAACCCCTCTAGAGTCGTTTTTAGCACTTAAGTTGCTTAAAATTAATTCTGCCGGAAAAAACACCCTTGAAAAAGTGACCAAAATTGATGCCTCCTCCCTGAAAAATTTCTGAATACGCCCCTGACATGAAACATTTTTAAAAGGCTTATTTACGCCCGTTCCCGAGTTTAAACGTCTTTGCATTTAGTTAACATTCAACCCAATTCAAAATTACATGTACCCCACTAAATTTTTTTGGATCCGCTCCTGTATACAACGTATGGTCAAATGTGATGTCATTCTCAACCCCCCTTCCCCACATAGCAAAATCCTGGCTACGCTAGTGCCTTTAATTACTGCTGTGCGAGCATGGAAGCTGTTAATACCACTTTTAAAGTCATTGGTTTGACCAGACTCAATACAGCTCCAGAGGCAGACGCTCTTACCACTCGGCCATCTGAGCTGCGGAAGCGTTTGTCGCTTGGTTCATATCCTTGCCGAGATTAAGCTTTGTTTATGGCAGAGGTTCTTAACCTTTTCCTCGCCAAGTAGGCCTACACACAGAGTGAGTGGTGGAACAATCAACCCGAACCCCCAATCACATGACACCAAATTAATGGTCCTTAGTGTTTGAATTCAGACTTCATTATTCGGTGATAAAAATATTGAGTAACAGTTTAACAAAGCCGTTGATTTTGCACAGGTGCATCGCAATAACGCAAATTGCTAACTAAGAAACAAGTTGCTATTGAGAAAAACGCATAGCCACACAATAGTCTACAGAATTATGAGTGTGTTTTGTTCTAATCCCAGTAGCACCGGTTTCGTTTAAATCAAAAACACCGCCAACAATCAGATTCTGGAAACAGTATTTGTGAATCAAACTTTGCGATTTATCAGGAAGCCATACGCGGGCATTAAAATTACAAGAGGCGTAGGTTTGCGACCGCTGCACCACGCTAAAACAACTGGTTAAAAGAATTTGAATTTTGTACTCAATCTTGAAAGGGTCAAAAAGCGCGTTTTTCACGATGAGAAGTTAGTGACCTTCAAAATTATGTCATTGAAAAACCAAGATTCCATATTAGGGTCATGGCTAGCTAGCAGACTTCCTGAACTTAAGTGTTCAAACGAGTGGTAAGAGCGTCCGCCTCTGGATCAGCATACTCTCGTTTGATTCCGAGTCGGGTCAAATCAACGACTTTAAAATTGGTATTCGAAAGGACAGTAAATGGAGAACAAGCCGGCAAGCTTACTTGTTCAGCAGTCTCAGCGCCATCTCCGCCGAATTCCCCCATCTTTGAGCGGAAGAAAGATGGCCGACAACTCCTAACCGACCTCGTTACAACGCTGCGATCGTCTTAACGTGATAGAAGAATATGCAATCAAATGACCTCTTCTTTTCGATTAATTAAATGAGCAGTCATCATTAGGTCAGTTACAATAAAAATTTTGAAAACGGTAGCCACCGCTGCCTAGCAAAATAAACGAACTTCTGGTGCTAAAAGATACCATTTGTAATTGTGCCGCGAAACAATGACTTGATTTCGTTTACAATTAAACACTACTTAAAAAAACAACATCGAGCAGAGCAATCTAAGCAACGAATTTAATTAAAACAGAATAGTTGACTTTCACAAAAGTTTTTTTTTACTTCGGAAAAAATTCAACTTAACAAAACCCTTTCAAAAAACAAAAAGTTAAACCCAGATTGATCGAGCTTACAACATATTTTTTTTTATACTGGTACCGGTGTGGCAACATGACATATTAACCAAAACAAGCAATCCAAGCATTTTTACAATGTAGCAGTTTTTTTTGGTACAAGAACCAGAAGCACCAATACCCTTATGTTGAAAATAACAGCGAAAAATGCCATAAACTCATCCAGGTACTGGTAATCCAGTGCAAGTTATTATTCACCGGTGTCTGGAGTAACGAATTTGTACAGGATTCAGCGATGGCAGTCTTTGTACACTTGCAATGGAAATCTTGGATCCCAGTGTAATTTGTATCATTCTCACACGAGCAGTAATTATCCCGTTGTCTCGGCACTTTCCATATTAGAAATGGCTACTTCCAAACATACTCGAAGTTTTTTGGCGACGGCCTGAGCGGCTTTCTAAAAGAGAAAGTTGCGAATTAGATTGTGCTTCTAAAACTAATCAGCAAGAAAGAAGGCCAGGGTGGGTATTTTTTCACCACGCAATTTTGCCTGGTAGTAATCTAAAATAACATTCAATCAAAAACTGTAAAAAACGGCAGCTTCTACACTAGATTTTATGGGTTTTATAACATGTTAAGTGATTTATTTAAATTTTGCACTGGTGATAATGCAATTAACCCTAACAAACTTGTGCATTTGAAAGTTTAATCTTACAGCTTTGGTGACTTTCACCAACGTATCAAGGTGATCTTTGGCTTCTTGTATTTCTTTCAGTGAATCGGTTATTATTTCTTGCAATTTGTTAATCTGCAACAAAAAAAAACGGTTATTAAGAACTTTCGTGTCCAAACTTTGTCGCATTATCATCGACAGTATAAACCATCAACACTCAAACCAACAGTTAAATAGCTTAGTGTACTGTTGTACAAGCAATCGAGCATGCCCAATTACCCATCTTTTAAGCCAGTTTAAAGCCACAAACCCCTCCACCCGTGCAAGCAAACAGAGACTCGATAAACATCGTAACTTGTACCAAAATTCAACATCGTTGCAACGGATCAAGACTAATTTTTAACCTCTACAACTTTCAAGTGTTAGCAGCAAAGTAGAAACGATTATTAAAAATGGAGTAGCAGCAGTTCATTGTTGGTTAGTCTCCTAGATTAGTTTACAACGTTCAGAGCACTACAGAGTGAGCAGTGAGCACACATCTCGCGTCGAACGATATAACTCAGCAAGAATGCCAGCTTTGCGAACCTGACCAATTTTTCATCGATTCAATTTCAAGTTCACGAGATATATGCAAGTCCGAGTTCAATTCTTTAGGTTTAATTTTTCGAGTAAAAGTTCGAGTTCGGCAAAAATGACCGAGTTCTGCAAGTTCAAGTTATCAGGCTTTCGTTAAACACTCTTGCAACTCCTATTACGATGCAATAATTTGGTTGAACAAAATGAGAAGAGAACAAAGCAAAGGAAATCAGAAAGAATGAGAAAGGAAATGAGAAGCGAATGAAGCACCGGTATCGCAGCAATTATTCAATCTGCAACGAAAAATCAAAAGAAAAAGTCGTTTTCACACATTCGAATCAATGAGTTTCGAATCACTCAATCAACGAACTCGATTGTTGTTCTTCGACTTGGAGTACACGTTCGGCAAAAATGAGCGAGTTATTTGAGTTCGCACTTCGCAGTCCTGACTATGACTAATGCGCTGAGATGTCAGCAGCATAAACTTAGAGAATGCGCAATGACTAGGGCAACCAGATTTTGACCTAAAAATTTTAAAATTTTGACCTAAAAAATTTAAAATTTTGACGTTGTTTTTGACATAAAAATTTTATCACAAAAAAAAGCGACAACATGTTTAAGCAAGTAAAAATAATGCCGAATAGTTTTTTATGAACAAAGTAGAACGAAACCAACATAAACAACGAACAAAATAGCCCTGAAATTGTTTCAATCAAATTAGTTCAACGGTACAAAATAACTTTTTTTCGGTCCAAACAAATTAAAAAAGGTCCAAATTTCACGAATTTGGACCTAAAATAGTCCAATCTGGCAACCACGTTTTCCTTACACTGTTAGAATTTAACTAATCCTTAAAACTCGATCTCCGGATACTGCGATATAACAATGAAATTCTGGAATTATTCGAAAACGATCGTCTCGTCATAAACACAGTTTACTACTTTTATACTCGAATGGTGTTCTAATGCGCTCAAGCTGGAAAAGGGACTATCGGTTTGTTTTCCACAAGCTGGCAACCAATCATTACGACGTATTTTGTTTCATCTATTAATTAAACAATGCATTTTAAACAATATAAACGACGCAGATTTTGCATCTTGACTAAAAAGCAGATTTTGACTCAACGCAACATTTTGACCTTATTTTGACCTAATAACTTTTAAACTACGTCTAGTTTGAAGCTAAAACACGCTTAGTAGAAGTTTAATGGCTTTCTGAGTCAGTTAAAAATATTTGACTGTATTGACTTTTGGTTGCCCTAGACATGACCGAAAAAGCGAATTAAGACCTACTTACAGCTTCAATGCTGCGTGCCTGGCTTTCCATTGACTCATTTTCTTCATCGTTTTCTTCTTGTACTGACTTTTCATTTTCTTCATTCACTGACGATTCGTTAATCAAAGAATCATTTTCCTCGTTTATCGAATCATCTGCATAATCATACTCGTGGATTTCATCTTCATTCGCGTTAAATTCCTGCAAAGCGGCCATTTCTTCGTCCAGCCCAGGCTGAGCGTTATACTGCAAAAATAAATTTGAAACAAAATCATCAAAAAAATATCGTAAGGATAAAAACAAAATCCAAAGCTTTTTGTTGCATTCTGAGCGGCTTATTCAGGAGCTTGTATTTGGAAAAAAGCAACCAGTAACAAAAATTGTGTATTTCCAGTAGTTGGCCAACGGTCATACTGTCGCCCATAATAGTCTTAACAATATTGAGCGGGTGAGTGTTTCATATGTGAATACAACTATGTCACGATTTTGAAATCTCAGGCTGTCCAGCCAGCTATCGACAAAAAAATCAAAAATGAAGGCAATTTGCTGGAAAAAATGACATATTTGCTAAAAACAATGAAAAAAATGACATATTACGTCCAATGTTCCGCAAAATCAAGTGAGAGGACAAAAAAAAGGTCATCACTTCCGCAGAGGTCCAATTTTCCGCAAAATCAAGTAAAGACCAAAAAGAAAGGTCATCACTTTCGCAGAGGTCCAATTTTCCGCAAAATCTACTGAAGACCAAAAAAAAGGTCATCACGTCCTCAAATGCCCAAATGTCCACGCAAAATCAGGTGAAAAGCTAAAAGCGTCATGACGTTCACAAATGTCCAATTTTCCAAGAAAAATCAAGAATTTTTAAGCAAAATCACTCAAAAAAAGAAAGAAATTTGACTAAGAAAATGAGAAAAAATGAAAAAAGAGAGTGAACAGCCTGAAATCTAGATCATGATTGTACCAGTACCTACTAGCATGGTAGTTGGTGAGACCCACAATTAGGGTTTTACTCTATTTTACGAGTAATCGAGAAGATTCAAATACCAAGTTCCAAAACCGACTTACCTCAACTTCTGATTCAGAGCGGGCTTCGTGCTCGTCGATTTTATCCAGAATAGACGCTACAATATCTTCTACAATGTCAGAGGCCGATTCTTTCTGCTTTTTTTCGTTGGAAACTTCTGCTTCATCATCATCCTGACTCATTTCCACATTGACATTATCAAGATCCAATCCACTTCCACTTTCATCCAGATCCATCGCAGCAATTTTTTTGTCATCATCGTCTTTTTTATTATTCCTCTCGTATCCGACTTCATCCATCAGCACAAATTCGTCGTGAAGTGCAAGCTCATCGGCAAGAGCATCCAGAGGATCTGAAAACACCAACATAGGAATTAGTGTCGTAACCAACTCCATTTATGAGTAGCTACAAGCCCATACCAAGCTTGGCGTTTTAAAACGAGATATCTTTTTGATTGCTATTGGGCTGCATTTAAATTTTGGTCGCATTTAGGCACATGTCAATAAGCTCGACGAACTTTGCCACTTCTACTCCTACCTTAAGAATACACCCTATGCTTGTGATGTTTGCAAAATAAAAATATTGGATGAGCAGAGCGATAGCTGGCGAAGGTGAAAAACGCTAAATCACTTCGCAATTTCCCTCTATACTGCTGAAAGTCTTGGTTAACAATAAAAAATAAAAGAAACGTAAATTAATACCACGATTTGACCAATAACTATCGCACCTATCACGTCATCTTTGCCTTTTTCGGTCTCGCTTTCTTTTTTATTTTCAGTTATTGTATCACCATCATCTTTTGTTTCTTCTTTTTTGACTTCTTCATCGACTTCAGTGGCGTCCTTCGTCTCCGCAGTAGCATCATTTTTTTCCTCGTCTTTCTTCTGAGCACTTCGTCTCCTCAGGATATCACGAGCATCAGTCTAAAATGAATTCACAGTTGTGTTGTTAAGTTAATGAAAAATTTGGATTTGTTCTTTGAACATTTGATAAAAGACGCTAAAAAGCATTGTTTTTGAAACTTCATTTGATTTTCCACTCTGAATCACGGCTCAAGAACTTAGGTTAGCCTAGGACAGTGATGGGCACGATAAACCTTTCTGTACTAAAGCGATAACGATAATCCATAATTTCAAAAAAGCCCTGGGTGACACCGATAAATCTCAATTTTTTAAAGCGATATCGGTAATCGATAAATTATCGCCGATAAATTTTTCCGATGTTGCGGTAAATTTTCGATGTGTTTGACGAAGTTTTTTATTTCTATTTTTTGAGGTCAAATTGAAAAAAATGTTTTTCTAGATTTTTCAAGAGAGCAACCACGGATTTTGGCCCGGCATCAAGCAAAACAGAGATTTTGATAAATTGCAACAAGACTTTACGAACATTGTGTATTTTTCCCACAGCGCCAACTCGCCAACTTCACGCTGTGTGGTGCATTAATAATTGTTTATCGCGATAATTTATCGGCAATAACAAAATATATTACAAAAGCGATGTCGGTAATCGATAAATCAAATCTATTTTGAGCGATAACGATAACACTGGCCAACAAAAAAAAATTTTTTTTCGAGTGCCATAGATATTTTAACGGATTTAGGGTAATTGTGGGCCGCTGAGTCCGAAAATCACATCCGTTTCTGTGAATTGGCTCTAGTTTTTGAGATGTCGATACTTTTCGTTTTTGACAAAGGAAAAATAGTTAACTTTTGCATCTGCTAAATGTGAACACAAATATCAATAACATGCATATTGGAAATGTCTCTTAGGTAGTATGCATTCCTTAGTCTCTATATCAGGTAGTGTAATATGTCTAATTTTTGATGTAGCATTCAATTACTTCAGTATAGTAAGTTAATGAAAACACTCTTTCGCGATTTATTACTTCAGACTCCATTTTCCATAGAACACGTTATTTAGCTGTGTGAATGTTGTTGTGTGGTATCTTTAGCTTTAGAAGTGATTTCATCAGCTTTCGGAAAACCGTACACCATCAGACAGTAAACCAGGTGATAGGAGTGCAACAGTAGCCTTATCATTCTGATAAGCTGCAGTTTCTACGTGATGCTCACCGCATGTACGTCTGCACTCCCTTCAGCTATCATGTCATGGCAGATCATGTCAGTATCTCATTTTGTAGCTATATTTTTGTAAACTAGTAGTTCAAAGTTTAATAGCTCTGTAGCCAGAGAAAAGAATATTATCAGTCTAGTTTGAACTCATACTCACGTACCTAAAGTTTGAAAATTATGGAGGGTTTTGCAATTTAAGTAAGAATTGGGTTTATTAGTGAAGGTTTGGCCATATGCTTAGATTAGCCACTGATAGGTATGTATTTCCCTACAACTAAACTAATAGTGACAACCTGTCGCAGTTTAGTACAGTATTTATTCTTTATCACAGATTTATATGTACTTTGGATATTGAATTCTACATATTGATTTAGCTGTGTTCAAGAGCTATGAGTTCATCACGAAGAAGCTGTTGCAGTGATCCTGACAAGTTTTGTTACATCTGTGGGCAATATACATTCAAAAAACAAAGGAAAGCTATCACTGATTTTGTGAGGAAAGTGCATCTTGCGTATTTTAAAGTGAAGCTTGGTGACCAAGATAAGCCATGGGCTCCTCATATTGTCTGCAAAGCATGTGTAGAAAACTTGAGAAAGTGGACTAATGGTACGCTTGCAAGTCTTAGATTTGGTGTACCGATGGTATGGAGGGAACCAAAAAACCATTTCGATGACTGCTACTTCTGTTTGGTGGACCTAAAAGGATTTAATCGTCACAAGAAAAATTCTTGGAACTACCCCGATTTAGAATCTGCTCGGCTACCTGTGCCTCACTGTGAGGAAGTACCTGTGCCTGAATTTGTACCTGACATACCCATGGGATATGATGAGTTTCATGAAGAGGTAGAAAGCTCTGCAAGTGACAGCGTTGGAAGTGTGTTTGAAAGTAGTTCATCAGTTCCGAAACAATTCAAGCAGGAAGAGGTGAGTGATCTTGTCAGGGATCTCAACTTATCCAAAGAAGCAGCAGAAATTCTTGCATCCCGACTCAAAGACAAAAACTGCCTTAGAACAGGAGCTTCGATAACATTCTACCGAACAAGAGAAAAAGAATTACTTCCGTACTTTAGCGAGCAAGACGAACTTGTTTACTGCAAAGACATTGAAGGGCTTCTACAAAAAAATGGGAGTGCCACAATATAGAGCTCCAAGAGTGGCGCTTATTCATAGACAGTTCAAAGAAAAGCTTAAAATGTGTATTGCTACATAACGGTAACAGGTATGAATCTCTCCCAATTGGCCATTCAACAAAACTAATGGAAGCCTACAGCAACATTAAAACGGTATTACAGAAACTGGATTATGACTCTCACCAATGGTTTATCTGTGTAGACTTGAAAATGGTGAATTTTTTGCTTGGCCAGCAAAGTGGCTTTACAAAATATCCATGTTTTATCTGCCTGTGGGACAGCCGAGCGCGTGATGATCAATGGGTGAAAAAAGAATGGCCTCCTAGAGATTCCATGAGAGTTGGTGAAGCTAACGTGATCAACGAACCTTTAGTTGCCAGAGAGAAAATCATCCTTTTACCACTGCATATCAAACTTGGTTTGATGAAGCAGTTTGTGAAAGCCTTGCCTGTAAATGGGGATTGCTTCAACTATATTTGCAGAGCATTTCCTGCTTTGACCATCCAAAAGCTGAAAGCAGGCATTTTTGATGGTCCTCAGATTCGCAAACTCATAGAAGATCCATGTTTTGTGCAGTCTATGACAGACACGGAGTCCGCTGCTTGGCAATCGTTTGTTTTAGTCACACAGAACTTCCTTGGAAACCGAAAAGCTGAAAATTACCAAGAGTTGGTGGAAGGCATGCTTTCCAAGTTCAAAGATTTAGGTGTGAAGATGAGTGTCAAGATTCACTATCTCTTCAGCCACTTAGATCGTTTTCCCGCAAACCTCGGTGATCTAAGTGAAGAGCACGGAGAAAGGTTCCATCAGGACATTAAAGTCATGGAAGAGAGGTACCAGGGCAGGTGGGATGCCCACATGATGGCTGACTACTGTTGGAGTCTTCAACGTGACTGCTTGGCCGCGTCATATTTCAGGAAGTCTTACAAAAGAAAATTTGTAAACATCGACTAATTTTTTTCTTGATTGATTAATGTACTTTGATAACTTACTCAATATGCTTTGATCTTTACTGAAAGTAGTGTTTGTGCTTTGACTCAACCGGTTTTTGTATTACAAAAATCTGTTTATTGCTAACATTGCCTAATTTTCTGATTTTTTGCTTGTTTTTCATATTAAACATGGTTTGCATACAAAAGACTTTCTGCGATAACGGTTGCTGTTTTTCATGGTATAGCATCAACAATGAAAGAATACTGTGTGGATATGCTTGAGAAGACGGATAGAGCCTTATCAAAGTTGTAGCATAAAGAGAATACCAATGCTAAAATTTGCATATGTTTAGCACTTTTTTGAAACAAAAGTATGGAATATCTCAAAAACTGGAGCCAATTTGGAAAAACCAATGCCATTTTCGGATTCAGCAACATCAAAATACCCTAAAACCATTGAAACTTTTCTGGCACAAAAATGTGTGTTGACCAGTGTAATCGGTGAAAAATAATCGCCGATAAATGTCCATCTCTGGCCTAGGATCATAACGCTGACAACGGCACCAGAATTAAGTAACAACGTCCGTCATTCCCCTCACGCATTTAGCTGTTTCTTGGCTGCATCTTTCCAATTTAATTGATGACAAATTACCTTCTTTCCTTGTTGCTTCACTTGCTTATCATCTTGGCTCACTATGCGCCGCGCAGACCGCGAGGTGGTGATAGAGAGCGACGGTTTGGAGTCGGCAGCTGCACGTCTTTCTCGCTTTACGGGCAGCTGAGTTGATCCCCTACAAACGTATGAAGTGGTAAGAGCAAGCATTAACAAATTTACCAGATTTGTTTTATTTTCAGGTTAAAAAAAATAACTTTTTTGACACACCTATTACAATGCAACGCGAAGTTTCAGCCAGTTGTCTTATCCAAAATTCCCTCGGGGCAGGGCTATTCGGCGTGGGTGACCCGTCGTAGGGGTCACTCTTGCCGAATAGTCCTGCCCCCAAATTTGTTGCCCCGTGGCCCCGAATAGTCCACGCCGAATTTGTCAGCGACATGGCCTAGCGGTACCGCGCGCAGGTGACAGATCCTACGCAACGGGTTCGATTCACGGCTGGAGCCGATCGCATTTGACATATATAACGGGAGGCTGCTGACTCGAAGAGCGCAAGCTCACTTCGCAGTCTCCCTCAATTCCTGTTGAGTTTTCAGTTTCAAAATAACCTTAGTTATTTAAGGGACGACTCGACGTTTGGGTTAAGTTAGGGTGATATTACGGTTACGGTAACTTAATACTTGGGTGATATTTGGGTTGGGGTAACTTAATACTTTCGCCGAATCGTCTCAACGCCGAGATGTTCCAACGACGAGTCGGTCACGCCGAGTCGTCTCACATCGAATCGGTCACGCCGAATAGTCGCGTACTGAAATTTCCTATGCATAATCACAAGCATTAGAAGCTATTATTAGCATTTCCGCAATCAGCCCTTAACCAACCAATCTTTCCAAAGCTCATACTACAGGGCAAGACT
This sequence comes from Trididemnum miniatum, assembly GCA_964006365.1. Classification (NCBI taxonomy): domain Eukaryota; kingdom Metazoa; phylum Chordata; class Ascidiacea; order Aplousobranchia; family Didemnidae; genus Trididemnum; species Trididemnum miniatum. The sequence goes on along the minus strand of OZ023236.1, from coordinate 12,677,337 downwards.
TACTTCCTTATTGGAGACATTGATCGAAGTCGTTTTACGGGTTTGCCTCGAAACTGCTGAAAAAATTCAAACCATGTTAGTCAAATGCACAAGTCTTAATCAAGATATAGGGATAGACATCACAAAACAATGTAACAAGACGCTCGTTTTATGGTATTTGAAATAAATTACACAACAAGCATTATTATCTACTAATACAGTTACTGCATACACAAGAAAAATTTACTTCATATTTCAATTGCAAATCAGGATAGTTCGAACGTTGCACATCAACAGGACATCCTTTAATGTTTGGTGGTTTGGACAAATATCTTTCCAACATGGCGGCAGCGCAGTCCCAGGAATCCATCTCCATAAATGCCTGGTTATAATAATAAATTAAGCTACCATATTTTAACCACCATAAGGCGAACCAAACTATAAGAAGCAACGGTTTTTGAATGGTTTAGGGTTATCGTACCGAGCTCATAAAAAACATATTTTAATGGCAATAAAGCATAAAGCACCACCTGATCCATATGTTACGTGCACCGGCTTATAAACCTCACAATCAATTTTTGAGAAATAGGGTTTAAAGTGCACATTATGGTCCGCATAAAATACAGTAAGCAAGATTGAACGGCACAATATGAGCTCAGAATAATATACTGGTTACACTTATACAATTACTTGCCCAGGAAAATTACTGTAAAAACAATTTTTGAATTCTCGAAAGAGATGGCATCTATGGATGTTCCATGTCATTGCAGGTAAAGCAATACAAAACAAGACAATCAAAGGACTTTTATGCATCACGATTCAAAAATCCCATGTTGATGAACTAACCTGAAAGTGGCCGTTTTTGATTTTCGGTTTTATGATGAATAATTTTGTTACCCTCCCAAAAGCTGATGCCAGCTGCCGCAAATCTCGTTCTGAAACGCGGGGCGACTTGTACTTGATGTAGAGAACCCGACCCTTGGCTGATCGCATTAGTTGAGCCTATAATAAAACTGATGTCAGTTCTACCCTTAATCAAGTGTCAAGTACAGTTGCAATAGGATATAGTAACAGCAGCATATTACTAAATATTATCTTCACAGTGTACACACCTCACAAAATTAACAGCGAATTTGTTTCCAGCATTCCATTAAATCTTAAAAGTTGTGCTTAGTAGGTTGGATGGTAATCAGTGTAACAACTACATAGATGTACGCAGACTGCTAATCAGCTCAACATTTATCTTCAACACTACTCAAAAACGATTCAAACTACAAACAGAAAGCCTAGTAGACATTAGGCAATAATACATTCGACTACTAACCTCTTTTCTTGCACCCTCCTCCAATTTTCGATCAATCATAGCAGCCCGTGATCGGGGAGGAGAGCGTCGCATAGGACGACCTTTCTCCCGGGACGCTTAAAACATCAAAATGTAAAAACATTATTCAGAAGTTCAAATTTTGTTCAAAATCAGAAGAAAATTTTCCAACAAACCATTGATTTTCAACATCTCAGTAAAACCACTTACTAAGAAAATCTAATCTTCAATAAGCTGTATTACGTCCAAACATGCATCTAGGTAGGCCCATCTATCTGACTTAGCGCCTAAGTAACACAACTTCCACAAACATCACAGCGGTGGCAACTTGGCAACACTGTGTGCAATTTGATCCGCGAAATTGAAACGTAGATCTCTCGTACTGTAGCACTGTCCATAACCAGAACGCTTAAACATTTACAAGTCAGTTTAAACTTTTTATCAACCTATATGCAGCAAGACTGAGCATTCACAAAACCAACTCACGTGGTCCCTGTATTTTCAAAGCTTGTTGTTGCAATGCTTTCATAGCTTGGATCTGCGCTTCCAAAACAGAAGGATCCGCCTGCGTTGCCTGTTGTTGTAAAAACATAATTATTACAGTTCAGTCTTAAAGCTGGCAGCGTTGGCTTGAGGTTGAAGAGCTGCTTAAGATGGCCATGACCAAAAGCTTGGAGTTCAACTCTCACGAAAGTTTGGCTAACGCGTTCTCCGATAACGAAACTTTACAAACAGATGTGTACGGCGAATTCTTAAACGGCAACAAATTAAGTATAACGGTAATAGGTGAAAATAATGGCAAAACCCACAGGTGTGTATAAACTGTACACTCATCATACGCAAATTGACAATTCGACGAAAAATGAACCAAAAATAAAGCAATGAGAATCAGGTTTCGTACCAACATGAGGGGGGTTAGAAGAGAATTTCCTCCCACCGCAGCAACCAGTTTCTCCAATCCTTGGGAGCTTGATTGGGGAGGATTGCCTATAAACAAACAGTATTTGGTTAACACACTTCATTTCCAGGTTAAAACTTCGTTTCCTTATCAAGCAAAGATGAATCAACTCGATAACAAATTGCGAGGGCTGGTATCACCATAGCACTAACTACATGGTTTGAATTACAGTCTCAAAATACATAAAAACTTGACAAAGATTTCGATACTGTTGAATTTTCAGTTCAATATAATTTGAAAATAACCTCAGCTATTTATTTATTTACTATAGAATTGGAAGTATTGAAAGATTAAGTATATATATTATCACAAAACGAGTTCTTCTCTAAAGCATTGTCGAAACGTGTGCCTAATGATAATGACAGTCGTACAAGCACCAATGAGGATTGAGTAAATCCAACTTTAGAAATGCTTACAAGATGGTAAAATGGACAATAAAGAAGCTTTATTTCAATACTATCCAAAAAAATGTTTTTAACATATTACCCAGCAGGCCACTACCTCCACCTCTACTTTTCGATGAAACTGGCAAGTCGAGAAGAGACGGCAGTGCTGCCGCTTTTGACACATTTCTTGTTCCAACAGGTCGATGCACAGCTTCCTGAGATCCTCGGTGCTAAAGAAATCAAAAGCACTTATAAACAATAATCAGGGGCGTATTCTTCAGAGGTTTAAGGTGTTCAGCGCACACCCTGCCATATCACAGCAACATGCGTTGATTTCATCTACCTATTTTTTTGTTTTCTCTTCTTCGCAATATTAGCTCAGTTTGAGTTCTCTTTTTCAATAAACAACAAATTTGTATTTTTTTTCAACGCAGACCGATGACGCAACCACAGGTTTACAGATATCATTAACACAAGCGAGCCAGACCTTTTCCATTGTATTCTAAATCGTATTATACAGTATATCGGAGAGTGACTTTTTCTCTTTCCACACGATCCAAATGCAAGAAGTGTTCAATTTTAAAATTGAACCCAGACGCAACGTCACAATGCATGCTCAACAACACGAGTTGCACCATGGCTGTATAAATGCGGTTTTGCGTAATTGCTAGTCATTTTTCAAAGTTTGGCGATCGATATACTGGCATATTAACGTTGTAGGTCAAGTTTAATCGGTGGAATGGAGTTTAACGTTGGCATTATAATTAAAAAAACATTTTCTAGCAAAAATTATAATGAAAAATTGGAAATAGACCGTGGTTGTATCAATGCGATAGTGGGTATTTGTGTCATTTTCCAAAGTTTGGCGGTCGATGTATACATTTTGCACCAATACAGTAGTCAATAAGTCAAATTTGTTGAGAGGAGTAGAATCAAGTGTTGACAATATATTTTAATAGCCATTTTGTCGCAGAAATTGCCATCGAAAATTGGAAATAGCATCAAGTGAACTAACATGCGTCAAACCCAGCAGTAACTCAAACCTGACATGAAGAGTCTGTCAAATACGCGAGGTTACGCAGTTTGCGTTGCCAACATGACAATGCTGTTGCATTGCACAAATTATTTTCAATACACCATTGGCAAGGGAGGTAACAATATCCACGTTTCAAACCCTGTTAATGCCGTTGAGCTCATTATTACTACAGCATACTTAAAAGTGGCGACTCATCTCGTGTATGGGGCAAAAGTATAAACTGCAAAACGCTAATAGCATCTTCGCAAATCGAAAATTCTATTTTGATAAAAGGTGTTCATGGGAATGCAACAATATCAAGCTCACCTGTGGTTCTCGCACTCGCTCAACACGCCTTTCGTTTGCATAGTGAGATTGTTTACCATGGATCTAATTCAAAAATCATAATAATTAGTCAAACTGGCCTTTGTCTGATTACCACTTTTTGCAGCCAGTTCCAGCATCCTACAGGTGCATTCACAAAGGTAATGTTGTGATACAAAAGATTGTCTCATAACGTTGAGATTACGATCACCAATTTCAACATCCAGTAAAACTTGCTAGAATCTGCAGGTGATATTTGTATCTACACTGAACAAAATACTGAAGGAGCGATTTACGATTTGTAAATGCACCATCACGCTAACGTTGTGTTGAAACTTAAATACACAAAACAATTGCAAGTCAAACTCTAACCAAAAGGGACGTATAATGCACTGGCGTAAAATAAGCCGTGTTTTTGAGGTCTAAAAGCCATCAGGTGACTGACAAAACTTGTAAGTGGGAAAACACAATTTTATACACAATAGTAGTAAGACTACAGAAATCATTGCAAATGGCGGATTTTTTCATTTTGTCATAAAGAAATATGTCAGTTATAGAACTGACAATCCTAGTCCAAGAAAAAAATAATAATAATAAAAACAACTCTCAGTTCCGATTTCTTTATCGGTTATATAAGTCGAGGATCTGGTAAGAGCTTCAACCAAGACTTCCAAATTGTGGTCTACAGACACACTTGGACAAGACCTATCATTCTGATGGTATGGATAAGATGAGCAAATAAGCAATAGAAACTTAAATAATGACAAGATTAACTTGTTAGCCGTAAATTTTAATATATGAAAGATATTAGCCAAGATCTTTACAACTCCATTTTCATGAATTGCAAAAAAGACCACCAAGAACATTTGTCATATTTCCCAGAAGGAAGCCACTTAAACGCAGCAAAATGGATCAAAATTATGTTTGATTAAGCTTACCTCTCTATCATTAAAATTTGGTTCATTTACTCTTCTACTACTTTGAGAAAAAGAATCGTTTCTTGGCTGATCAAATTGATCTCCAGATCGTCTACGACTATAAAGTCTCTGTTCTTCAAAATATTCTTCTCTTTGACTTTTACTGGCAAACTCACGACGATCATGAAAGCCTGAACCAGGTTTCGAATCCATGAGCCTAGATCTGCCACCAAGTAGCTGATCTGTTGGTTTCACAGTTACTTTTATTCCAGTCGGCTTATGATTTCTTGGACTATCAAACGAACGATTACCACTAGGTGAACGTCGGCCTGATCTATCCTGAAATCGGTTTTGATTCGGAGGATTTCCAAGAATACCATCATTGCCACCATAATCTCTGCTTTGTTCTCGACCACGCTGAAAAGAACTGGAATGTTTCATGGAGGAATGCAGGGAAGACATTCCACCACTACCATCTTTTGAACCCTTCAAGTTGCCAATTGCTTTTGCTAAATTGTTAACCGAGAGTTCATTTTCAGGAAGCTGGCTTAACTTTTCCATGTCTGATTGTGACAGACCAAGTGTGTGCATTAGCTGGCGCACTTCAGATGGAACAGAAGATGCACTCTGTGAACGACTCCCAGCAGAAGATCTTTGGTGCGAATTAAAAGAATTTCCTGGAGCATTACCAAGAAGTGAACCAGAAGAGGTGCTTGAACGTGGTGGACCATCCCATCGTTTTGGTTTAGAATCTTGGAATGAACCAAATTGTCCACTACCAGAAGAGCGAGCAGGTGCACCACGAAGAATACCACTAGGTCGGCCTCGTGAAGGCCCAGATTGAGTGCCATATGGTTTGGGTGCTGCAGCACCTCGAAATCGTGGACGGCCAAATCGTTCCATTTTAAATCTGTCAAATAAATGAGTGAAGAAATACATTAACGAAAAGCAAATAACACAAAGCAAAATTGCATCGTGAGCAGTACATTACTCGAAGCCATTTGGTTTTGAATTTTCCAGAAAAATCTGAAATGTGCACGTTGACAAGTTTGAAAACAAAAGGACAATTGTAGCAAGACGATACTAATTGTGGATCATTGCTTTTTTGGAAACTAAAGAAGTCTGTTTGAGGGACGCCAACATTGAATTTTATTGGCAGAGAATGCTTTGAATCCCAATTCATGATAAATCTTCGCACAGCTGTGAAAGCTAATTAAGTTTAATCACAATAAAAATAGAAACAGCTAGGCGCATTTAAAAGCTTTTTTGAAATTGAGTTAGATCAAAATCCAAATACATAGTTTTACACAAGATCAGAATCCAAATACATAGTTTTACAAAAGCAATGGAAGTGTAGACAATTATTTTTTTGTAAATCATATTGCAAAAGAAAAACTTTTTTGGTCATAGAATCCTTTTTATGGGTTCTAATGGCAGCAGAATCATCCACAACTGATGTCCTTGAAGAAAACTTTTGTCTAAAAATTGCATACCTTGCCTCTGGTTTAAGTGGAGGGTACTGGTGCAATAGAACTAAAATCTTGACCAGCACACACTATTCTGCTAAGCGCATTAAGAGCAGGATTGAATAAACAAATTGTAAAGCTGAACGTCTTAAGCAACAAAAGTTTCTGTACAGTTCAACAGTAAAAGTTATTCAAATTTCAAAGCTATGAAAATTAATTCATGCATACCAGTTTACGTAAATGCTTGACTGGAATCCCTAGACAGCATCTAAGGCATTTTTTGTGGTTCTGCGATGATCCCAATTCACAGGTGAAACCCACAATTAAAAGGTGATCGCCAACGTCAAAAAAAAACAACGTAATTAAGCACTAGATCCGAGAAGAGGAGCCACTGCTACCATGAGTTGAAGCTCTTGGAAATAAAATTACATTGCTTAGTTTGTAACTAACCCTGAAGTCAGCAACATTTTTGCTGATCAATGATCATCCTAAGAAATCTTTTGCAGTTAAATGCAAGAGCATATTTTGGTAGGTATATGAACTAAAAATTTATAGACACCAATATTTTTAAACTATGTGACAATGATTGATGATATTACATAAAAAATGATAACCAAGAGCTGGTTGGACTTCATACAAAAAGATAAATGCAAAAAAGCTTCGAAATTATCAAGATGGAGAATAAAAGAATTAACATGGGAAATATTAAGGAGCTCTTAAATGAAAAGCTCATAAGCGCAAGGTCGATAAATTCAGGTGAAAGAAAATGAAAGATCTGCAAGGAAAAAGTATTTGGATTTGGACTTGTTCTCAAAATGACTTAAGAAAGATAAATCTTTCTCAGCTGCTAAGTGCTCATAGGTACTGCATGGAAGTTGTCACTGCATGAACAAATGCAAGTACTGGTAAGATGTAACATTTTCAAAGTAATCTCTGATAAGAAACAAGAACCGAGACTTATTGATCACATAAAACAACATTAATTGGACATTCATAATTTATTGGAAGACAAGCACTGGACACAGTTGCAAATACATGGGCACACTTTTGTGTGCCTGCAGGCCTGCAGATGGAAAAGAATAATTGGTCTAGCTTAAAGACATGTAACATTAACTTTTTACTTCAACAGGAAAACGACACCTGTTTTATACTGTGTAATATCAGCAACTTATTCCAATCAATCGCAAGTAGCACAACAGCTTTACAATAAATTAGCAGAGCTGAAGCAATCAGCAAAGATTTCTTGAATCGAGAATAGACGTTCAATCAGTTCAGCTAGATGCTGCCACGATAGATTAGACTGCTATGCCAGCATCAGAGCACTGCACCTTGTGCAGTAATCCAAACCATAAGCTGATGAATTCCAACCGGAATATATTGGTACCTAGACTAAGAAACACTCGGAACTGCAAAATAACTACAGAATGACATATATTTATAAAGCATGAAGCTTAACAAGCATAATAGTTAGGTTAGTCCAGGCTCAAGAATGGCCTGATACCAAAACTGGCATGGTACCATACCGGCAGAACAGTACTGTACTGGTACCAGCTTAGGCACAAATCTAACGTAGTTAACATGCAATCAAAAACTCACCAGAATGTTGTGTTCAATTAATATGGAAAAGCAATACTTTAATTATTAATGGAAGTCTGCGAAAAACAAAACAAGCAAATTTAGCTAACGAGTTTACCTGTGTACGGCCGTAAAACAAGCGCTAACCAAGACTGTTGAGAGCTTGCTGCAACCTAGTTTTCTCCATAATTTTATCATTGCGCATGCGCAAAAAAACCACAAGCCATTAACTGATGTTGCCATATATTTTGGTGGGTTTGCTCATGTTGATGTAGGCAAGGGGTGGCCAACCTTTCACATACCATGCGCCACGTTTTTAACATAATGTTTCGAATGCGCCATTAATCTCTTGTATCCCCACACCTAATGTCCATTTCGTGTTGCAAATACATAAATCCACAGAAAACCACTCATTTAGAGAGTTACCGGAATCACTAAATTAAACACTGAATGAAAAAATTTCAATGACAGCCGCATATACATAGTTAACTCAACGAAAATTCTCGTATTCATGGAAAAATTCGAGCACTTTTCGATCAACAGATTACGATTGATTATGAAACAGGGAACATTGTGACGTCATACTTCTAGTAAAAACTTCAGCCTTCCTGAAAGTAGGAGAAAACGCATTCTGTCTTAGTTATATTAAGTAATAAGTACGATTAACTAGTAAAACTAGGCGTAATATTGTGACAACAGGCTTTTAGTATCAGTATTTAAACTTCATTTATTTTCATCTTAAAGATGCAGTGCGCCACCTTTAATCATGCAATGCGCCAAGTTTGGCGCATGCGCCATAGGTTGGCCATCCCTGATGTAGGCCATGGTGTGGGCAAAGACTATATACTAAATGACTGGAATCTCCCCGGATACCAGAAAAAAGTCGTACACTCGGTCACGCTCTGATGCATATGAAGAAAAGCACTAATTTTGTGCTCGTTCTAAAGGAAAGAGATAGGAGATTGGTAGTCTGCTAGCATAGTTTTCGTTCCTAAATCTATGAAAACAGGAATTAGGCCAGTTGAAGGTAGTGGGGATGTAAGTATTATCCCGCACTTCTGAGTTTCAATGCTGACAGACATATTGCAATCTGTTTTAAGTTGAATAATAACCGTTAGCTCAGTTGCTTAGCGCACGCTTTCGGTGCGGGAGGTCTTGGGTTCGATTCCCGGGCCGGTCAAATCGGCACAGTGTCGCCAACGACTCGCCACCGTTGCGGCGTTTCTTCGGAGCTGTGTAGCCCAGGCGCTAAGCCGCGGAGATGGGCCCCGCAACTCGTTACACGCTTCGGCGTAATACGGCGAGTATAATGAAGATTTGATTTGATTTTGATTTTAATAAGAGTTTTAGATGGCCCTTAAAGGTTTAAATAGCTAGTCTAACAATCCAAGGATTAATTTTGAAGCCTTCCTGGTGGATCGAGGTCTTGTGTGGTTTCTATGATTGCTAAGAGTAATAACGTTTTCAGCAATAATAATTTTATTTTTCAAGACCATGTAGTTAAGTATGAAATCAGTCATGGGCCAGTCTTTTCTGCTACTTTGTTAGTTCTGGCTTGCTGGTGCAGTAACATTTTTTGTGGACTCCAGACTATGCCCGCATCTGTGCAATAAAGCAGTTTCAATTTCTAAGAACTGTCAAGTACTTGTAGGTTATCGACTTATTCAAAAAGACTAAAAAACTCATCCTCCAGGTGTAAAAATATGTGTAGCTGCTAATGCAGTGAAGAAGAGGAGTGTACTTGGTCTATTTTTTTAATTGTTACTTACATTGAACTCACTCTATATTTATTTAATTGTTATAACCACTAATTCATTTTCAGCAAAAATAGTCTAGTCTAGGTTTATGTTTATGGTTTAGGCTCTGCTCTGGGCAGTGTTTGGTGTAGGCTCTGGGCTAGTATCTAGTGATAAATTTTAGACTTGCTTTAGTTTCATTATTTTAAACTAAAATGATGAATTGTCTTCTGGCAATAACACTCTTGCGATGATGTTTTGATTGTGCTTGTTCAACGCATTGCTGAATGCTGATATGCGACAGTGCAATGCATTGCAAGTTTGATTGGCAACACAATCTGCATAAACTTCAAATTTTCCTGAATATTTGGTGCAAATTTAACATTTAAAATATAGAGAAGACAAGAAGAAACTGTTTCATTAAACGTTTTTTGAGATGGAAAAAGCATACCTTCCTAGCAACTGGGGAAAAAATGTGGTGGTGTCCGGAATAATTTATTCTCTCTTTGATGACTACGACCAGCCCAAATTGTCGCTTGCTGTTTCAAATATGACAGTAACTTGCGGATATTATGGTTGGCTGGAATGCCATAGGCCCGCCTTACGGCTTGCCCGTTCAACACCAAATCGTAAATGCTACTCTACAAGGCTTAGCAGCAGCCAAGGTTTGTTTCGGGTCTTAGCGAAATTTCGGTACTAAAAATTTAAAAATAGTCCCCTTACTCTACTATTTTTATTTTTTATTTTTAGTAATGTGACTTTAGACCAGGGGTGGGGAACCTGCGGCCCGCTTAAGTTTTGAATGAGGCCCGCGTCAGAACTTTGTTAAGCGTACAGCAAACTGGTTGTCACAATATAACCGTTCAATATGTTTCGTTTTATATGCTTTGAATACTGTAGTAGGTTTTAGACCGATGCGTTGTTTTTCCGAAGTTTTATTCGTGGGATTGTTTCATAAGGTTGCATTAAAAAGTCATAAATTTCTACTGACGTAATTTCTCTCGTGAATATTCTCGACAGATCTCTCCTTTACGTAATTTCACTGCGTTAAAATTTGTGCTTGTGATGTCACAATTGTGTTTACTGCGGTTTGGTGTGAATTTTTGCATGTCAAATGATTTCTTTTGACGTCACAATCGTGTTTACTGTGATTTGGTGTGAGTTTTTGCATGTCATGTGATTTCTCTTGTTTCTTTTTGAGAATGCTGTAGAACGTTCTCGAGCTTGAGTTTCAAGTATAAATAGGCGTGAATTTTCGAGCATTATTTTCGAGTGTAGATTTAGTGCGCGTAGAGTGAGCAATATTGATGTATGCTGAAGGGTATAGCCCTTGTTGTATAGTGTTACTGAAGTGAGCAGTGGAGCTTGTGTTTATATAAAAGCAGTACGGTGAGTACCATAGCTAAGTGAGTTAAGTTGGGTCGATTATTATATTCAGGACCGGATTAAGGGTTTCTGAGGCCTGGGGCTATTTGGTAGTCAGGGGCCTGTTTTGTCCCCGTCAGTCCTAGACCTGCTGAAATATGTAACCTACATACCAGTATTAAACACATTCAAAAAACAAATTTTCTGAACCTATTTTGCACGTACAAAGCTTTAGAAGATGTCATACCGCAGAGCCCCAATTTCCGCAAATACGCTTTCTATTTGTTGTTTTGTAAGTGATTCTACAATTAGTTTTCCCCAAGCCATGCAAAGTTTGCGTCAACCTCCTTCACAGCCTCTATTTCAGGGATGGCAAACCACTGACCCGCGGATCACCTAGTGACCCACTTGTAGTTTCAAAAATATTACGAAGAAAACGGTAACGAACATTAACGTAGTGAAGAAAAGCTTATCTTTCCATACTGCGGCATTGAAGACGGGAAGCTGGGTATTTTTGAGGTGAAGATCCTTTTTTTTGTTCTTTGCACAGATTTCGAAAGAACTTGGGTTCAAGCCCCTCGTTAATATGATTACATCCACAACCCACGTTTTTTCTTGTTTCGGTCTACGACCTTAAATTTGATCCACCAATTAAAAAGGTTTGCCATCCCTGCTCTATTTCGTATCCTAACGTCATTTTACGAAAATTCGTACGGCATTTTGTGTGAAACCATAAGTCTATGGTGAAACCATCTTTAATTTACGCTGCTGTCTATGAATTATGCAACGAAATAATCATAAATTAATGACTCGCTAAAACGACGACATTTCTTCGGAGCTGCGTTGCCCTGCAGGCTCTATGTCACGTAGATGGACCCCCGCTACATGTATCACCCTTCCGCGTAATCTTGAGTTAATGAAGATTTAGATCAGGGTTGGGGAACCTGCGGCCCGCTTAAGTTTTGAATGTGGCCCGCGTCAGAACTTTAATTGTTAAGTGTACAACAAAATGGTGAAATATAAAACATTAAGATTTCTTAAAAACTGCGTCACATTTAACTACATGCTATATATTTATAGCATAAAAAACGCGCAAAAGTCTCTGATTTTACACTGGAAACGAAAATGGTTCGTTAGGGGTTTTTCGGGGGTTCTCAAATTTGCAAACAAACCCATTATAAGGGTATTTTGCAGAAAAAAGGTATTTACTTTAAAAAAAAACCTCAAGTATCGGTTTTTCAACAGAAAGTACCTTTCCTAAGGGTTTTTTAATATGTGTTATTGCTACCTCTAAAGGTTCGAAAACGAGAAAAACCCATAGTGATGGTATTTTTTTTACAAACATATTTTTTTGAAAGGTTTTTTGATATTTGTAATTATAACCTTTTAAGCTTCGAAAACTAAAAACCTCTAAGGAAGGTATTTTTCACAAAAATACCTTTTCCAAAGGTATTTCGAAATTTCCTATTGCAACCTTTTAAGGTTCCAAAACTCGGAACCTCATTTAAGGGTAGCCTATTTTTTTTACAAAAATAGCTCAACTTTTTCACAGAGTCTTTTCTTCTTATTGCTGCTTTTCACGATGAGGTTCAAAGACAATTTTTTGTTATTGATTTGACAAAATATTTTAGATTGAGATTTTTAAATAAATGGATAAATAGATTTTTAAATATTTTACAAAAGTTTTAGATAAATAGATTGACGAAATATTTTATCCAGTCGCCTGAAGAACGATAATCCTATTTACAGTAGATCATCTCTTCACAACAAAAGTGGTACTGTAGCTCTATGTAAGCTACAGAGACGGCACCAGAGCAGTCGACTTAGAGGGGCCAAAGTTTGGATCAATTTTTGTAAATTACAAAAACGTTTCAACAAAATAGAAAATGCTTGAAATTGTGCACAAAAGCCGCTGTCTTCAAAAAGGTAAACTGGTTGATTGGTAGGGCGAAGCCTCTAAGTAATTTGAGTTGTTGCACTGTAGCCTACATGTATATAGAGTGCTACTAATTACCGGTACAGGTTTAGTGAAGTTAGTAACGGAACTTGCTTTTTTGTTAGACCCTGTGTCGAAAAGTGTACTGGTAGGTTATCTAGTTATAATCCTATATGCCTGTTAAAATTGTGCTTGGTTTCATTGGCAATGTAAAGTGAATTCGTAAAAGTACCGGTACACTAGCCGGTGTTTTTTTTCTGATTTTGGCTGACTGCACTTGTCACACATGTTCTGAAAAACAATACTGTAAATAAAATGATTTAACCCTTATTTTCTTCAACATATTTTTTACATCAGACACCTCAACGTTGTATCGCTTTGGTATAACAAAGTTCAACAGCTTATATCTCGGCAATTTGCAAGATATTACAGTATTTTTTTACAGCTATATTCCCAATTTATTACTGCATTAGGAAAAGTTGATTGCCTGTGATTTTTTCTTGTAATGAGCGTGTAATGATAAAAAGTTTTGACATCGCTTCAAATTTTATGATTTCGCTTTGCTACTGTTGCTAATTCTGCGGTCTTCTGACGTAAATAACGTGGTCACTGGTCAGGCGAGCAAATGACACAGCGAAGATAATCAAGGTTAAGTAAGGCGTAACCAGATCACTCGCCATCTTGAAGCATGTACTAAAATAAAAAGTTCTATCTCTTGGTATATGCTCATAACAAAACAACAAATTTAGTTCATTTAGTTAATGTAATAAAAAGTAGGAAAGCTAAAAAAAATTGAAGTAATTTGGATAAAAGTTTAGTGTTTAACTTTTCAGTTAAAAACTTGTTGTGTCGATGCGACACAACATTGAGGGAAATAGGGTTAAATATAGTATATTGTCTCTAATTAGCTTACCTTTTCAAATTACTTAAATTACTTAAGTTACTTAAGTAATATTTCGAAAATTACTTGTTACTTAAGTAACTTTTTAAAGCTTACTTGAACCCAGCACTACACAAGTTGTGTTTTCGACGGATAATAATATATCCGCCCGACTTTGTGATATACGAAATCAGTCGAGCGTAACCACGTGCTCAGTCTGTTCAGAATAATGTCGTGTAAAGTGCAAAAACTGCAAAGGCGATATGTTGTGTATTTCTGTTTGTATTGACTAGCAGTGAGGGTTGAATTTTGACTATGGTATGCGAATGCTGTTAGGGCTTAGTTCTTTTGTGAAGTGTGTACTTTTAGAGCTGTTTCTAGGATATTAAGGCTAGTTAGATGTTAAGGCCAGTTAGGCTTGTGTCTTTTAAAAGAGTTGCTCAAATATTGTACTGTTAATCTTTGTGTTTTTAATCACAATTCTATTTGAACAAGGTTAATGATTCCGGTAGGTTGTGTAAGAGCAAAACTAAGTGATGTGTTTGAGCCGATGTTTTCTGTGCTGTTATGTCGTTCTCATATAAAGAATCTTTTGTGTAGCAGACACATATGTAGTTGCTGGAGTCAGATTAGTCAATCTCAGGTGTCGTAACCTCTACAGTTGTTAGTTAATAGTTGCGTTTATAGTAATTTTGCTGATAGTCTGAAGAGAATAGAAGATCTATAGCTTCGTTTCGAACAATTATAAAATGTGATTTTTGAAAGGAAAAGCATGCAGTAGGCCTACCGTTATATAATATTATGGTAGGGGGTTTAATGTAACGAAGTGTCTCCGTGTCCGTCCCGGACTTTTAACTTGAAAAAATAGGTCAGGGTTAGGTTAGGGTTAGATTAGGGTGAGGATAAGGTTAGGTTAATATTTGGAGATTATCAGTGACGAAGTTTCATCGGAAGTGATAAAAAACGCAGTGTCTCCGTGTCCGTCCCGGACTTTTAATTTGAAAAATTATTCGTCCGGGACGGACATTTAATATTTTAGGTTAAATGTCCGTCAATTGGCAGGCTTGACCATGACGGACGAATAATTTTTCAAATTAAAAGTCCGGGACGGACACGGAGACACTGCCTTAATGTAAAGCAGGGTTTCCCAACCTTTTCCATGAATGCACCACTAAAACAGTTTCAAAAACTCACCGTCCCACTTCAGCATATAAATTGCACATGCTTACGAAAAAAAACTTAACACTCGCACATATTTATGACGTGCTTGTTTAATGAAAGAAATAAGGCAATTTAGTAAATTATTATTTCCAATCAGTATTCAATGAGGCGGATACGCTTGTTTCTGCGCAACAAGCTCGTCAATGTTAATGTGAATTTTTGTGAGATTGCGACAAAGATTTGGTTCCAGTTCCAAACAGCTTCTGTACTTAGATTTGATGGCAAGCATTGCCAAGAAACCACATTCACACAAATAAGGCGCAGAAAGGCAAAAGAAACTTTGTGGCTCAAGCAGAAATTTTTGGGAAGTCGCTTTGGCAGTAAAACCATAAATTGGACAGGTTTGATGTTTGAAATTTATTTTTCAATCTACCATTACAAGAAAGATCAGAAAAAAAATGTATAATTTTTTTGAAAAATGCAAATGACTGTTTTCTGCCGACAATGCTGAGCAATATCCAACTTTATTTGACTGACGATACGCAAATTATTTCTGAAATAAGCTCGCACAGAAGCGGAAATGCAGCTAGATTATTTTTTTCAATATCCATGAGTCTTGTCTGTAATTTTTTTTACCAAGACGACCTAAACTGGTGCTTGCAGCTGAAGAAGAAGTTAGTCCCAAACATGTATCCATACTTAATCACAAACAAAATTAAATTTTAAATACCGCACATTGAGCACGTAAGTGCGGCATGGATGCAAAGGGCATTGGGTCGTAACAGTACAAAAACAATCATAATAATCAATCGAAATTATTACGCAAAATTACATTTAGATTTCTATGAAAATGTTAATGGAAATGAATTTACATTCATCAATATTAATTAAAAAAATATTAATTTCTGAATTTTAGGCGTACCACCTTCGAATCCTTTGCGTACCACAGTTTGGGAAACGCTGATGTAAAGAGTTTTAAACAATGTGCTTTTGTAGTGTACGGTATTTCACATTTTGCTATTACTTTTGCTCACAGTATTTTTCATGTTATCTGTTTCTCACAAGTCACTATGCTGATATAGCCTATTTTCATTTAGCTACAAGTAAGCTGAGGCCAAATGCTTATTGTGCAAATAATGTCTTAAGTGTTCATGTTATACATTTTATTTAGCCTACCTAATGCTAGATTTTAAAGATTTGCTGAATTGACAAAAGCTGAATGAGCATGTCTTCAGCATGCAGTTGGTTTGTTTGCCCTATGCAATTTTGCTGTGTTCCTTTTCGGGAAAAAAAATCAATGCTAAAGCATCTACGTAGTCATCACACTCAAGTTGATTATCAAGGGGGTTTGGTGTGTAAGAAGGATGACTGTGGTAAAACATTTTCTACTTACGAATCTTTCAGAGTTCATATTTGCCGCTATCATGATAGCAGTATGCCAACCTCATCTGACTGCAATGATTTTCCTTGTAATGCTGACCCAGAAAGCTTGATCTATTCTGATACTGGTATACCAGAATTTGAGGATGTTTGTGCTGAAACTTCTTTGCCTCTGTCGAAAGAATTAGGCTTGTTTTACTTGAAAATGCGTGAGTTTCATGTTTTACCAATCAAAACCGCTAAAAACATAATGGATGATGTTATTAAACTGCTAAGCCTTTTGAAAGAAGAATTAAAATCTGCTGTTCAGAGCACAATAGATGAACATAAGATTTCTGACTTTGAAACTATGTGGTATGAAATGAAAAGAGAAAGTTGCTTTAGAGAATTCTGCAAACGTTTAAATTTTGTTGAGCCTGAAACTATTGAACTCTCAGATGACCAAAGATCTGTTCTTGGTGCTTCTGGGCATGCCCATAGGCACCAGTACACTAGTTATCAATATATTCCTATTTGCAAAACTTTAGTTTGCTACTTGTCACACTGGGATGTGTTACACAGCATTGAGCGATGTAAAATTCAAGCTACCGATCCAAACTCTGATGGTGTGCTGAGTTCTTACACTGATGGAGAACTTTTTCGATCAAATGCATTGTTTCAAGGAAATTTTCACTATATACGATTAAATCTATATTGTGATGAAATTGAGGTTTGTAATCCAATTGGCACTGCACGAACAGCACATAAATTGACTTGCATATACTTTACTGTGGCAAACATTGAACAGAAATATCAATCCAACTTACGAAACATTCATTTACTTGCTGTCATTCCCTCATTGCTTTTAAAAGGGCATGGCTATGCCAAGGTACTTGATAGACTCGAGCAAGACCTCATTACTCTTGAAAATGATGGTATAGTGTTTGATTTTGATGGAACAACTTTCCATTTTAAAGGAGGGATTGCAACAGTAATAGCAGACAATCTTGGAAGTCACGACTTTGGAGGTTTTAGACGATGTTTCAGTTCTGGTCGAATATGCAGATACTGCATGTGTGTGCATGAAGAAATCTTTACTAAGTTTCATCCGACTCAATTCACACCTAGGTCTGTCCCGCTCCACAATCATCATGTTCAATCCCTTCAAGAAAATTGTGATGCAAGTAAGGATTTAATTTCAGCATATGGTGTTCGATGTTCTTATCCTTTCTTGAAAGTGAAGAGCTTTCATCCAATAACATCTTTGCCTCCTGACTGCCAGCATGACTTTTTAGAAGGCATAATCATCCAAGTCATGGAGTGCATTTTTGAAGATTTAAATCGGCAAAAACTTTTATCAAAATTTCAAATTGTGTCACGTGTAAAGCTGTTTTCAGTTGGCATCAGTGATAGAGATAATTTTCCCAAGTATTGGAATCCTTTTTCAAATAAGTCATTGACATCTACTCAAGCTTGGTGTTTGTTTCGATGTCTCCCTTTTTTGATTGCGGACGCTGTCCCAGAGCATGATTCAAGTTGGGAAATGTATCTTGCATTATCAAACATATGTGATATTGTGTTTGCTCCATCAATCAAAACAGAATGGGTTAGTTATTTAGATGTGCAGATTCAAGATTTTCTGGAGAGATTTGCATCAAACAGCGATTTTGCTTGTAAAATTAGGCCAAAAATGCATTTCATGATTCACTACCCTGCTCTAATTATGAAATATGGACCTATTCGACCACTATGGGCTATGAGGTTTGAAGCATTTCATCAAAAAGTGAAAAAAGTGATGAAGCGGTGTAGTTCATTTAAAAACGTACCAGTTACAGTTGCTAATAGAGTCCAAAGAGGAAAGTGTTTTGAACAAGCAGGATTAAACTGTTTAAGCATGCCAACAGAATATTCCAGTTTTCAAACGATGAGCATCGTTGATCTTCCGAAGTATTTGTCAGATTATTTTTCTGATGTTGAGTCTTTAACGCTTGTTAAAAGCTTAAAGTTTGATGAACGACTGTATCGCGTTGGTGGTGTTTGTGTCACAGATATTACAAGCTGTGATAATCCTCAGTTCTTTCAAATTTCTGCAATTGTTAATCACCGAAATGTTTGGTATTTGGGTGGTGAATTATTGCTTAATCAAACTTTTTCTCATCATTACCATTCATATGTTGTGGAACATTCTAATATTTGGCATGTTTTGAGATGTGGTTTTGAATTGAACATACATGGTTTAGATTTGTACAATCTTCATGAGAAGTTGCTTGTTAGATTATGCTACAGAATTGTTGCTTTAAATTCATTATCTGAAAATAACTAATTGAATTTTTTGACTCTGCTTGAACACTTGCGCTATTGCTTTGTTTTGTTGTGATGTTTTTGTTTTGTTTGCAGTTCAATCAGTTTTAGTTTTGGAGTAGCTTGTAATGCTTACAATTTGATTCGCAGAATTTGTCGGTGTATTGTAGTCCATTAGACTAACAACTTATACGTATATGTATATACTAAAATATTGATATTACACATTTTGCGTTGAATGTTTAAGCACAATGGTAATTCAAAATATAAAGTTCTTGAATCGACATCTTGGAGTGACAAAAGATCAATAGACTATTGGAAAGCAGACTACCAGTACCACTAGTAGCAATGATTGAGGTTCACATTTTTGCACGGCCTAGGCATATTTTTTTTTTTTTTTTTTGCTAAAATCATACTGATCGTGACAAGTTTAGTGTAGGCTTAGCTCTCATATTCATAATACTTTTTTCAGCGTATTTTAATGTGTATATTTTCATGACCTTAGTAAAGGAGGCTTAAGGTTTTTGCATACTGAAATTTTAAAATGCACTGTTGACAATGTCAGCTCGTAACTTCCTTCAGTTTAATATGAGCGAGTGGACTATAATTACCTTTGACTTCTACTTTTAGTTTTGATATGGCTCATGACTTCTTCTGCTTGTGAAAATGTTCATAACAGAATGAAAGTGTTGTTATATTTTCAAGTTTTTTTATATGTAGGCTATAACCGGTACCGGTATATGTAAAAATATAAAAACTTTCCAAATCAAAAAATGATAATTTTTTTAAATTTTGCATTGTTGAAATATTATTCAAGGTGTTTGGTTGTGTATGATGATCATCTTTTACATAATATTTCTTTACTGTGAGTTACAGAGTAGAAGTATATACATAATTTGGAGAAGATGTATCATGTAACTTTTGAAAATTTGAAGAAAAAAGTTTTAGTTGAAAATGTAGAAGACGTCTTCCAAAAATTAGAAGATGCTTTTCAATTGTCAATTGATGAACACTATCTTTATTTGTTTGATAATGACTGCGATGATTGGCTAACAGTTGAAAAACCAACCGACATAGCTCAGTTAGGAGGGAAAGGAAAACTCATGATAAAGAAAAAAGGTAAGTATTATTTTTATTTTGTTAAAATATTACATATACTCGCATTTATATATAGTAAAGAAAGACCTAAAATGTTTCCCTTAAATGTGATTTTATATTTATTATATTGTGTGTGTATATACAATCATTTTTTCTTGAAGGTAGATGTAAGAATCTGACAACCACGATTGAAACTGTATATATACAGGGTGTCCCAAAAAAATGTATACACTTTAAAATTAATTGTGCATACATTTTTTGGGACACCCTTGTCTTTGCAAAATTTTCACAATTTTACAATAAAAACTTGCCCTATCAAATCTAATAATCAGTTGAAAAATTGATAAAATGTTGAGCAGCCTGAACGATAACATTGACCAACAAAACCCTGTGTATACATTTTTTTGGGACACCCTGTATATATATTGATACTAAATAATTTATAATACCTTTACCTAAAAATTTTTACTGTTTCGAGCTTGTAGTTGGTTGGTACTGTTTTTATTATTATTATTATTACTTGCAGTTTTATCCTATCACGAGAAAGCGACGGAGCGCTGTACGAGCTCGCTTAGGAGTTGCCGGCCATCTGTCTACCACACTAAGATGGGGGAATCCCGTTGTGCCTTTCCCAACGGCACAACAAGCGAACTTGCCGGCTTTCTCCACACTGTCCCTTTAATGCTGAACGCCAAGCAGGGAAGCTGTGAATACCAATTTTTAAGTCATTGGTTTGATCCGACTCGGAATCGAACCCCGAGTCTACCGATCCAGAAGCAGGCGCTCTTAACCACTGGGCCATCTGATCGGTGACTGTGGTTTAGTGACGCTTTTCCAATCCATTCAATGAATATATGTACCGGTATATGTATGTTGTACTTTCCAGGATAGAAAATATTTTTAAAATGCGCCCAAGCAAAATCCAGGTTTATTCATTTCTAAAAAACAAACTAATACCCATGGAAGTACATTCAATATGAGACATATACGTAGGCCTGTAATAATTGTTTTTCAGTACAAGTTTCGAATGTTTAAAATATAAGCTAAACATGCCTGTGTGCTTACAAACTGGTCTAGTTTTTCTATGCATATATATATACCGGTACTTGGTTTAAGCAATATATATGGCCTTTGACATCTATTGCGGTTGCTTTTTTATTTCCGGTATTTTTACTGTTTTAGTTGCAGCATGTAGTGAGATGTCACAGAGTGAAAAGAATTGTACCATTACTGCCTTTCCGAATGTTCAAGTTACTTTGGAGGAAGCATGTAGTGATACTCGGTTAAATTTTGGCCATTCAGATGAATTGTTTGATGAAAATACGTGTCTTATCAATGATGAAGAGCCACACAAAGATTGGCCTTGCTTCTATGATTTGCCCAAGTTCCCTCCTTCTTTGGATTTTGACATTAGGTCGCTTCCATCTACAAGTGGTGGTTATGCTATTATTCCAAGTAGCTTGAGAAGAAGGATTGTACAATTTTTTTTTGAGGAACTCCGAAGTTACTCATGGTAAAATTTTTTTTTTTTTATATATTATAAATGTATATATATATATATATATATATATATATATATATATACTTCTATATATATATATATATATATATATACTTCTATATGTCTATGTACTGCTATATGTATGTATATATATATATATGTCTTATTCCCTTATTATTCCAGTTATATATTTGCTTTTTTTATTCTTTCTGCGATTAAATACCGCCAAGTCCGGTTTTAGCTTAATGCTAATGATTGATGCAAAACACAGCTCATGTGACAGGATAGTATTTCAGGCATTTGAAAGAGTTGTAATTGTAGCAATGCATTCAGTTATGATATTGTTTTAGTATCGTGTTTCCCAAACATTGTGTCGTTGGAGATTTTAAGATGTGTCACAAAACTTGATTTCTAAAGAAAAGCATATAATATATACATAATCGTATCGCAAATAAGCCTGCGAACTTTGATTGAATATTTTCCATTGTATATTACACATTTGATAATTATCGTATACACCCACTTCTAATTTGACTTTCCAATGCAGTAAGGATAATTGTAATGCAATCACAATAATCTTGGCATCACATCATTATGACGTCGTGAGTATGGATCTTTTTTCTCCGACAGAAGTACATGGTAAAAAAGCAAAATTGCTTTTTGGAACAGATGACAAAATATGGCTGTGCTTTGCAAGTATGAAACCGGAAACTCGTTTCAATCTTCATGAAGTTGCGAGCACTGCGTTTAGCAAGTTGAGTTTGTCAGTGATGACTACTTATGATATATATGTATATACTCTGTAATAAATGTGGCTTTAGGTACCCAAGTAGTCATCAGTATCGGAATGTTCTTAATAGTGCTTTGAGAAAGTATCCAGTTTTGAGAGATCGTATGGCTCATCAAGGAGTTTATTATGTGAGTATGATTTGCTTTTGGAGGCCAGTGCTAAGTTATCAATGCAAGTTTTCTGTTTCACCAAATTTCTCAAGATTCGTTCTCGGTAAGACAACGTTTTAAAATAACGGTAAAATGGGTTATTGCATAATGCTTAGGTCGGTTGATATGCCGGTTATTTGATTTGTGGAATAGAAAACTATCAACAGTCAAAGTAATTAACAATATTGTATATGCACTTAATATTTATTATAATACGCTGATTGTTGACAC
>OZ023236.1:12617222-12654689 GCA_964006365.1 Trididemnum miniatum | reverse complement strand
TTGGCTTACAAAAGGAATTATCAAGTCTATCCGACATGAACAATTCATCCACAAATCCTTTTATCTTTTAGGCAGCGACCAGCAAAAACTGTTTTATAAAAGATATGCAAACAAACTTACCAAAGTCAAGCAATTATCAAAAAAACTTTACTTTGAAAATGAATTCAATAACTCAGACAACCCACGTAAAATGTGGAAGACTTTACGTAACCTACTTCCCTCCAAAATGTCCTGTTCTGTTCCAAAAGTTCTTGAAATAAATAATTCTGACGTAAATCATCCTGCGGACATTGCTAATCATTTCAACAACTATTTCTGTGGAATAGGAAAATCACTTGCAGATCAAATTAATGATTCATGCAACAAAGACCCGTCACACTTTCTTCGAAACAGAATACCAGAATCCATTTTCATTGCTCCTACATACCCTCAAGAAATAGAGCGTATTATATCATCTCTGCGTAATAGTTCTTCTTCTGGTCCCGAAGGCTTTTCTTCTTTCTTTATAAAAACTGCTTCGACTGTTCTTGCTTCTCCATTATCCTTTATTTTCAATTTCTGTATTGAGAACGGCATCTTTCCAGAATCGCTTAAAATTTCAAAAGTTATACCTATCTATAAATCTGGTGCTAAATCTGAGGTAAATAATTATCGTCCTATTTCACTTCTTCCTGAGTTATCTAAGGTATTTGAAAAAGTATTACACAAAAGAATTACCACCTTTGTCGAAAAGCATTCTGTTCTTTCATCTACTCAATATGGTTTCAGGGCGAATTACTCTCCAGAACATGCGGTTCTAGATGTAGTTTCTACATGCTACAACAATATCTCTAATAAACAGTGCACAGGTCTTATCATGCTCGATTTGAAGAAAGCATTTGATTCCGTGACTCATACAATATTACTGAGTAAGCTGGATCACTATGGCATACGGGGTAATGCACATAAATTACTTTCATCCTATTTATGCAATAGACGACAATATGTGAACATTAACAATGTTAACTCTGACACACAATCTATTAACTATGGCGTTCCGCAAGGATCGATATTAGGACCTCTTTTATTTTTGCTCTACATAAATGACTTGGAAAATTCAATGAATAATACACCTAGACTTTTCGCAGATGATACATGTATAATTGCCAACTCATCTTCTATTTTAGAACTAGAACAGCATTTAAACCTGGAACTGAAAAATATAGCAAGTTGGATATCAGCCAACAAGCTTACTCTTAATCCTGCAAAATCTTTTGCCTTAATTGTTTCTCCTAAATCTAAAAACAATTCTATTACTATGAATCTATCTTACCAACAATGCAAAATTGAGGTACACTGGAAACGAAAATGGTTCGTTAGGGGTTTTTCGGGGGTTCTCAAATTTGCAAACAAACCCATTATAAGGGTATTTTGCAGAAAAAAGGTATTTACTTTAAAAAAAAACCTCAAGTATCGGTTTTTCAACAGAAAGTACCTTTCCTAAGGGTTTTTTAATATGTGTTATTGCTACCTCTAAAGGTTCGAAAACGAGAAAAACCCATAGTGATGGTATTTTTTTTACAAACATATTTTTTTGAAAGGTTTTTTGATATTTGTAATTATAACCTTTTAAGCTTCGAAAACTAAAAACCTCTAAGGAAGGTATTTTTCACAAAAATACCTTTTCCAAAGGTATTTCGAAATTTCCTATTGCAACCTTTTAAGGTTCCAAAACTCGGAACCTCATTTAAGGGTAGCCTATTTTTTTTACAAAAATAGCTCAACTTTTTCACAGAGTCTTTTCTTCTTATTGCTGCTTTTCACGATGAGGTTCAAAGACAATTTTTTGTTATTGATTTGACAAAATATTTTAGATTGAGATTTTTAAATAAATGGATAAATAGATTTTTAAATATTTTACAAAAGTTTTAGATAAATAGATTGACGAAATATTTTATCCAGTCGCCTGAAGAACGATAATCCTATTTACAGTAGATCATCTCTTCACAACAAAAGTGGTACTGTAGCTCTATGTAAGCTACAGAGACGGCACCAGAGCAGTCGACTTAGAGGGGCCAAAGTTTGGATCAATTTTTGTAAATTACAAAAACGTTTCAACAAAATAGAAAATGCTTGAAATTGTGCACAAAAGCCGCTGTCTTCAAAAAGGTAAACTGGTTGATTGGTAGGGCGAAGCCTCTAAGTAATTTGAGTTGTTGCACTGTAGCCTACATGTATATAGAGTGCTACTAATTACCGGTACAGGTTTAGTGAAGTTAGTAACGGAACTTGCTTTTTTGTTAGACCCTGTGTCGAAAAGTGTACTGGTAGGTTATCTAGTTATAATCCTATATGCCTGTTAAAATTGTGCTTGGTTTCATTGGCAATGTAAAGTGAATTCGTAAAAGTACCGGTACACTAGCCGGTGTTTTTTTTCTGATTTTGGCTGACTGCACTTGTCACACATGTTCTGAAAAACAATACTGTAAATAAAATGATTTAACCCTTATTTTCTTCAACATATTTTTTACATCAGACACCTCAACGTTGTATCGCTTTGGTATAACAAAGTTCAACAGCTTATATCTCGGCAATTTGCAAGATATTACAGTATTTTTTTACAGCTATATTCCCAATTTATTACTGCATTAGGAAAAGTTGATTGCCTGTGATTTTTTCTTGTAATGAGCGTGTAATGATAAAAAGTTTTGACATCGCTTCAAATTTTATGATTTCGCTTTGCTACTGTTGCTAATTCTGCGGTCTTCTGACGTAAATAACGTGGTCACTGGTCAGGCGAGCAAATGACACAGCGAAGATAATCAAGGTTAAGTAAGGCGTAACCAGATCACTCGCCATCTTGAAGCATGTACTAAAATAAAAAGTTCTATCTCTTGGTATATGCTCATAACAAAACAACAAATTTAGTTCATTTAGTTAATGTAATAAAAAGTAGGAAAGCTAAAAAAAATTGAAGTAATTTGGATAAAAGTTTAGTGTTTAACTTTTCAGTTAAAAACTTGTTGTGTCGATGCGACACAACATTGAGGGAAATAGGGTTAAATATAGTATATTGTCTCTAATTAGCTTACCTTTTCAAATTACTTAAATTACTTAAGTTACTTAAGTAATATTTCGAAAATTACTTGTTACTTAAGTAACTTTTTAAAGCTTACTTGAACCCAGCACTACACAAGTTGTGTTTTCGACGGATAATAATATATCCGCCCGACTTTGTGATATACGAAATCAGTCGAGCGTAACCACGTGCTCAGTCTGTTCAGAATAATGTCGTGTAAAGTGCAAAAACTGCAAAGGCGATATGTTGTGTATTTCTGTTTGTATTGACTAGCAGTGAGGGTTGAATTTTGACTATGGTATGCGAATGCTGTTAGGGCTTAGTTCTTTTGTGAAGTGTGTACTTTTAGAGCTGTTTCTAGGATATTAAGGCTAGTTAGATGTTAAGGCCAGTTAGGCTTGTGTCTTTTAAAAGAGTTGCTCAAATATTGTACTGTTAATCTTTGTGTTTTTAATCACAATTCTATTTGAACAAGGTTAATGATTCCGGTAGGTTGTGTAAGAGCAAAACTAAGTGATGTGTTTGAGCCGATGTTTTCTGTGCTGTTATGTCGTTCTCATATAAAGAATCTTTTGTGTAGCAGACACATATGTAGTTGCTGGAGTCAGATTAGTCAATCTCAGGTGTCGTAACCTCTACAGTTGTTAGTTAATAGTTGCGTTTATAGTAATTTTGCTGATAGTCTGAAGAGAATAGAAGATCTATAGCTTCGTTTCGAACAATTATAAAATGTGATTTTTGAAAGGAAAAGCATGCAGTAGGCCTACCGTTATATAATATTATGGTAGGGGGTTTAATGTAACGAAGTGTCTCCGTGTCCGTCCCGGACTTTTAACTTGAAAAAATAGGTCAGGGTTAGGTTAGGGTTAGATTAGGGTGAGGATAAGGTTAGGTTAATATTTGGAGATTATCAGTGACGAAGTTTCATCGGAAGTGATAAAAAACGCAGTGTCTCCGTGTCCGTCCCGGACTTTTAATTTGAAAAATTATTCGTCCGGGACGGACATTTAATATTTTAGGTTAAATGTCCGTCAATTGGCAGGCTTGACCATGACGGACGAATAATTTTTCAAATTAAAAGTCCGGGACGGACACGGAGACACTGCCTTAATGTAAAGCAGGGTTTCCCAACCTTTTCCATGAATGCACCACTAAAACAGTTTCAAAAACTCACCGTCCCACTTCAGCATATAAATTGCACATGCTTACGAAAAAAAACTTAACACTCGCACATATTTATGACGTGCTTGTTTAATGAAAGAAATAAGGCAATTTAGTAAATTATTATTTCCAATCAGTATTCAATGAGGCGGATACGCTTGTTTCTGCGCAACAAGCTCGTCAATGTTAATGTGAATTTTTGTGAGATTGCGACAAAGATTTGGTTCCAGTTCCAAACAGCTTCTGTACTTAGATTTGATGGCAAGCATTGCCAAGAAACCACATTCACACAAATAAGGCGCAGAAAGGCAAAAGAAACTTTGTGGCTCAAGCAGAAATTTTTGGGAAGTCGCTTTGGCAGTAAAACCATAAATTGGACAGGTTTGATGTTTGAAATTTATTTTTCAATCTACCATTACAAGAAAGATCAGAAAAAAAATGTATAATTTTTTTGAAAAATGCAAATGACTGTTTTCTGCCGACAATGCTGAGCAATATCCAACTTTATTTGACTGACGATACGCAAATTATTTCTGAAATAAGCTCGCACAGAAGCGGAAATGCAGCTAGATTATTTTTTTCAATATCCATGAGTCTTGTCTGTAATTTTTTTTACCAAGACGACCTAAACTGGTGCTTGCAGCTGAAGAAGAAGTTAGTCCCAAACATGTATCCATACTTAATCACAAACAAAATTAAATTTTAAATACCGCACATTGAGCACGTAAGTGCGGCATGGATGCAAAGGGCATTGGGTCGTAACAGTACAAAAACAATCATAATAATCAATCGAAATTATTACGCAAAATTACATTTAGATTTCTATGAAAATGTTAATGGAAATGAATTTACATTCATCAATATTAATTAAAAAAATATTAATTTCTGAATTTTAGGCGTACCACCTTCGAATCCTTTGCGTACCACAGTTTGGGAAACGCTGATGTAAAGAGTTTTAAACAATGTGCTTTTGTAGTGTACGGTATTTCACATTTTGCTATTACTTTTGCTCACAGTATTTTTCATGTTATCTGTTTCTCACAAGTCACTATGCTGATATAGCCTATTTTCATTTAGCTACAAGTAAGCTGAGGCCAAATGCTTATTGTGCAAATAATGTCTTAAGTGTTCATGTTATACATTTTATTTAGCCTACCTAATGCTAGATTTTAAAGATTTGCTGAATTGACAAAAGCTGAATGAGCATGTCTTCAGCATGCAGTTGGTTTGTTTGCCCTATGCAATTTTGCTGTGTTCCTTTTCGGGAAAAAAAATCAATGCTAAAGCATCTACGTAGTCATCACACTCAAGTTGATTATCAAGGGGGTTTGGTGTGTAAGAAGGATGACTGTGGTAAAACATTTTCTACTTACGAATCTTTCAGAGTTCATATTTGCCGCTATCATGATAGCAGTATGCCAACCTCATCTGACTGCAATGATTTTCCTTGTAATGCTGACCCAGAAAGCTTGATCTATTCTGATACTGGTATACCAGAATTTGAGGATGTTTGTGCTGAAACTTCTTTGCCTCTGTCGAAAGAATTAGGCTTGTTTTACTTGAAAATGCGTGAGTTTCATGTTTTACCAATCAAAACCGCTAAAAACATAATGGATGATGTTATTAAACTGCTAAGCCTTTTGAAAGAAGAATTAAAATCTGCTGTTCAGAGCACAATAGATGAACATAAGATTTCTGACTTTGAAACTATGTGGTATGAAATGAAAAGAGAAAGTTGCTTTAGAGAATTCTGCAAACGTTTAAATTTTGTTGAGCCTGAAACTATTGAACTCTCAGATGACCAAAGATCTGTTCTTGGTGCTTCTGGGCATGCCCATAGGCACCAGTACACTAGTTATCAATATATTCCTATTTGCAAAACTTTAGTTTGCTACTTGTCACACTGGGATGTGTTACACAGCATTGAGCGATGTAAAATTCAAGCTACCGATCCAAACTCTGATGGTGTGCTGAGTTCTTACACTGATGGAGAACTTTTTCGATCAAATGCATTGTTTCAAGGAAATTTTCACTATATACGATTAAATCTATATTGTGATGAAATTGAGGTTTGTAATCCAATTGGCACTGCACGAACAGCACATAAATTGACTTGCATATACTTTACTGTGGCAAACATTGAACAGAAATATCAATCCAACTTACGAAACATTCATTTACTTGCTGTCATTCCCTCATTGCTTTTAAAAGGGCATGGCTATGCCAAGGTACTTGATAGACTCGAGCAAGACCTCATTACTCTTGAAAATGATGGTATAGTGTTTGATTTTGATGGAACAACTTTCCATTTTAAAGGAGGGATTGCAACAGTAATAGCAGACAATCTTGGAAGTCACGACTTTGGAGGTTTTAGACGATGTTTCAGTTCTGGTCGAATATGCAGATACTGCATGTGTGTGCATGAAGAAATCTTTACTAAGTTTCATCCGACTCAATTCACACCTAGGTCTGTCCCGCTCCACAATCATCATGTTCAATCCCTTCAAGAAAATTGTGATGCAAGTAAGGATTTAATTTCAGCATATGGTGTTCGATGTTCTTATCCTTTCTTGAAAGTGAAGAGCTTTCATCCAATAACATCTTTGCCTCCTGACTGCCAGCATGACTTTTTAGAAGGCATAATCATCCAAGTCATGGAGTGCATTTTTGAAGATTTAAATCGGCAAAAACTTTTATCAAAATTTCAAATTGTGTCACGTGTAAAGCTGTTTTCAGTTGGCATCAGTGATAGAGATAATTTTCCCAAGTATTGGAATCCTTTTTCAAATAAGTCATTGACATCTACTCAAGCTTGGTGTTTGTTTCGATGTCTCCCTTTTTTGATTGCGGACGCTGTCCCAGAGCATGATTCAAGTTGGGAAATGTATCTTGCATTATCAAACATATGTGATATTGTGTTTGCTCCATCAATCAAAACAGAATGGGTTAGTTATTTAGATGTGCAGATTCAAGATTTTCTGGAGAGATTTGCATCAAACAGCGATTTTGCTTGTAAAATTAGGCCAAAAATGCATTTCATGATTCACTACCCTGCTCTAATTATGAAATATGGACCTATTCGACCACTATGGGCTATGAGGTTTGAAGCATTTCATCAAAAAGTGAAAAAAGTGATGAAGCGGTGTAGTTCATTTAAAAACGTACCAGTTACAGTTGCTAATAGAGTCCAAAGAGGAAAGTGTTTTGAACAAGCAGGATTAAACTGTTTAAGCATGCCAACAGAATATTCCAGTTTTCAAACGATGAGCATCGTTGATCTTCCGAAGTATTTGTCAGATTATTTTTCTGATGTTGAGTCTTTAACGCTTGTTAAAAGCTTAAAGTTTGATGAACGACTGTATCGCGTTGGTGGTGTTTGTGTCACAGATATTACAAGCTGTGATAATCCTCAGTTCTTTCAAATTTCTGCAATTGTTAATCACCGAAATGTTTGGTATTTGGGTGGTGAATTATTGCTTAATCAAACTTTTTCTCATCATTACCATTCATATGTTGTGGAACATTCTAATATTTGGCATGTTTTGAGATGTGGTTTTGAATTGAACATACATGGTTTAGATTTGTACAATCTTCATGAGAAGTTGCTTGTTAGATTATGCTACAGAATTGTTGCTTTAAATTCATTATCTGAAAATAACTAATTGAATTTTTTGACTCTGCTTGAACACTTGCGCTATTGCTTTGTTTTGTTGTGATGTTTTTGTTTTGTTTGCAGTTCAATCAGTTTTAGTTTTGGAGTAGCTTGTAATGCTTACAATTTGATTCGCAGAATTTGTCGGTGTATTGTAGTCCATTAGACTAACAACTTATACGTATATGTATATACTAAAATATTGATATTACACATTTTGCGTTGAATGTTTAAGCACAATGGTAATTCAAAATATAAAGTTCTTGAATCGACATCTTGGAGTGACAAAAGATCAATAGACTATTGGAAAGCAGACTACCAGTACCACTAGTAGCAATGATTGAGGTTCACATTTTTGCACGGCCTAGGCATATTTTTTTTTTTTTTTTTTGCTAAAATCATACTGATCGTGACAAGTTTAGTGTAGGCTTAGCTCTCATATTCATAATACTTTTTTCAGCGTATTTTAATGTGTATATTTTCATGACCTTAGTAAAGGAGGCTTAAGGTTTTTGCATACTGAAATTTTAAAATGCACTGTTGACAATGTCAGCTCGTAACTTCCTTCAGTTTAATATGAGCGAGTGGACTATAATTACCTTTGACTTCTACTTTTAGTTTTGATATGGCTCATGACTTCTTCTGCTTGTGAAAATGTTCATAACAGAATGAAAGTGTTGTTATATTTTCAAGTTTTTTTATATGTAGGCTATAACCGGTACCGGTATATGTAAAAATATAAAAACTTTCCAAATCAAAAAATGATAATTTTTTTAAATTTTGCATTGTTGAAATATTATTCAAGGTGTTTGGTTGTGTATGATGATCATCTTTTACATAATATTTCTTTACTGTGAGTTACAGAGTAGAAGTATATACATAATTTGGAGAAGATGTATCATGTAACTTTTGAAAATTTGAAGAAAAAAGTTTTAGTTGAAAATGTAGAAGACGTCTTCCAAAAATTAGAAGATGCTTTTCAATTGTCAATTGATGAACACTATCTTTATTTGTTTGATAATGACTGCGATGATTGGCTAACAGTTGAAAAACCAACCGACATAGCTCAGTTAGGAGGGAAAGGAAAACTCATGATAAAGAAAAAAGGTAAGTATTATTTTTATTTTGTTAAAATATTACATATACTCGCATTTATATATAGTAAAGAAAGACCTAAAATGTTTCCCTTAAATGTGATTTTATATTTATTATATTGTGTGTGTATATACAATCATTTTTTCTTGAAGGTAGATGTAAGAATCTGACAACCACGATTGAAACTGTATATATACAGGGTGTCCCAAAAAAATGTATACACTTTAAAATTAATTGTGCATACATTTTTTGGGACACCCTTGTCTTTGCAAAATTTTCACAATTTTACAATAAAAACTTGCCCTATCAAATCTAATAATCAGTTGAAAAATTGATAAAATGTTGAGCAGCCTGAACGATAACATTGACCAACAAAACCCTGTGTATACATTTTTTTGGGACACCCTGTATATATATTGATACTAAATAATTTATAATACCTTTACCTAAAAATTTTTACTGTTTCGAGCTTGTAGTTGGTTGGTACTGTTTTTATTATTATTATTATTACTTGCAGTTTTATCCTATCACGAGAAAGCGACGGAGCGCTGTACGAGCTCGCTTAGGAGTTGCCGGCCATCTGTCTACCACACTAAGATGGGGGAATCCCGTTGTGCCTTTCCCAACGGCACAACAAGCGAACTTGCCGGCTTTCTCCACACTGTCCCTTTAATGCTGAACGCCAAGCAGGGAAGCTGTGAATACCAATTTTTAAGTCATTGGTTTGATCCGACTCGGAATCGAACCCCGAGTCTACCGATCCAGAAGCAGGCGCTCTTAACCACTGGGCCATCTGATCGGTGACTGTGGTTTAGTGACGCTTTTCCAATCCATTCAATGAATATATGTACCGGTATATGTATGTTGTACTTTCCAGGATAGAAAATATTTTTAAAATGCGCCCAAGCAAAATCCAGGTTTATTCATTTCTAAAAAACAAACTAATACCCATGGAAGTACATTCAATATGAGACATATACGTAGGCCTGTAATAATTGTTTTTCAGTACAAGTTTCGAATGTTTAAAATATAAGCTAAACATGCCTGTGTGCTTACAAACTGGTCTAGTTTTTCTATGCATATATATATACCGGTACTTGGTTTAAGCAATATATATGGCCTTTGACATCTATTGCGGTTGCTTTTTTATTTCCGGTATTTTTACTGTTTTAGTTGCAGCATGTAGTGAGATGTCACAGAGTGAAAAGAATTGTACCATTACTGCCTTTCCGAATGTTCAAGTTACTTTGGAGGAAGCATGTAGTGATACTCGGTTAAATTTTGGCCATTCAGATGAATTGTTTGATGAAAATACGTGTCTTATCAATGATGAAGAGCCACACAAAGATTGGCCTTGCTTCTATGATTTGCCCAAGTTCCCTCCTTCTTTGGATTTTGACATTAGGTCGCTTCCATCTTACAAGTGGTGGTTATGCTATTATTCCAAGTAGCTTGAGAAGAAGGATTGTACAATTTTTTTTTGAGGAACTCCGAAGTTACTCATGGTAAAATTTTTTTTTTTTTATATATTATAAATGTATATATATATATATATATATATATATATATTATATACTTCTATATATATATATATATATATATATACTTCTATATGTCTATGTACTGCTATATGTATGTATATATATATATATGTCTTATTCCCTTATTATTCCAGTTATATATTTGCTTTTTTTATTCTTTCTGCGATTAAATACCGCCAAGTCCGGTTTTAGCTTAATGCTAATGATTGATGCAAAACACAGCTCATGTGACAGGATAGTATTTCAGGCATTTGAAAGAGTTGTAATTGTAGCAATGCATTCAGTTATGATATTGTTTTAGTATCGTGTTTCCCAAACATTGTGTCGTTGGAGATTTTAAGATGTGTCACAAAACTTGATTTCTAAAGAAAAGCATATAATATATACATAATCGTATCGCAAATAAGCCTGCGAACTTTGATTGAATATTTTCCATTGTATATTACACATTTGATAATTATCGTATACACCCACTTCTAATTTGACTTTCCAATGCAGTAAGGATAATTGTAATGCAATCACAATAATCTTGGCATCACATCATTATGACGTCGTGAGTATGGATCTTTTTTCTCCGACAGAAGTACATGGTAAAAAAGCAAAATTGCTTTTTGGAACAGATGACAAAATATGGCTGTGCTTTGCAAGTATGAAACCGGAAACTCGTTTCAATCTTCATGAAGTTGCGAGCACTGCGTTTAGCAAGTTGAGTTTGTCAGTGATGACTACTTATGATATATATGTATATACTCTGTAATAAATGTGGCTTTAGGTACCCAAGTAGTCATCAGTATCGGAATGTTCTTAATAGTGCTTTGAGAAAGTATCCAGTTTTGAGAGATCGTATGGCTCATCAAGGAGTTTATTATGTGAGTATGATTTGCTTTTGGAGGCCAGTGCTAAGTTATCAATGCAAGTTTTCTGTTTCACCAAATTTCTCAAGATTCGTTCTCGGTAAGACAACGTTTTAAAATAACGGTAAAATGGGTTATTGCATAATGCTTAGGTCGGTTGATATGCCGGTTATTTGATTTGTGGAATAGAAAACTATCAACAGTCAAAGTAATTAACAATATTGTATATGCACTTAATATTTATTATAATACGCTGATTGTTGACACATGCCACGAATTAGTGATTCCCTTCCAGCAACATAGTGCTAAGGCAACTAAACTATTTTCGTAGAAATGGTTAAAGACGTAGCAAGTTTTTTTCCAACGTTTCTCCTGATTTATCTAGCCTGGAAATTGAAATCCAGACCATCGATACTCATTACCACCTGGCCATCTCGGCGATACCAGTATAGTAAAATATTTTTTAGCACTGTAATGATTTTGTTTTTCAGCATTCATGGTTAGAAAGCTTACGGCAAAAATTCAAGCGTGCTAGACCAAACATTTCGTCTTCTCA
Source organism: Trididemnum miniatum (assembly GCA_964006365.1). Classification (NCBI taxonomy): domain Eukaryota; kingdom Metazoa; phylum Chordata; class Ascidiacea; order Aplousobranchia; family Didemnidae; genus Trididemnum; species Trididemnum miniatum. The sequence goes on along the minus strand of OZ023236.1, from coordinate 12,642,772 downwards.
GCGTGAAGAAATGGTGAAAAAATATGGCTTAAACAGCACCAACAAAAAGAAAGAAACACATTTGCAAGCCTCTACACCTACAAGCGTGGTACGATGCAAGACGACTCGTCTGAGTGATGTGGTAAGTTAATTTCATTTGCAAGAATTACAGTAGGCTGTAATTTCATTGCTTGTTAGTGAATAGGTAGGCTCGGGGTTTGATTCTGAGTAGGATTAAGCCAGCAACTTAAGATTGGTGTTCATAGCTTCTCTGCTGGAGAAACTAGCTGGTATATAGTAATTTTTAGAGCACATTGATGACCTCATTTTGAAACCAGTGGCAACTAGTGCTGGGTTCAAGTAAGCTTTGAAAAATTACTTAATTAACAAGTAGTTTTAAAAATTGACTATAGAGACAGTATACTATGGTTGAAACACTTTTTTTCTAATACCTTTGCGCGCAAAGTATCTATTCGCGCAAAGATAAATTATTTATCATTTCATCACTCAAATATGATCGTAATTTTGAAATAAACAGTCTAGCAGCACTGAAAACCTTTCAGCTTTGACAGAAGAGGGTGGAAGTAAGGGTACTAGGGTAGTCTCGTAACTGGGATACGCATAAAAGTTTCGGGGTCTTAAAATTTTGTTGTCACAATACGTTTTAAACCAGTGGTGGCAACCTTTTCATGCCAGCAGGCGAAAATCAACCAATTCTGGTTAAGGCGGGCCGCACATTTTTGTCAGCCGAAAGCCGCTGACCAAATTCTTGCTCGCAACTAGCTTGAGACCTTTTTTTTGGAGGTCTCTACTTTGAAAAGGTAATATTGCGCGTTTCAAATCTATTTGTAGATAAAATCACCAAAGAATAAGAAAAGATCATATAGCTTGGTCAATTATGCAGCTGCCAGAGCTGTTTTGGGATCTACAAATTTTTCAGGTGTATGTGCGTGAAGAAGCCCCTGGCCGGATTTGGTCCGCCGACCCTAGGTTGCCGACCGCTCTTTAGCACAACATGTTTTAGTTCGTCACACTTGAAAAGTTACTTATATATGATTCTTAGAGTTATTTATATTTTAGTTATTACTTAGGTAAATGAGTGCTTACTAAGTTAAACCATGCAACTCTCTCTAAGTGGTCCCGTAGTGATATTCGTTACCGGCCCAGCACAATAAATCTTAGCGCATAGGTGAAACACTAAAACATATATATAGATATGGAACTTCAATTAAGTTCTGGTAGTGTGGGGATCAATTGATTGGATGGCCCAGAAAACTCCCCTAGGAAGTCCCAATCGCAAAAATATTTTTGTATGTTATAGATGCATATACCTATGTATTTTCATCGAATTATTCAGCCCGTACGTTGTTAGTACTATGAAATTAAGTTAGTGTCATAAAAAAGATTTTCTTTTTGCTGTAGTCTGCAGAGAACGTTTCAGAAGACGAATACAGCATGCAGAAACACATTGAGGCAATGCAAAAAGAAATGAAAAAGTCAGTGTCCAATCGAAACCTTTCTTTAGTTGACGATCGAATGAGCAGAACTCGTTCTATTCGCCAAGATGAAGTGAAACAACTTGTTCCAATAAAAAGTTTACTGGAAAAGTATGCTCCACTGAGTGAAGGAAATGGAGTAAGTTTTCATATTAGATTTTCGTTAATTATTGTGAAACTTTGAAAGTATTGCTGTTTGTTCATTTCTCGCCTGATATTGACCTGATTTTTTTTCTAATTATTTGCATTTTATCCTCCTATCATCAGAAAGCGACGGGGCGCTTTGCAAGGTCGCTTAGAAATTACCAGCCATCTGCCTACCACACTAAGACTGGGGAATCCCAATAAGTGTTTTTTTAATGGCACAGCAAGCGAACTTGCCGGCTTGCTCCACACTGCTAAACGTCAAGCAAAGAAGCTGTGAATACCAGTTTTTGAGTCATTGGTTTGACCCGACTTGGAATCGAGCCCCGAGTCTATTTAACCGATTCAGAAGCAGTCACTTAATTCACTCGGTCATATGATTGTTTTACCAGAAGCTGCATTATAGAAGGTTCAAAGTGTATTCAAAGATTTTTGATGTAGAGTTGAAGTCATACTGAAGATGCGACTGTATACTGTTATTATTTTTAGATAATTGCGGAAATGAATGCAATGTGGAAAATAAACTGCCTGAACCTAATTCAAGATGACAAGTTTCGGTTTCTTACTCAAAAAACAAAACAGAAGTTGCCGGAGTTTATTAAACAAGTTATGACTTCAGGTAAAAGTTCAGTTTTATTTTCATAGTGGCACAGAATTTGCGTTTAGTTGGGGCCCAGCTGCGCAGAACGCGACTTTTAACCGCCAACCCACATGCCTCGCTAAGCTCGACCCTAGGATGAGCGGTTAAACTTGCCAGCAGGTAGAGCCGGCGTTATAACTTGTTACGACTGTTTCGATTTTGTTTTGATCCAGCATGACTTAGTGATTATGGCTTTGGTTATGAAGCGGTAGATTTAGGTTCGAGCATTTGAATGAAATGAAGAGCTTGCAATGTTTAGATGCTTGAACAAAATAAATGTTGCAAAGAGTAATAGTGTTTACAATATGCTGGCTGGGCCCTTGCCCTAGCTGATTTTAGAATATTGCATTTTAGATTATATATGTATGCAGCATCTCATATGCACTGTTTTTTTGTTTTTTTTATATATAAATATAAGCGGCTGCTTTGAAGTTTTATTTGTTTTACGATGGCCGTTGCGGATTTTTCAGATTGGAGTGCTTCGTGGTTGTTAGTGCTACCGAATATTTTCAAAGAAGATTATGACAGTTTTATCACAAACGAAGTAAGTGTATAAGACTTCAAGCGCTCAAAATATAAAATTACCAATAGCATGACATTTCGAAAAAACTACATATGATTGTTCTGATAGTAATTTTTTAGCGCATTGGTTAAATTTCGGTAGAAAAAGTCGATATTGTATCCGATGCTAACTATATACCTTAAGTAATCGAAAGATCGGTTACATCAAATGCATGTTTTCGTGCTGTGACGGCAGTGAGCACTGAGCAACCTCGAAAGGCCGTTGGCGTTTACTGTTATATCATAGCAGTGTGGTGTCTTCATTGCCTGTTTATGTCACGTGTTTGGCTTGCTTGTTTTTTACTCTTTTTTTTTCCTATCGTTCTGGTTTGAATGGGTGCTGCGACCATGCCTATTAATCTTTCCGTCTTCAATTTTCTTTCTTTCCTGCATGATGAAGCGTTAGTTGTTTTGTTCCTTTTTTTTTCCATGTGCGTTTGTTGTTGCATTTCTACATTGTTGCCTTATACTTATTTGGCGGTGCAAAAATGAAAGACACCTCTACTACTTCATCAGATCTTTGGGCTGTTTTGAGAGGAACCATAACTATGCGCTATGCGGTGTTGAAGAACCATAACTATGCTCATAACAACTCTCAAGTGTATATTATTTAGATTTGTAAGCTCTTGTGTGGTTACTGGTTAACTTTGTTGATTTTATGGACAATGCAATTAGTTTATCCTTCTAGGAGTAGGATAGTGAGCTACAAAGAGGGGTTGTTGGATTTTGGGTATTTAGCCACAGAGTGAAGCGAAAAAAATAAATAAATAAGGCAAGGAGAAAACTTTTTCAGCATTTTTTTTTCAATTATAGTTCAGTGTTTAAACCGTTGATGGATTGGCTGTTGGTCAATGACGTGCTGTATTCCATTTCAAAGCCATTAATGCAACTTCTATCCATTTGCAACTTCTATCCATTAATGCAACTTCTATCCATTATTTATTTACATTCACTTTTTGATTGCAGGAACCGTTGTCATATTTTCCAGTCATCTTGAAAGTGGATGAATCTTTTTTCGAAGTTGCGGTAGATGGATGCCGCATCACACAAATTGAAAGTTTGGACGTTGCTTTGGCTTGCTTGATGGGATGCTACTGGATTTTTGACATCCAGTATCCAAAGTGCTTGAAATGCACTTTGAGTTTCATGAGCTCTCAAGTTTTAAAACTTCCAGGAGAAAGTGCAGAATTTCCAATGAAGTTACATAGGTTTTTGAATCTAATTCCCAAAATTTTGTAAATTGCTGCTTTGATGCAATTGTATGTCACTTGATAGTGATGTTCTCTGTGTGTGTGCGCTTATGTTTGCTTACATGTGTTATAAGTGCTGCTGCTGTACATGACAATGTAAAGATTTTGATACAGAGAAACTGGATATAACGACATCTGCGATAACGACAATTCGCTTTTAACAACACATTGTTGGTCCCGCCAATATTTTTATCTGTTATGATTACATAGAATTCCGCTATAGCGACAATTCGCATTTAAGGACACTTTTTTCACGGTCCGTTGAGGTGTCGTAGGCAGATTGTACTGTATTTTCAAAGTTCGTTGTGATCTTATAATTTCGTTGTGATCAAGCAAAGTTCGAGATATTGTGTGTTATCAGAATAAGCTGCCCTGACATACTTTGTTTTTTTGATGATTGCAATATATCAGCACACGCTTGTCTAATGTCTACGGGACATAGAAAACACAATGTGTTTTATGTGTCCCATAGACATTAGACAATCGTTATGATGGTTGCAATGTAGATTGTTCGTTATTTAAATAAACGAGGCAAACATTGCCTGTGTTCGACTTTGCAGATTGTTGTAACCATTAATGGTTTTTTTAATGCAAAAGAACTTTTTGTTATGGTTCTTATGGCATTGGAATACCCTATGTTTTGTAGCGCCTAAGTTGGTGCTTTTTCTAACCTTAAAGGTTTTGCGTGAACACCCTTATGGTTTTTAAGCAAACCTATAAAGAGTTTTCTAAAAGCTCACTAAGGTTCGTTTAAAATCCTTAATGGTTTTGTCTATAACCTTTTAGGTTGTTTAAAAAACCGGCTAAGGTTCGCCATAAGTTCCTATTAGGCTTACAGAAAAACCTGAAAAGGTGTTTTTGAATACCATTGGGGCTTTTTATCAAACCGTTGTACAAACCTTGTTGGATCCAAACGACACTATAAAGGTTCTTTGGCTTGAAAGGAAAAGCCTAAACAGTTGTTTTTCAAACCAATATAGGTGGTTTAAAAAAACCATTTGAGGTCTTTTTGATGACAGAACAGCCCTTGCTTTAGGTCTTTTTGATGACAGAACAGCCCTTGTTTTAGGTCTTTTTGATGACAGAATACCCCATGTTTTGTAGCGCCTACTTTGGTTCTTTTTCGAACCATTTTCGTTTCCAGTGTACGAAAAAAAAACAGCTCAGCATGAATGTTGTTAAATTTGCGACGAAATATTGTGCCTTTTTAAAGCGAAATTTAACAATTAAAAGTAAATGTGGCCCGCTGAAAATATTATGCAATCAATGTGGCCCGCTGTGCTTTACCGGTTCTGCACCCCTGATTTAGATTGATTTCCTTCTAGTTACAGGATAGAACGTTACATCACACACTGTAACCGATGCTGGGCTATTGATAGTATTTGATTGTGATTTGTTTCAAAATTTACACAGCAATGAACATTCATATCAATCATCATTTTATTTATTCAGTTTGAATTCTGTTTCGAAAACCGTTAAATTCGTTGTACAATATGCTGCAGAACGATCATATTGCGTCGGAATGTTTTTATATACATTGTTTGGCATTTTTTTACTTCCTGCAATTTTGACCCAAAACATAGAGAGATTTGATTTGTTAGGAGGGGCTGGAATAATTTCAAAGCTGGCTTCTGGACCCAGTTTCCTGCTCCGATGAATGCCTCAGCCGTTGGGCTGGTAACGCAATACTGGTCCGAATCTCGCAACGTAAAGTATGTCCAAATCTCACAAACTCGTAATCAGTCTTCTTGGATTTCGTTTACTTGCCGCAGATCTTGTGATTTAAATTCAAGAGTAAAATCGTTGAAACTTTTGGCGTTGATACAATCTTGAATCACTCACTTAGCCCTAACCTAAACTGGATAGATTAGGCCTATAAAGATTGGTAATTCGTATTCAACTTTAAAATAAAATAGTTGATTGATGAAAAAATCACTTAGTTGTTCATAATAAGTTGTAATCGAGAGGCCTATTTTGGTCGGTGGGCCTGGGGCTGCAGCCCCATCAGCCCCCGCCTTAATCCGGCCCTGATTATATTCGTTTGGTGATAAAGGTCCTGGTTTTTTCGTGAGGTCAGATCTAAGAACGAATTAATTCCTGCGGTTTGTCATACAATTCTTATCAATCGTCCTGTCAGCGAAGTAATACCATTTCCTATTTCGCGACACTGGCAGAATAGGAAATATCAAGATTTTGTAAACACTGCTTCACATTCTGCTACATGCTTTATTTTGTGGCATAAAAAACGCGCAAAAGTCTGATTTTGCGGCAAAAAACAACTCAGTGTGAAAGTTGAATAAATTTGCTACGTAATATTGCCTTTTTTATATAATAAAATTAACAAATTGAAAGTAAATGTGGCCCGCTGAAAATATTATGCAATCAATGTGGCCCGCTGTGCTTTGCCGGGTCCCCGTACCCCTGATTTAGACTATTCCCGGTAGGCCTATCGAACCTGCTTTGTTTTTTGTTTTTTATTTTTTCGGTAAAATTTCGGTCATAAAAAAAATCAAATCTTCATTATACTTGCAGTATTACGCCGAAGCGTGTGACGAGTGTCGTGGTCCATATCCGCGGCTTAGCGCCTGGGCTACGCAGCTCCGAAAGAACGTCGCAGCGGTAGCAAACCGTTCGAGACACTGTGCCGACTAGACCGACCCGAGATTTGAACCCCAGACCTCCCGCACCGATCGTGTATGCGCTAAGCAACTGAGCTAACTGCCGGTTAGTTTATTTTTTCGATTTTGAAATTTCGGTCATAGTCCAAATTAAATTTGTAAAAACGGATCAAAATTAAAGCCATTTCGGTGAATTGACCGTTCAAGTAAATATTTTGCCAATATGCGAGCAACAATTACAAACGGACTACCGGTGTCAGATTTAACAGACGTCAGGGACAGCGCCAGTCAGAAATAAGTGGGGGGGACAAACCAAGCGACGAAATTTTGCAAAAATTGAAAAAACTCTTTCCAGAAGGTATGGTATAGGAAGCCTCCCCCAGAAAATTTCGAAATTTTGGAATTAATATGGTGTATTCTGGCGTACTGTATATTCAGGAGGATTTAATTTGGTGTATTCTGGCGTACTGTATATTCAGGAGGATTATTCATCGAAATGGGGACTTGGTACGAAGTAAAAATAGGATACTAGTAAGCGTAATTGTTCAGAAATTGACATTGCCTTCGGTTATTGTGCCTAGTAGTTCTGTAGCCCGATTCTGCAGTACAGTGTGCTACTGTACTTCAAAGTAAGCTATTAAAAAAAAAAAACGGTCTACCCTGCAAATCTTCGACCAAATTTAGTGAAAGATATGTAGGGTTACCATACGTCCTCCTTGTGGAGGACATGTCCTCGTTTTTGACCAAAAAAAAATTGTCCTCCGAGAACGCCAAAAAATTGCCAAATGTCCTCCTTTTCGACATTATGAACAGTGAAAACATGTCACAACATTCTTCTACGAAAAATTTTGGAAAGTTTCAGTGCAAACTACGGTCTGCGGACGTGATGATCTTTTTTTTTGGTCTTCACGGCTTGTTTTTGAGCAGAAAAATGAACATGTGCGGACGTGATGATCCTCAAAAAACCTGTTCTCCTTTTGCATAGTGAAAATATGGTAACCCTAGATATGGTGTAGGCTATTATTGCAGTATCACGGCAAAGAATGAAAACGAAAATTGAAAAATCCTGAAAATGTTAAAAAAGCAATGGCACTGACAGAATATGTGAACCGTATAACGGTCAAAAGGTAGTATCTTGCGGTCAAATTATAGGTTTCTGGGTTCCCTTGACGCTTTATCCAGTGATTTGTTAAAATTTTTGTATTTTTTGAAGACAAGAAACCAGGAGAGGGTCCATGTCTGCCCCCTCCCCTACTCCAGAAAAAAAATTAACGGATTTGCACGATTTACAAAAATGGGCCTGAGAAGATGTGGGGGGGGGGACTTGGTACTCCATTGGCGCAGCCACTGACAGACATCAAACTGATCAAAGTAGGTTTTATTTGTGTTGCGGTTACAAAAGAGTAGGTGTACATTTCGTTCAACATATTGTTACTTCAAATATGACCGAAAAAAATTGAAATGACCGAAATTTTTGTAGACAGTTAGGTCAATAGACCGAAGTCAAATTTAGAATAAAAAAATAACCCAGTATTGAACGAATTTCAATGATATGCTGTCAACGTGGGGCACTCTAATCGCACTAGCCTAAATAGTTAATTGTATATCCACTATCCAGCCATATCACAGCTGTTGCTCACATGAAATAACAAATAGTAAAGGAAATTATTAAAATTTATAGTTTTCTTACTTCATAAAGGCTAAGGAAATTAGGCACAAACAAAAGCACACAAAAAGCAACATCATTATTCACCACTTTAACTTAGCCTATTAAACTGTATGCCTATCATCCTACACATAATACATGTAATCGGCAGTAACAAAATTTTTTGGAGCGGTAAGTGGTTTTACGGGAAGTATTAAGTGGGTTACCAATATCTGTTATATTTCCTTTCGCAATTGCTTTTCTTCCAAACATGCATATCAGGAGGTTCCACTCTACTTTCAGAGGCCGATCAAAAGTAACTTCAAATGGTTGGCGGAGATATGGTTTGCCTGGGGGAGAAAACCATTACAAAATGGGATCTTTGTCGGAAACTAACACTTTTTGCATATTCGGCATTTGGTAGGATTTACGTTTTTCTTGATTTGTCAAGCATATCTTCACCAGCATTCGTAATGTGTCACAAGACAGAAAAGCTCTTTCATCTGGTAAACTCTTCAGAACATTTTTTGTCCTCTTCTCCTGTATTTGACAAATCGGTTTTTGCATGTTTTGCGGTATGTGTTTGTCATTGAGAATGTTGCTTAAAGTTGAAACGGTAAACGACACATCCTGGCAGGTTAGGTTTGTATACATAGTGTTTGGCTATAAATTTAACGTGAGCAAAGGCGTTTCGCACAGTTTTGCAGTGAAAAATTTTTGAGGCCAAACGTCAGATACCTTGGGGCCTGGGGGGTCTTTCGAAACATGAAATTATCAAAATTGCAACTTCAATTGGCACATACAAAAATTACATCATTTATGCTACCAGCAATCTGAAAGCTAAATGCAAAATAAGGAAACCACAATAAAATTTACCAATGAAAACTAACAATTTAGTCAGTTGCCAATCTGTTTTATTTTTTTTATTTTCGATATTTTGTTGTATACTTATCCTCCTATCACGAGAAAGCGATCATAGCGATACAACGAGCTCGCTTAGGAGTTGCCATGTAGCCATCTGTCTACCACACCAAGATGGGGGAACCCCGCTCAGTGCCTTTCCCAACGGTACAACAAGTAAACTTACCGGCTTAATCTTCACACTGTATCTTTAATGCTGAGCGTCAAGCAAGAAAGCTGTGAATACCAATTTTAAAGTCATTAATTTGACCCGACTCGGAATCAAACCCAAGTTTACAGCTCTTGAGGTAAACGCTCTTACCACTCGGCCATCTGAGCAGCCTAATTAATACAGTACGTCAGTAGTCTATTGATAAAAACAAAGCCAACCCAGACTGCTAAAATTTGTTGAAGAAGTTAGTTCATAAAGTCACCCTATTAAATCTAAGTGCCTTTCACAATTAATGACCTAACGAACATCCAAAAAGAGTAGGCTACCAGGAAGAGGCACAGAAGAAGGTAAGCTTTCATCAGGCCTTCATAAAATTTATGCAAATAATTTAACTTCTGCAAAAACTTTCAATTGACACAATTTTACCTGGCAAACCGTTTACCGGTACTGCGGTACATACGGTAGGCACTGACTAGGCTAATCAATCTCTTGAACTTACGGAAAACAACTAGACTAGTTGAATCAGCTTTAGCAGTCAAAATCAACTTAAAATGTTGCAAAATACCGTGTTGTCTATTTTTAAATATCAAATTCTGATTTTCGTTCTTATTCTCGAGACTGCTACACCTTTAACTTAACCACATTCTAGCCTCTTCAAAACTCTGAACTGTAGGTTTCAAGCAGGGCCGAAACTAGGCAATGCGGGCCCCCCCCAAAATCATCTTTCGGGGCCCCCTAGAATATTTTTTCTTGGATGGTGATGCAAAAGAGCGAGCCCCAAAGGGGCGATGCCAAGCTAGGGGGGTCTGGGGGCATGCCCCCCCAGAAAATTTTGCGGAATTTGACCTTATTTTGGAGGCTTTTTGTGCGTTTTGAGCCTTTAAAATTCCTCAGTTTTAACGAGGTTTAGTAGTCTGTTTAACTAGGTCCCTTCCAAACCCACTAAAATAATGCTGCAAGCAAACCCTACTCTAACATTTCGCTACCTATGCGAAGAAAAAACGTTTTTAAGGCTTATTTTTGGGCCTTTCACTTGAGGATGAGGGGCCCTTGGTATGCTACTAAACGTTTGTTTGCTAGTTTTGCGACTGCTATTTTTCGAAAAATTTGCAGGGGCCCCCAATGGTCAAAAGTATAAATATGGTATGGGGGCCCCACATCGCGTGAGTTAAGACAAAAAATATATTGAATCTTAGAATAGCCCTATGTAAGGCACCTTTATCTTACGTTGAGTAAATAGTACTACTTACCGACTATTTACGGGGCCCCCTTTTTTGTGCGAGGCCCCCCCCGGTTGGGGGGTTCGGGGGGCGCTAGTTTCGGCACTGGTTTCAAGCTTTCCCGTTTCTTAGGCTAAGTCAACAGGATAAATACCATTAAATTTGTCTTCGTCTGTGTAGCGTCGTTTAAGTTGTTATTTGTAAAACGGCATTTGGCATTTGGTTAGAATCGAATCATGTTCTGACTATTTGGCTTTTCATGCGACGCACGCGTGCATAACCGATGAACGCTGCAAAGACGCGGAGCTTTAATTGATATGAAAACAACCCTATCTTGTTTGTTTTTTATATTGACAACTTGGTTGCAAATTTGCTCGTAATTTTCACAGCCTTTTGTATGGCCTGCGACGTAATAAATCAATAAATCAGCCAGTGACGTAATAATGCCTGAGACGTAATACATCAAACAGTGTGGAGAACAAGCCGGCAAGTTTGCTTGTTGTGCCGTTGGGAAAGGCACTTAGCGGGATTCCCCCATCTTGGTGTGGTAGACAGATAGCCGGCAACTCCTAAGCGAGCTCGTATAGCGCATTGATCGCTTTCTCGTGATAGGAAGATAAATATGTAACTAAAGAAAAACAACAACTATTTCCTGATTGCAAGCAAAGCTGAAGCTCTTTTGAGCGAGACAGTTGACTTTTGGTCACTGAAAGGTACGGACGTAGCCTACCATCGTATTTCAGAATTTGTTATGAATGAAATTTAGTGGGAAGTTTAAAGAATCTTGGTTAAAGGTTTTTACTGAAGTAATATTGGAGTTGAGTTGAACCGCTACTCCCGCTCTTATACAACAAACGTGGCTACTGCCACATCCTTAGTTAAGTTGGGCTGCTGCTCTCTTTCCCTACGTGGCCACTGCCACGCCCTTCGTGTATCGAGCCACTGCTCTCAATTTCCCGAGATACTTTAGCTAGAAGGGTTTCAGGATTCTTTGTTGCAACCGGAATAATTGCTTGCAAGAAGAAAAATTCTTTTGGTAAGTGCGAATTGGTTTTTAATTTATGCAATTTGTCTTTGAAATATTTATGCTTGATGTTTACATAGAAAATCGCTACCGTTGCCACGCCGACATCCAACTATCAATATAATCAAGTGCATGACAATCGTGTGACGCGTGTTTGATTCTGCAAGTGAGCAAGTTCCATTAGGCTACAGGCTGATTAAAAGCGCCTGGTTCAAGTTCGTAATTCTCTCTTGCACCTGTAACGGACACTCAACTCCTTTTTTGTGTTTTTTCAAAGTTTTATGACCAACTTTGTCCAAAAATAAAGAATTTGGCGCGATAAATGCATGCTAAAGGTCTAGGCATCTCGGTTTTTCTTCATATGCATCAGAGAGGAACGGAGTGAACGACCTTTTGTACACAAATGATGCTGTGACGTAATAAATCAAACAAGAGTTTCCAGTCATTACGTGTATAGTCTTTGATCTGATATAAGTGAAATGTAGAGGTGAACAGTGGTTTGTCTTTTCATATGCAAATGATCAATTCTGAACTTATTTAAAATATGGATCTTTGGCAACATTTTAACTCACGGGGATAGTTTCTAAAGTTTTGTAGGGCTTGTGAATAATTCTCGGAAGTTGAAACATCAAATCATAATTTTTCACCCCTAAAACACTCTTTTTTCCAAAAAATAGTGTAATTTTTGAAACCAGCACCACGGAAAATGATGGATTAAAAAAAAATTCAATTTATCTCAAGGTTGGGGTGTTATGGGCCAAAAAGCAGTGAAGCGTGAATAAAAACTCACTCAGGCGTAAAAATTTGTTTCTTTGATATTTCCGTAACCGCTTATCGTAGAAACCTCAAATTTTTTGCATTCTTCATATCTTATTAAGATTAATGCCATAATACCTGTAATTAGAAATTTTAAAAAAGTGGGTTAGCAAGGGTGTAAATTAAAGATGGAATGACCCTTGGACAACCCTGGCTCGAAACGCTGGTTTGCGAGGTTGGAATTTTTGTTTTCTGAAGTCTGTGTTTACCCATCTGTATTTAGACTATGAACAGATGAAGTGTTTTAATGGCAAAAATTGTTAAACGTTACAGAAGAGTCGGAAGAATGGGTAGAATTAAAAACCTTATGAGACCTGTAGAATTCGGTCCCCTATTGTACCAGTAGTCCGGTACAGTTCCATAGGCAGATAGGGTCCCATACTGGTACAGTTTTTTGTTCTACTTCTGAAGACTTACAAAAATTAGTCAGGGATTGTGCCTTAGCCTTTATTGGATATGGTAGTCTTAAACTGATTCTAGCCAGGTGTGAAAAAAACAACTGTGCATGCTGGTAAAACCATTTTTTCTAGACTAAATCAAGATCTGATGGTGATGGCTGTCCATGTCTATCAGCTACCGGTATGGTGTTAGGCGTTCATGTGTGGTAGACTACTGGTACCAGCAGTAGGCTACCGTTTTGTTGTTTAACAGTGCAGCTATCGAATGCTAAAACCAATTTTAATAAGACTAGTTTAGTGATGGTATATACTGTAGTCAGCAAAGAGCACCTATCTCAACTGTGCCTCACTTGCTGATTAGGCCTGCTGGTATGGCAATTATGTTGGAACCTAGTCCAGATATTGTTGAGGGGATAATTGGAAAGTTGAAAACAAATGGAATGTTTGATGAAATGCGAAGAAATTGCTTGGCTGATATCGATACAAAGGTATAGTATCCCTGATAACACTGACTTACCGGTAAATAGTTGTATACGATACAGCAGTTTGTATACTATTCAGTATTGCAGCCAATGTTTGGAATAAAACAGATTTTTCTTTTTAGGTGATGAATATTGTATCTAGTCTAATGCCAGTAATAATTTCTAGAGTTATAAATTTATGATATTCAGTTTTTATTTACAGCAATTTTTAATCTGAAGATGTACCAATGGCAGAATAGGCAGTGAATTTGATGCTCTTTATTTTTAAGCCGCTTCATATTATATTGGATGCTTTACTTAAAAGCTGACTGGAATTCCCCAAAACGTCATGCACAATCTGCAATGCAGAGATTGTCTTACCCTAACCCAATGCGTGTCTGGGTTATGCAATGACGTACCATATTGGGGAATTCCTGCCTGTCACTTCAAAGTGAACCATGCTTTCTGATATAAGGTTGCTTAAAAACAATTGGCTCCGTCAATTTGTCTAGGCTAGGCCATAGACTATGATCAAATGATGCATTTTGCACTTCAAATAATCAAATTTAGGTTATCTGCTTGCAGTGCTGTACCGGTAATAAAATTTGAAATCAGTGCGTTTTGTTTTGTGTACAAGGGTAGAAACCTAAACCTGAAAACCTGGTTTGGAAAAAAATTTTTGAAACCCAAACTAGAACTGACACCTACTCACCCAAATTTTTGAAAACCTAAACTTGAACCATAACTATTTTTTCTTAAAACGTCAAAACCGAAACAAAAACTAAAAGCTGTTCAGAATTTTCTAAGGTTTTGGGTTTTAAAATTGTCATCACCGTCATTACCAGAACAGTTCGTTTAATGCTGAGCATCAAATGAAGAAGCTGTGGATACTAATTTTTGAGTCTTTGGTTTATCCGGACTCAGAATTATACCCTAATCGACAACTTTTGAAGCAATTTCTCTCTTCACTTGGCCATCTGAGCTGCTACTTATCATCGCAATGCAACAAAAATGCTAAAAAATAGAGCACTTAAGTAATCTGTATTCAAAATAAAATAGCGTTATGGATGAAACTTAAATCGAAACTGAAACCCAGAAACCCAAGTTGTGCGTAAGCAAAATCGAAACCTATTTTTCAACAGCCATGAAACCTGACATCTAGGTTTCAACACATCAAAACTGAAACTGACACCCTAACGCCAAGTGGTTAGGTTTCCACTTTTGTTTGTGAATAACCTTTTTTTGCAGCCTGCTTTTCAAAACTTGAAACAACGAGTTGAAAACTATGTGAATGCTCTTCTTTCCAATGAAACTTGGACACCATCATTAAATAAAAATCAGTTACGAACTAAAGTGCGAAGCTCTGTCATGAGGTAAATTAAGAATTAAACTCTTCAGGTAAAATTTGCATTTTAATATTGATTTTTAACGTTTCAGATCGGGAATGTTAAATAGTGGCATAGAGCACATTTTACACCAAGTGGTGGATGCCAAAATGTATACAGAGTTTCTTCCAAAAATTATCGATTTTATAACTGATAATCAAGAAGCCTTGCATAAGGTTTGTTTATTTGTTATTTTTTTTTGGTGAGATAGACAGATGGAGGGAATGTTTCTAATTCAATTTCATGCAAACATAATTAACCAATAACCACGATGATAACACGGTGTCGTAAGTACACTTAATGAGGATCATTTCCAAATTTGCATTTAAGTAAACTAAACCCTTATTAATGTACGGTAACCTAAAGCTTTTTATCGAGTAACCCAATCAGTATATCTCATGATATTGAGTAGCTGATGTCGCTAGTTCATTGCATAGAGATTATCAAGTGTTGCTTCAAACTGATGGTACCAAGCTTACTTAAACCCTTCCCACATAATTATGTCATGTTTTTTAGGAACTTGTTCCACAACCAAATGCTGAAATAGATGCTCAAGCAAACACAGATGTGCAAGATGAAGAACATGTTATTGCAAAAGATGATGAAATTGACATGCCAAATACCAATGAAAAAACTAGTCTCAAAGCAGACAAAGATGTGGGTTTTAGCGTTTAGTGTGACATGAAATGCTTGATCTATTTCCTCGTCACTTTGCATGTTGCATAAGGAAAAACAGTGTAAAGGTCGCAAGTGATTTTGTTTCATATTTTCAGCAAAGTTTCCATTAAATTTTGAGTTAATTTTTTGATTATATAGTTAATACATATTTGACGTGTTACGCGAAACAGCTTGAATACAAGGCAGTATTTTGTTTCCAATCTGTTCGTGTAAAAATATCGTTGGAGATGTTTTTTGTTTAGTCTGAGCGACTTGAAAAGTATTTCTATGTTTCAGAATCCTGTCCCTCAGATTCCTGAAGGTGCTGCAAATACTCTGCGTGCTTTGATGCAATCGCTGATGACAACGAACATTCAGTCCTTGTTGACGTAAATTTGCATTTTGTAGCATTTTTTGATTGATGTGTGGATGAACGGTAGAAATTCGAAAATATGGTACATTTTTATTCAGTGTTACTGTAGAAACAGTTTTTCTAATAAGGAGAAAACTAGATTTTAAGCTTTTTGCTTCTAGCTTTTTCACTTTGATATTGATCTTTACAATTTTGTATTGACGAATCCAACGAGCATCTATACCAGTATTACTCTGTCCCACATGTCCAGTGTAAGTGGTGGGAAAAGCACAGAGGCTTTCTGCGTCATGATTGTGATATAGAAACCCAGTGGGCTTTTGGTACCACTTACGCTGGGCATGGGCATGTGGACAGGGTAAGCAAAGCTTTCAACAACTAAGACAATGTATTTTTCATTCTGCTGGTGCAGAAAGACACCTTGGTTTAACTACAAAGAAAATGAATCTACACCATGTGGTTTGCGTTACGGTAAAGCGTGCAAGCTATATTGCTTTATATCGATCAAATTTGAATGCGTACAGTACACCAACTCTGTTTTGATAGAATCGGAAACGAAGAAGAAAATGCTGAAGAAGAACCTTCAAAAACTAGAGGTGGGTAGACACGAATAAGCTGTTTACAAAGCAATGAAGTGTATACGGGGTGATCCGAAAGTAGCTCCCTATTCTAAAACAAAATGGTTTGTTTTTGAAGTGTAATTTTTCAGTCAATAAACATGAAAAATTAGTGTATTGCATGGACTTTCATTTTTATGTCTTTTTATTTGTTTATTTAAATGAGGTTGAATTTGTTTTAAATTACAGTATTAGTGATCACAATCAGTGTGTTCATTTACAAAATGTAATTATGATAAAATTTATTTCAAATTTGAATTGAAATTATTAAAGTATAGAAACAAGAGCATAGATGTAATTGCCGCACACTGGCACCCCACACGCAAAAATTGAGAAAGTTATCAGTAGATTTAAATATATTATAGTTATTTTAGAATAGGGAGTTGCTTTTGGATTACCCTGTGTGTGCCAGCATTCAATGAGGCTAAACAGTTGTGCTAGTTATAATTGTGATTCCGATGGAGTGCGTGGTAAAAACAAATCGGGAATCCTTGATTTGGTTTATTGTACTATGTTTGGCGGGCCATAATGCGCACTTAAAATCCTTTTTTTCTCCAAAATTGATCGTGCGTCTTATAAGCCGGTACGCCTAATATATGAATCAGGTAGTGCTTTATGGTTTATTGCCGTTAAAATGCAGAGTTTTTGTATGGTTTAGTGAGCTTTATAAGATAACCCGATACTTCTCAAAATCCGTCGCAACTTGTAGTCCGGTGCGCTTTATGCATTAAAAAAAAAACAATCAAAGCAATTGACAGTGCTCCTTATGCTCCATAAAATACGGTAGTCGTCCTTGGAACTTATTGTTTTTCACAATTTTTCGCTTGTTGAGGCAGACTTCAATACTTCAAGAATATTTTTAGGATCTTCGCCCGCGATTGACCCTTCTCAGATTGAATCATTCACAGATGACGAAGAAAGTAAAGAGAAAAGTAAAAAATCTTCAGGTAAGTTTATGTTTGATCGTGCTTTTTTCATTCTGTCGTTATTGCATTGCATACTTCATGCAGCTATGTCGTGAAGTACTATCAAACGATCATACGAGATCCCAATTTATTGAATATGTCTGCGTTGACTTTGGTTTTAGTATTATTTGAGAAACGCATTTTCTGGCCATGCTTGAATTCATTTTTTTATACCTTTTTCATGTGAAGAATCGCTAGAAAGTTCAGCTTCTCATAGCGAGTCTGAGAGTGTTTCGTCTGAAAAAGAATTGAAACCTGATGGAAAAGAAAAAATGGCATCGTCTGAATCCGAAGAAGAAGAAGAAGATTTGGGAAAGGTGCGGTCGAAATCAAGTTTCATGATGCTAGCGGTATTACGCCAAAGTTTGTAACTTCAGTTTCGTGGCCCGTCTCCATGGCTTAGCGCCTGGGCAACACAGCTCCAAAGAAACATAGTTGCGTTGACGGCGCTGTCCGATTTGACCGGCCCGCGAATCAAGCCTCATACTTCCGTGCGCCAAATGCGATGTTTTTACCATTTCGCTAACGTAGCGGTAAAGGTGATTTTGAAGCGAAAATCGTCATTTCCGCCATTACACAATCCACCTTTAATATTTAATATGCTGGTTGTTAAAGCTTTAGTTAATTGATAGGATAAATTGTTGCCTAAGTTTTGCAGTTCCAACGCTAAATTTTTTTGGGATTAAAATTTAATTATAAATGCAGTACTCAGCTCTTAATATTTACTAAAAGTTTTTACCCTTTTAATTGATTAAAATTTTCAGCTGGGGTGCATAAGTTCATTTTGCAAACTAATCGCTAGGCGTTTTCAGTAAACACAAAAATAGCACTTCAATTCGCACACTACACTTCGTCGCATTATCTGAATGTCGAAATGGAGCAAAAAGCACGTCAAAATTTTGAGCGACAGTTTTACTTTCTGCGTATTTTAAAACTTTCGTTTCAGAAAGCAAGCCTCTTATTTCCCTATAAAGGCATAGGCGTTGTTAATTGAGCAGGGTCATTTTTGTCTGGGTCATTTATATCGGCAATAATGAAAAACTTTCAGATAGAAAATGTAAAATCCTTAAACCCAACAGTATGTTTCGTCCCAAACTGGGTTCATGGGGGGTGTCTAAAACATAAAAAGTCTATAAATGCTAGAAGCAATTAATCCAGTTTAAAACATCTTGGGTTATTTATATTCAGGTCGATACAGACGCTAGTTTTGACTCATCGGGAGGAGTTGCCGATCAATCTGAATGTGAAGTTGTCGTCAATGAAGGGTGAGTTGATTATGTTCTGACCTTGTTTTAATTTTGTCCGCCAGTTTAGAGGTTTTTTGTGTGGTATTGCAAAGTACGAATTGTGCGAAACAACATTTTGTTCTTGTACATTTGCATAGTCTTAAGCATCTACTAGATAACTACACTTACTATTTTGAAGTTTTGGTTTGTCAAGAGTTAGGCCGAAATCTTTCAGCTGCAAAACGCTGTAAATTTGTACTATATCAAATCAAGATTAGCTTAAAGTATTGCCAAGCTCGTAGTGTAAAATGTAACCCAAATTTCTAGTTTTAATCGAATTGATTAGAATAAGCGACCAAAATGCTGCGAGTACGAACGAAGAAGAAGCGAATGATATGTCGATTTCTTATGAAGAAGGCCAAGTGAATATCGTCAACATTGATGAAGCGTTTGGAAATTCGGTAATTTTTGTTAATTGTTCGAAACTGCTTGCTCATGCAGAACAATTACAGCTTCATCGGTATTACTTCGCATAGGCACTCGATGCTTCTTTACATGTATGTGGCGTGTGATTGTTTTCTAATCAGCGTTCACCCGCTCACCCGAATTTGGGAATGTTAGCTCTACTCGGGATAATCTGAGGTTCAGATAGAGCTCGATGTTGGTGATAGGACAACCGCTGAATTCGAGATTGGGTTCACACTACGATTAGGGTTGGGTCAGGTTTACAGCTTAAACCATGCTTGCAGTATAAAATGTATTTGTGAGACTTACCGTATGAAATCTGCTTGGAGTTGTTTATCTTTACGCATGACATGTACCTAAGTGCAGATAAGAGTCTCAACAGTGCAGTTTGCTGACTGGCTTTTTTTGAAGCGCTGACAGTATCACTCAGCAAACTGCACCATCTTTATATTTTTTGGCATTCTTGCAGATTGAAGAGGTGGAAGTATTGGACTTTGCGGGAAGCGAACACGTGCTGATGGAAGATTACGTGGTTGCCCAAGATCAAGGTGAGGAGGAATGATTTTGTTGAATTTTTTAGTTGCTAAACTTGATGTATAATTGCAGAAGTAGGTGATGTCGCAGCCCTATCTGACGACGAAGAGATTCAAATGGTGGTATGTACATTGTGTTTACACATGTTTTCAGTATTCAAGGGTCTGCAAAACTCTTATTGCTTTTTAGTAAATGTTCTTAAGTTTCTTACTCAACACTTCTACACTCACATAGTTGCTACTTCAGGCTAGGATGTGTGATGTCACTGTGTATCAACAGTTATTGCTGTCCTTATTCGTGTTAAATCCTTTGACATGATATATAATCGATGAGTCCAGATGCAGTAGTTGATAGCCAAGCGGGGATGCTTGATGGAATGAAGTATTCTTGTCATATCTTTGTGATAATCTATTAGCGGTGTGTTAATAACTAGTAATAGGTGATTTATTTGTGGCGCTGGGTCATTGAGAGTCATTTTATTACCCATGGAGAACCAACTACGCTTTTCATGCAATTTGCTGATCTACCTAGACCAGTGGTTTTCCACCTTGATAGTTTGTGTTCTTCTTTGTAAGAGACTCTAAACACCAGTGGCTAAGCGCTCAGCTATAAAATTTTTGTCGATATTTCATTCGTAGCAGCCACACTGCTACAGCCGTCCGCTGGCCTTAACTGGTTAATTGCCATTAATAAATCGGCTGCTTATGTCTACCTGGTTAATGTCCTGTGTTGCCCGGTTGAGAAACTGTGATCTAGATCATATTTGATGTTGACAGCATCACAGCCACCGTGAGAAAAAGCGAAAACACAAGAAACATCGTCGAAGACGTCATAGCACTGCCGATGAAGAGAGTGATGAAAGTGCTCGTGTGGCGACACCTAGCGAGCGAGATTCGTCAGAAGAAGCGCGGATGGAGGGAGTTGAACCAGTAAAGTCCAGGTCAGATAGAAAATTTGGCTGAGTGGTTGGTGCATTGGGTTCCGGAACTGGATTCGCGGTTTGATCCTCAGTTAGGACATCTGCCGTGATGCAAGTAATTCACTAATATAAAAAACAGTTCAGATGGCCGAGTGGTGAGAGCGTCTACTTCGAGAGTTATAGACTTAAGTTTGATTCCGAGTCGGGGCAAACCAATGACTTTAAGATTGGTAGTCATAGCTTCCCTGCTTGACGCTCAGCATTTAAGGGACAGTGTGGAGCGCAAGCCGGCAAGTTTAATTGTGCCGTTGGGAAAGGCACTTAACGGGATTCATCCATCTTGATGTGGTAGATAAATGGCTGGCAACTCCTAAGCGAGCTTGTATAGCGCATTGATCGCTTTCTCGTGATAGAAGGATAAATATAATATGCAGCTAAATGCAAAATTTAAGCTAAAGTTATGTGGCTTAAAAAATATACACATATAATATTTATTTAGTAGGGTGTTTCATTTTTTCCACATTTTTGAAATTAAATACGTTCGGGTTAATTTGCGTTGGGATTTGGGACATTGATTCCAGCGGTAAAATTTTTTGCCATTATGACGTCATTTAGAGGTGGCACAGCGGGTTGGAAATCTGCGGTTGACCGAAATTTAGAGATTTGCTTAAATTGGTTGAATATTGGCAACGGAAGGGGAGAGAGAGAGACAAAATTGGTGTCAAAATACGCGGAAGGGTCGATTTCTTATACATTTCTAAGAGACTTCATGGCTGTATTTTTAATCACAAAACGAATTAAATCAAAGAATACGTTTTTTGCAATTTGTTCGTTTACTGGCGGAACAATGTTACATTTACTGCAATATTTTGAAGTGTTACAAATCTCAGTGTTCCATCACTTCTTTTGTAGCGATACTAAATGAGAGGCATAACGCACAACGTAGTAAGGGGGGAGAAGGGGGCACTATAAATAATATCTACTGATTAATAACACCCGAGTCTAATAAATTTTTCTTCGCCAAACTATGTTATGTCGAATTGTGACTTGTCATCTCCACTGACTATTTTGCGTGTATCAAACACACTGCAAACAACAACTTAGTTTAATACACTAACATTAACCCATTACATATTACGCAGAAATGCACTCAGTCTCGTATCAACAAGGCAATTACATTCGCTGCTCATTTTTTTATATGACATTTAAGGTTTTCCAATTTGTCGCTCAGTAAAACGGTTGTTAAATGTATCTATCTTGCGATGTTGTATTCTACATTAAACCCCATATTCTTTGCATTTCTTTTGCAAACTGTATTTACGCGCAAATGTTTTGAACAGATCTCGAAAGAAAAAGAAGAAAAAGAGAAATAAAAAATTGAAAAGATCAAAGTCTAAAACAAGAGATTCTTCTCAGGAAGTATTACAGTGGGATTCTTCTTCTGAATATAAAAGGTTGGGATCTTATTGCAGCTTAAATAATTATTATGTAACTATTAGCACAAATCCATCGAGAAAATTACTCCTGTAGCAAGTTATGAGTGAAGCTATGACGAACAGACTGAAGCTTTGATCTCGTGCACCCATTACCATTTAATCTTATTCTGCTCCTGTGAAGTGATTCTTATGTGATTAGGACCGTGGGTGATGCCTGACCAATGACCATCGACCAGCTTGTACAGCAGGCTAAACAGTAACCAATAAATCAATAACCATCCATCAGCGTCGCAAATTCCCATCGACTTTAAACGTTTAGGAAGTCAATTTTAATAAGTGCGGTTATATCTTGCAGTCTTTTTACTAAAATGAGTAATAATAGTCTTGTGCAGTATGTTCTTTTGGGTGTTTCATTTTTTCACCATTTTCGAAATTGAAAAAGCTTGGGTCCGCATATGATGGGATTTCGGCCACTGATTCGAAATATACAATTTTTTTCTACTATGACGTCATTTCCATGTGGCACCGCGCGTTTGAAACTCCGACAGGGCGTAAAATCAGGGATTTTCCCTCACTCGAAAACGGTTGGTGCAAGAAAGTCAATATTGGTGTCAAACTGCGCAGAAAGGTCGATTTCCTATACCCTCACAAGAGACTTTTTTGCCCTATCTTCATCAGAAATTGCGTAAAATTGAAAAAACTAAAAATTGACGAATTTTGATAAAATACACGTTGCCAACTGATGTTATAATTCGACTATAACCAAAGTCTCGTCAGCCTTGCTACGCACAGCCAATCCAGGCTAAACTCATTCCAGACTGCAAAGACTCTGTTTTTGCATTGCTTTACCTGTACATCTCGACTTCATCACTTTTCTAGGTTATGCCCTATTTTTGGCAGGCGACTGGCCCCAAACAACGATACCCAATGAAAGAACCTATAACCACTAACCCACAACTAAGTTACCGGTAGCCTAACTAGCCCACATCACTAGAAGCCCCCATGGCAACCCACTCATTTGCAGCTGCAGACGCGTTTCGACCTTATTATGGTCTCATCAGTGCAGCATAGCAACCTCCCACCTTCCTGAAAAAAAAAAAAAATTCTAACCTTTAAAAGAACTACACACTCCAAATCTAAGCCTCTACTCGTTCTGCTCAAGGTGAAAATTTGAAATAAAACCTTCAAGAAAATAATACAGGCTGGATTATGATGTCACAAATTCCCTGTAAACAATCGATCAGAATAGAAAAGTCCGGTTGGTTTAAACATTATTTTCCCGGTAATCTGAGAAGGAATTTTTTGTTTAAGGTTTGTAACTATACCAGTTACCAAAACCTACAAAAAACCTCTCTGCCCAACCCGTTCGCCCGTGAAAAAGCGGGGGACAAGGCAGGCACTGTGTCTGCGCATGCAGCCCAGAAAACACAGTGAACGTCAGCGCTTATCGGTGGTTTAAACATCAATATCCCGGTACGTTTGTCGAACCGCACGAACAGTTACAGGATCCAGCATGATGATACAAAGAAGGATATGTAAGTCAAATAGAATTCTTCTTTCCTACACTTCTCCGATAGGCACCCCCAAAGTCAGGCAACAACAAAGCCCAATGTGTCAGGGTAAGAATAGGTCCAGCAATAAGAGTACAGTCTTTTAATGGAATGGAAAATGGTACTCCCCCATACAGGTGGGAATTGAACCATCCATTTCTGTCATCAATTACGAGTTAGATGAGAAATTTGCAAGGGACAAATTAATGTTTCGACTATAACCAAAGTCTCGTCAGCCTTGCTACGCACAGCCAATCCAGGCTAAACTCATTCCAGACTGCAAAGACTCTGTTTTTGCATTGCTTTACCTGTACATCTCGACTTCATCACTTTTCTAGGTTGTGCCCTATTTTTGGCAGGCGACTGGCCCCAAACAACGATACCCAATGAAAGAACCTATAACCACTAACCCACAACTAAGTTACCGGTAGCCTAACTAGCCCACATCACTAGAAGCCCCCATGGCAACCCACTCATTTGCAGCTGCAGACGCGTTTCGACCTTATTATGGTCTCATCAGTGCAGCATAGCAACCTCCCACCTTCCTGAAAAAAAAAAAAAAAAATTCTAACCTTCAAAAGAACTACACACTCCAAATCTAAGTTCTTTTGAAGGTTAGAATTTTTTTTTTTTTTTTCAGGAAGGTGGGAGGTTGCTATGCTGCACTGATGAGATCATAATAAGGTCGAAACGCGTCTGCAGCTGCAAATGAGTGGGTTGCCATGGGAGCTTCTAGTGATGTGGGCTAGTTAGGCTACCGGTAACTTAGTTGTGGGTTAGTGGCTATAGGTTCTTTCATTGGGTATCGTTGTTTGGGGCCAGTCGCCTGCCAAAAATAGGGCACAACCTAGAAAAGTGATGAAGTCGAGATGTACAGGTAAAGCAATGCAAAAACAGAGTCTTTTGCAGTCTGGAATGAGTTTAGCCTGGATTGGCTGTGCGTAGCAAGGCTGACGAGACTTTGGTTATAGTCGAAACATTAATTTGTCCCTTGATGTTATAATGATTTTCTGTGCATCTAAATGCGATTTCTGCGCGTTTCAACAGTATTGATTGCTTTGATTAGTTACTAGACTTATTGCTGTGCACCCAGCAAACAGTCTAAACACATAATAACAAAAAAAGTCCTGCATTAACGTCATTAGTTTACGCAATTCCTAAATTTAACGGAAATTTTTGTGACTTTATTATATTTTATGGAAACGTTGCGCCTGTCGCCTAACACAAGGGGTGGGCAAACTTTTTCACCCAAAGAGCCACATTTGAAAAGATTTTGAAACCGAGGGTCGCACCGATTGGAAGAGCAAAAAAACAACATCCAAAAGCCTGAAACCATCGGTGATTTTTGTGTAAACCTAGCAAAAATATCCGTCTCTAGCATTGCTTCTCTTCACCTTAAAAGTAAGATCGAATGGTTTGCCGAACAGATGAGTAGTGGACGTTAAGTCGAATGATAGTTTTGGGACTGATGAGTTGTGTCTGTTGGCTTTGGCTTGTTACACCTTTATGGATGAGCCGAACTCTTTGAAGCCACTGTTGATGTACAAACAAAAAACTATGTGCCATTCGAGATGGATAAAGACGGCTAGTGGAAATCTTCGGTTGTTTCTTTTACATTCAGACAAGCTATGCGTCGAGAATATGACCAAACTGATACAGATAGTTTCTTACGTCGTGTCTGTGTATGTCCCGTCTTTCACCATGATTCATTTCAGGCCAAAAGCTTGTGATGGACCTTTTTTAACACTCTTTCAAAGAGATTTGGTTCTTGCTTATCAGAAGATTGACGAACAAGTGGCCAGCATGGTTTTTTAAGTATTTTGCGGAGCACGTATCCCAATGACTATCACTAAAAAACGTTGCTTCAAGTCTATTTTCCGATATTCCTCCACTTTTCCTTGAAACTGTGAAAACTTCATTCTCGTTTGCCTGTTGCTATCGATACTCGTGCTCAGATGAAATGCCGGGAAGCTAGATTTAAATATTTTTTCACCACCCAGTCCCAAAGTGCGCCTTGTGTGACACACAGCGATATCATACTTGCATTGTTATGGAAGTCCATTGACAACAACAATCGTGCAACTGAAAGGCGAATAGGGAAG
>OZ023236.1:12406118-12617022 GCA_964006365.1 Trididemnum miniatum | reverse complement strand
GAGCACGTATCCCAATGACTATCACTAAAAAACGTTGCTTCAAGTCTATTTTCCGATATTCCTCCACTTTTCCTTGAAACTGTGAAAACTTCATTCTCGTTGCCTGTTGCTATCGATACTCGTGCTCAGATGAAATGCCGGAAGCTAGATTTAAATATTTTTTCACCACCCAGTCCCAAAGTGCGCCTTGTGTGACACACAGCGATATCATACTTGCATTGTTATGGAAGTCCATTGACAACAACAATCGTGCAACTGAAAGGCGAATAGGGAAGCTGAAAAATGTGATTCAAGACCTAGTTTCTGATGATGACAAAAACTCACGCACTGATTTACGGTTGCATTCTTAATTGTGTAATAAAGGGTTTTAATTCAAGGAGAATGTTTGTAATCGTTTAGTGATGAGTTGTGCTCGTTAGTGTTATTAATGCAGCTCAGTATTTTTACCTTTCGGCTTGAGCAAAGGTGTTAAGCCAGGGCTGGGCAAACTACGACCCGCGAGATCATCTTATGCGGCCCGCAAGCACTTACAGAAATATAAACTCTTACCGTGAATCAAGCCGAAAACCTTTTATTTTTAGTTCTTCACTGATTTTTAGTAGAAAATAGGACTTCCGAGGGCGTGTTGACCTTTTTTTGCTCTTCCAATCGGTGCGACCCTCGGCTTCAAAATCTTTTCAAATGTGGCTCTTTGGGTGAAAAGTTTGCCCACCCTTGTGTTAGGCGACAGGCGCAACGTTTCCATAAAATATAATAAAGTCACAAAAATTTCCGTTAAATTTAGGAATTGCGTAAACTAATGACGTTAATGCAGGACTTTTTTGTTATTATGTGTTTAGACTGTTTGCTGGGTGCACAGCAATAAGTCTAGTAACTAATCAAAGCAATCAATACTGTTGAAACGCGCAGAAATCGCATTTAGATGCACAGAAAATCATTATAACATCACTTGGCAACGTGTATTTTATCAAAATACGTCAATTTTTAGTTTTTTCAATTTTACGCAATTTCTGATGAAGATAGGGCAAAAAAGTCTCTTGTGAGGGTATAGGAAATCGACCTTTCTGCGCAGTTTGACACCAATATTGACTTTCTTGCACCAACCGTTTTCGAGTGAGGGAAAATCCCTGATTTTAAGCCCTATCGGAGTTTCAAACGCGCGGTGCCATATGGAAATGACGTCATAGTAGAAAAAAATTGTATATTTCGAATCAGTGGCCGAAATCCCATCATGTGCGGACCCAAGCTTTTTCAATTTCGAAAATGGTGAAAAAATGAAACACCCTATTGTTCTTTTAAGGTTGAAGGATGTTGTGGGGCAGGGATTACCTTTCACAATGGAAACTCAAACTTTCGTTAGTTAAATTTTTGAGTTGTGACATCTTCGTGTGTACAGGTCTAGTCTATCCCCTTCTCACCCTGATGTCGCACAGCGTCATTCTTTCATGCCATCTCCACCTCCACAACCAATTGTGAGGGTAAGCATAGAACTTTTCGTTTTTTCTTTTCCGAGTTTCTAGCAGCCATATTTCAGAACTAACTGTTTTACATTTTTAAACATGTATGAAGTATATAGTGCTGCAAGTGTATGGAAATATTGCAGTATTCGTAGCTCGCAATGTTTGAATTTCAGACAACTAGCTTAGCTTCGCAATTCTAAACGACCTCTCAATGATGTAAAAAATTAGCCCAAGCAGCACAAAACATCACCAAAAGAAACTAACAGAATATGTGATGAGAGTACGCCTTTGGAACCTGACGTTAGAGCTTAAGTATTCAGACGCAACTTCCATCCGCGAACTGTTTATTTTTAGATAATGAACTTTACTATATGTGCCACAATGCTACGCTCGCTTTAGAAAAACAAGGTGTTATAGTAGCGTTTAAAATCAATATTTACCTGGCTTAGTGGCTATGGAAACAAAGAAATCGCTGGTATAGTGTAGTAAACACAGGGTCGAACAAAAAAAAAATCCCGTGTGCGCTTTAAGTGCTGTTTACAATACATGCACTACTCGGTCGCTTTTCTTTGGTTGTTTTTTTTTTGGTATCCCATTTCTAACTCCATAATGAAGAAAGTTGTACACTTTCGACGATGTATATTTTGTAGCGCGTGATCTATTTGCTGCTCAATGAATGCTTGTGAAAGTGCTCATAGAAATAAAATTTGATTCATGTCGCAAAATTTTTCCGACCAAGATAAAAATCCCAATTAAGATTCATTATATCGCTTAGGATTTTGAGCATTGTAGTCGAAGTTGAGAAATTCCCTCTTCCCTGTTTTGATATTGTATTTGGACATTTTCCCTGTCCACATGCTTAGTTTAAGTGGGCCAATAGCTCACGACCTTTCTGCATCATAATCAAGTTTTTGATGTCATAATTGAAGTGATTGTGACATCAAAAATTTGATTAATGCAGAAACTCGTCGGCTTTGGACCACTTAAACTAAGCATGTGGACACTGGACAGGGGAATTGTGTAGCAATCTATAAGGGTAAGACTACTTTTTTCTTTAAATTAGCGCCGAAATAACCAGCTTCAGTGAAATGAAAAATGAATAGAGCAGCCGTCTAAAATGATTCCTGTTTGTGGTTTTTGCTTGCTGGCACGGCTGCTTTTTCGAGTTTTTAGGCCTAAAGCTGTAGAATGTTCTTGCGTTTACATGCATTGTTCACTTCATGAGTTCTCGAGTCTTAAAAATAATATGTTAATTATTTTTCAGTTTGGCGAAGAAAATCGAAACGTTAAAGTGGAGCCTGTGTTCTTGCAAATGGCGCCTCGTTTCAGGTTCTAATTTCATAAGTTCATTTTTTGAGCGTAGTATTTGTGAACACTGCCTGAATATTTTTGGTGCTTTTTTGTTCTTGCTTTATTGTTGTTCATTCTTTTGCAATTCTTAAGTTTTCACTGTGGTTAATAAATTAGCTTCTTCTCGTCTGAATGATATTTCTTTCGTAGAGATCCGTATGCGTTAGAGCGGAACATGGAGGAACGGAATCCCGAGCATTCCTTTCAAGTAGGGCACCCGGAAGAAGGTTTGTCTGGTTACCCCATACGCCCTTCTTTCCACCCTCGTTCTCCTTCCCATTACTCTCACGTGCACCCTCGATATTCCCCACCGAGATTTCCCCATGGCCACCCCCGGCCGTTTTCTAGAATACCATACCCAATGCGACCTGGTAGTCCCCCTCCCCGTCGATATAGCCCCACTTATGAATACTATCGCCATCCATCCCACCCTCATTTTGACGCCCCCGGCCCTCCCAGGTCGCCTCCTCATCAAAGAAGATTCTCTCCTCCTCGTCAGATGAGTAGGTTTCCAAGTGGAATGCCTCCCCCTCGAATGTTTCCTGGGCCTCCTGAAGAACGATTCATGATGCGTCCTGCCCCCCCTGGACCAAGAGGAGTCCCGGCAGGTCCTATGATGCGAACAGAGAGGCCTCCTGGTGCTCCTATGGACATGAGACACCCTCCAATGAGATGAAACACTGTTATAGCCGTGGACTTGGAAGTTTTTTCAACTGAAGATCAGGAATATGCTGTGAAGGTTGTGCAAGCGAGAATCGGTTTGAAGAGATATTTTTTATCAAGTTTTTACAACAATCATAATACAATTATGTGCTACGAATTGTTCATAATAAAAAGGTTTCGCAGTACCGTTGAATCACAGTGATTGAGTATAACAAAATAATCGCTAAAAAGTAATATACAGACAAACAACTGCATAAGTGTATGAGTTTTATCACTACAACATAAAACAATCATTCACAAAAATTAATTTTCGAGGTGTTGATCTAAATAAATTCACCAATCTGTACTTTATGCTGCATACATCACAATATTACATCGGTCTACCGATAAAGTCCAATCGAACCTATTAGGTTCTTGGTGGCTTTATGCGAAATTAATTTTAAAGATTGCTGGGTTTGGTCATCGCTGTGGAGTAGCCTGTGACACCCAAACTATGTTTTGGCAGCTTAGCCAACAGGTGATTAAAGAGCCTTACAAAATGACACAAGTTTTTGATTTTTTTACTTGCGATTGCATCAATTTATTCTTTTCTTCTTGCTCTGCGCGTAGTCTTTGCTTCAGCGTATGGAAACAGAACTGAATTTTTGATCGGTCAAAGCCAAGTTCTAATATTGCATTTTCATCAGCGTTGAGATAGGCTTGCAACATTTCTAGCATCTCGGCTTTGTCCATTTCAGTAAGAGCTGTCAAAGGGGCAGCTGGATCGATAACGTTTTCCAATTCATGTCTGAAAACATTGTATTTCAGGTTTATGCTTAAAAGCACGAAAACCTAGTTATGTGTACTTTCATGTTTTTACTGATTACGGTGCACAACCCCATAGCATTTTTTGTTAAAGCTGCGTAAACATATACCTCTTGCAATGATTGTAATGTTACATCTTCAACTGAAAACAATTAAGTAACCAAGACTAAGTGATTAAATTGGCAACTTTAGTTATCTAAAAGTTACAGGATGGCATTCGAGTCTACATTTGAGAGGAAGGCGCTCTGTCCCTTCGGGATTCTATGTCAAAATAGGAGGGAGATAGCACTTCGCAATTTACAAAACAAGCTTTATAACATGAACAATTGTGTGAAACCATTTTTGCATAGTTATGCCTCTAGTGACTTTGCACTACTTACTTGGTCATTTCCAGTTCTTGACGAAGTTTTGCAATAATAAGATCAGCATCTTCAATCTGGTTTACTATAATCTTGTTCGAAATTGATCCAACGGTCTGCGCGAATCTACAAGTTGATATAGACTCTTCAAGATTTTTTTGTTCTGCGCTGATTGTAGCGATCATAGCTGTTGTAGAATTGCCCCCAAGACTGTCTGACAACACCAAAGTCATAGTTGAATTTCTGTAGGGAACATGATGATGCCGGTGCTTGGATGCTTTTTTCTTGCTTAAAGCCACTATAACTTGTTGCAAATGGTGTAAAGATAAATTGATATTTTTGCCTTCAGCCATTATCTTTTCACTTTTCTCGTGATATCTCCCAATTCTTTCAGAGCCTGCTAAATCAACAAGGTGAATTTTTGGCTTCAAAATGCTTTCGGTCTCCGGTTGTTTAATAGTTAAATAAATTGTGAAGATTGAGTGAGATCTAGATGATGCTTCGTTTAAGTGTGTTTCTGCTACCTGGCGATTGGCGTTTCCGTGCTCCAAGAGCTCCAGGGCTTGAGTAACGTTTGTCACAAGGTGTCGAGAGAGATATCTCATATGCAAGTTGTGCCTTCCGTCCGTCATTGCTTTAATTTCTGTCAAATGGTCAATAACGGCAGCTCGTTTTTGCTCACTATATCCACTTAAAAGATCATAGCCGTGTTCTTTGTAGATTTCATAGTAGGCAACTTTTACTTGCGAATCAGCAACGTAATCGGACAAATAAGAAAAAATGTACGCTAATGTTCGTGGCACCACTCCGTAAGTTTCTGGAATGGAGTCGGATGCAATTTCATTCTCCACTATAGAAGGTTCGTCAGGAACAAAATTAAGTGGGCTTGCTTGCTCTTTAATATCCGGCAACCGATTCTCCTCCAAGTTATCATTTGTTTCGTTAATATGGAGTGACGGATTCTCCACCAAGTCATCAGGTATCTTTGTCTTCTCCGTAGTATCCGGCAATGAATTTTCCACCAAGTTATTTCCATTCAAGGGTAAATCGTTGGGATTGGTTTTCTCACGAGAGGTAGAAATCTGTTGTTTCGATTTTGGCTTTTTGGGACGACGCCGATTTTTTTTTTGTTGTTGTTGGTTAGCTTGCTCGCCTACGATCGTGTAAGTTTTTCCTGTTGCAGTTTGGCCGTACACAAACACTGTTCCATTGTAGCCTAATAAAGCTTTATCCAATATCGGCTTAGCAGCTATTTGATAAACGGTTTCTTGTTCCGCGTCTTGATCAAAAATATGGTTAAAACTGAACTTGTATGAAGACGCTTTGTTGTGGGAAGATCTTGCGGTTAGCGGTTCAGGAACAAACACCTCAAGTTTTCCGGAGTTTCTATCCTCGTTATGTAACCGGTATTCAACTAAGGTTGCTACGCCAACAACCGGTCGAATTCGACAGTATACCCTGATGTGCTCGCTAGTTGCTGTCGTAAATGCAGTGAGGGCCATGAAAACACACCAATTGTCAAAAAAAAAAACTACCACGCTAAAATCAATACAAATTGCTTACGAAGACTGTTGTTTTTCAAGCTGTAATGAAAAATTCATTTGCTAAAATTGAGCTTGATAAAGTTAAACCTCTTAGAGACTATGCAACAATAGCGGCTGAGGTAGGACGAAACAAACTCTTTTTTTCAAATATATTGACGTGTTAAAATCAGAATTTTAACAGCTGACCCTAGCTAGTTCGACTTGTCGACGATTAGTTTTCCAGCAGTTACGGTGAGTGGCGTCCGCGCTACTTGCTTTAATTTTTAGATAATAGGCCTGCTATCAGTTGAAGCGCGTCAATTTCCAGGTGGGAAAGAGCTACAATTTCAAAGGCTCTTTCGACACCTTTGCCTGCAAGTGACTTTCTAGAAAACATTTACCCTGTTTCCATGTCCCAAAAATCGTGGGCTTTAGGCCCGCGGGCTTTGTTCTAGTCAGGTGGATTCAAGCTTTATAGGAGCTAATTTCAGCACTATCGTGGGCTTTCTTGGACGCAAGTAAAGAGCTGGTTTTAATAAGCAAGGGATTTCGGAAAAAGGGGGCTGAAAAAGCCCACTTTGGACTCGGCCCACGTTTTGAGTGGACATGGAAACAGGCTGATTGAGGGTCCAGTTTTAGAAATTCCGCCGTACGTAGCAAAGAAATACCTAGACTTAATGCAAACAAAGCATCGTGTCTGCTAGAGCAGGAACGTCCCTGACGATATTACAGCTAAGCAGCTTATGGGGATATTTCGCTTATACAAAGCAACTCTAAAAGTTTAACTGTGGCCGTCTTTCTAAAAAATCCTGCATCTAAGCTTTCGCATAAAAATTACCATTGTAGGCTTACATTTTCTTAAACCTATTGCTCTGCATGGTATGTAAAAACTAGCTAACGATATGACCAGACGACTATGTGTGATTAACTCAAACTTGAGGCATTGTCAAAAAGACGAATGTAATCTTTTCAACAATTAGCTTCACAACAAAGGCGTGGCAACTTGATACCGCTACAAATTCAAAGGCTGGTTATTGATGCTGTTTAGCTAACCTATTGTAGTGAATTCTCTATTCTAGTTCACACACGGGCATGGCAGTGAATGAGATTACGCGATAAATCTATTGCACCAACATTTCATTTCTTTTATTAATCTTTTTTTTATTCACGATTGAAACCGTGTTTTTCTATTTCATTGTCGATTGTTGACAAGCGCTTCGGAAACATATTGCCATCAAATACTTTTCATCAAAACCTTGTAAAAAGCACTGATAAGATTAGGTTAAATCTCTGACGATGGATCCAGAATTTCTATCAAACGAGCGACTCAATTGTACAATTTTTGGCGGTTTGCTAGGTTATAAAACATATGAAATGGACGTAATGATACACAAACAGCAACTGCTTCGGTTAGTAGGTTTGCTGTAATAGTAGGGTTTCCATATTTTCACTGCGCAAAAGGAGGACAGGTTTCTTTGAAGTAGGCTTACCATACGTCCTCTTTTTGCAGGGCATGTCCACCTCTTTAACAAAAACCAATGTTCCTCCGAGGACATTAAAAAATGCCCAAATGTCCTCCTTTTCGGCATTTTGAACAGTTAAAACATGTCCAGCGCTTACACGACAAATTTTGGGAATTTTAGCTCAAACTACGGCCTCCGGACGTGATGACCTTTTTTTCGTTGCTTTTTACTTGATTTTGCGTGGAAAGTTGGACATCTGCGGAAGTGATGACCTTTTCTTTGTTCCTTACTTGATTTTGCGCGGAAAATTGGTCATCTGCGGACGAGATGGGCAGTATCGAGATACTTGTATCGGCGATACTTTTGTATCGATTAAGTGTTTCACAATAGTATTGCGTATCGGTATCGATTAAGCATGTTTTTGTGCATCGCCGATACAAGTATCTCGATACTGTTTTTGAGCAAGATCAATCTTACCAGGTGTTGACTGCGTGTTCAATTACGGTTTTTGAAAAATGTGAAATGAAGCTAAATTCCCTCATTGATTCAAAGAGACGCACTATCCACAAATTTCTCTTATCACTAGCCTATTTGCAATTGTTTCGTAACGCCATTGAAAGACGATAATTGTGAAATTATAACATGTCCCAATTAACAGCTCAGATGGCCGAGTGGCAAGAGCGTCCACCTCGAGAGCTGTAGATTGGGTTTTGATTCCGAGTCGGGTCAAACCACTGACTTCAAAATTGCTATTCACAGCTTCCCCTGCTTGACGCTCAGCATTAAAGGGACAGTGTGGAGAACAAGTCGGCAAGTTTACTTGTGCCATTGGGAAAGGCACTTAGCGGGATTCCCCCATCTTGGTGTGGTAGATAAATGGTTGGTAGCTCCTAAGCGAGCTCACATAGCGCATTGATCGCTTTCTCGTGATAGGATAAATACGCAACAAAATAAAAAAAAAAGAAGTACGTAATATTTTTACGTTTTGCAATTGTCCGCAGATTGCAAACTTGTAGCAGTTTTTTAGTTCATTTGTAAACCAATTTTTTTAATTGATTTTTTTTTTCCTGATATTGCATCGAGATACTTGTATCGGCGATACGAGTATCGATATAACACCTCCTCAAAGTATCGTGTATCGATTAACTCTATTTTCAAGTATCGTGCATCGATACCGATTAACTCAAAAATTGAGTATCGCGCCCATCTGTGTCTGCGGACGTGATGACCTTCAAAGAACCAGTCTTCCTTTTGAGCAGTGAATATGTGGTAACCCTACTTCGAAGGTCTTCACGTCCGCAGATGTGCAGTTTTCCGCTCAAAATCATGCGAAGAGCAAAAAAAAGGGTCTTCACGTCCGCCGAATGGGTGTTTAATTTTCCGCCCGAAACCAAGTGAAGAGCAAAAAAAAGCAAAAATAGGTTTTCACGTCCAAAGGCAGGCCGTTGTTTCACTTAAAAATTCCCAAAATTTTCGTGTAACAATGATTTCACTGTTCAAAATGCCAAAACGGAGAGCATTTGGACATTTTTTAACGTCCTCGGAGGACAAATTATGTTTTGTTACGAAGGAGGACGTATGGTAAGCCTATGTAATAGGGAGGTAGGGTCACCACTGCTCGATTCAAGGTGTTTGAAGGGCGTCTGACTGATTAGACCAATTGTTCGTATTTTTTGTTGAATATTTCAGAATGAGTACGCCACCGCCAGCTGTTCTACTGTAGCCGTTTAAAATTTTTTCTGAAGTTTGCTTAGATCCCGAGAAAATTTCCGCATACGCACCTAGAAGGGTACCCAAAAAAGTCGCACTGGCACATTTTTTAGCTCTCAACGGCC
Source organism: Trididemnum miniatum (assembly GCA_964006365.1). Classification (NCBI taxonomy): domain Eukaryota; kingdom Metazoa; phylum Chordata; class Ascidiacea; order Aplousobranchia; family Didemnidae; genus Trididemnum; species Trididemnum miniatum. The sequence goes on along the minus strand of OZ023236.1, from coordinate 12,607,565 downwards.
CTGTCTATAACAACAATCCTGTTTCACTGCAGCTCGTTTGCAGAGCTGCACGTATTAATAACCTACCAGTAAGCTAGATTTTTACAGAAATCATTCTATTGTAAAAAACACATGCAACAGAACAACACGTGCCGTACCGTGCAGTCGTGCACACGATCAGTAAAAGTTAAAAAATCGTTTGATCTCAAGGTAGCAGTGCATTAACAAGTGGTGATATGTGTAACATAAATGTACTACAAAGAATATTAATACTACTGGCAATATAAAAAGTAGAAAAGTTGATTTTAGGCAATATATGATCAAAACAACAAAAACTACAAAAGTCATGCATGATTGATATGGCAAATACAACAAAACAGTAGGAACTTGGCACAATAAATCCGAAGTTTGCTTCTACGAATCAGATTGACATTACATACTTAGCGACGGTCAATTTTCAGGACAAAATTTGCCATAGCTTCATTTTGGGATGGCAAGCCTGCTAGAGCTACGCCGAGACAGGGCGGGCTAGTAGAGGCAAAGTATTAAAAAAGGATTCGCATAGTAAGCAAAAAATGCGCAGAATAAAAAGCAAAAAAACAGCGTCAACATCAAACAGCAGTAAGTTGCTTAATTCAATATTTTTAGGCACCATATTATCACACGGTGTAGCTCAAACATGAAACAAAATATTGAGGTGTAGGCCAAAAGCACCGATGGTTAAATAGATTTAGCGCTCTGCGTGAATGCCGATTTCAATATTTTTGCATTGTATATATGGCACGTTCAAAAATATCTCAAACACAACCAGAACTTTCTTTTGGATTTTAACAGCATCATCATCACAAAAATCAATACAAGCATGATTTATTTTTACGAGTCATTACTACCTTTTCTTTTTGATTTCTTCGTTGAACGTGATACTGCTGGTAGTGTGGTTGGTTGTGGTGGCACTGCTCTGCGAAAGCTCGATCTGGTAGACACCAAAGGAGTAAGATGATGGCATTGACTGTCCATTTCACAATTTAAATTGCAAGAAGATCTCAAAACGGGTCGCTCATAGCTAGCTCCAGCCCTGGACGACGACCTGGTGCTGGTACGAGTGTGGTTTTTCGTTTTGAAAGCTTCGTTCGCTTCCTCCGGACCAATACACCCAGGAAACACCATTCCTGGAAAATGAAAACATAGGTGAGCTGTAACACAGTATAAATGGAACAGTTAGTATTGAACATAGTTGGCCTATTTTGAAGTGAGAAGTCTACGAGCTGTACCACATAAAAAAGACAGCAAACTTTGGTACCTGGATAAGACGTTTGGCAGAGAGTTGGATCAGCCAGTTGTCTTGGATCAATGACATAATCAAAACTATTATTGCAAGATGTTGGCTGTGAATTACGTAGATGAGGATCTAAAACATCATAAGCTTGAAGGTTATATACGAAAAAGACTTAAAAAATTTACGAAAAAGACTTTAAATGCTTCGAATTATAGAGTTGTAATCCTTATGCTGACTATAAACTCATTAAAAATGAAACAGTTGGGTGATTTTTTCTTTGTTTCGCAGTAGTCGAGCGGTTGCGTGCTAAACTGATATCAAAATAGTACAACAGCCATTTTATAGATTTAGGATTCGGTTAAGATTATTCGAAAAAAAACATTTGGAATTATTCTGTACAGTAATACTTAATTATTCTGAAATGGACATCCCTATTCACAACAAGTACAGAGTTGTCTCAAGTCAAAACTACCTAGTACCACCCAACTTGATAAAGTGGGCTCTAATGGGAGTACAGAAATAAAGTGACTGGTTAAAGTACAATCGTGTCGGTAAAATTCATTTTGTAGAGTATCCGGATGCAAAACGCCAGTACTTACGCCAATAACTATTCACTCTCATATGTTCCCCGCGACAAATAACTGGCGGCAATCTTTGAGGTGCATGAGCTAGGTGATAATTGTAAGGTGAAGTGCCGATGAAAATGTCATTCACGCCCTGAAAGGCAGAGTTTAAAGTTAGGTGATTGTAATACACGCAAGTTTTTGGATGCCAGTTTGACAAGAAACACCCCTCAGCTTGTCGAAAAATCCGTAGGAAAAGTTGTTGGAACTGCTTGATAAATTAGTCAAATTCGGATATTTCTGACAATTATTTACAAAATTTCGGTAACAAACAGCTAAAACACGCAAGTAAACGAACTTGAGCCGTGCATTATTACCTATGAGTTAATTAAAAGAATAAAATACAAAAAATAAGACTCGTAGATTCTTACTTTAGTAGGAACAGTTTTCCGTGTTGGTTTGGATTTTTTCGGTTTGGTTATCATTTTATTTCCGTCAATCTGAATAAAAAGATGCAGTTTGTTAAGTCAAATCAATCAATCAATTTTCTGGACCCGCTTATCCCTGGGGGGTCGCGGGGGCAGCAGCTCGAGTTGGAGCCTCCAAGCATCTCGATCCTCTGCAACAAAGGATAGATGCTCTGCTGGGATGCCAAGGCGAGACCAACTAAGATCTTCTACGTAATCTCACCAGCGAGTTCTGGGACGGCCTCTAGGCCTTCGACCAATCGGTGTTGAACAGAGCAGTTTTTTGGCTGTTCTTTCCTGGGACATTCGTGTTACATGTCCATACCAACGCAGTTGCGATCTTTCTAGTCGGAGAAGCAGCGATTCGATGTTTAGAGATTCACGAATATCTGCACTTTTAACCTTGTCCAACAAGGTCAAACCGCTAATTCTTCGCAACAATCCCATTTCGGCTGCTTGAACTCGAGACCTCACTTTCTCATTCACGATCCAACACTCATGGCCATAAGTCAAAATAGGAACATAGACCGATCTGAAAATGGATAGCTTTGCCTTGGTGCAAAGCTCCCGTTTCAGTACCACAGATCGGTGGAGCTGGCGCATTACTGCACTTGCTTTTCCGATGCGGATATCCAATTCGCTATTTTGTCTGCCGTCACTTGTGAATGAGACGCCGAGGTACTTAAATTTCTCTGACTGTTTTAGGGGCACTCCATCAATTTGGAGAGAGCACTGCTTTGGTTGTCTGGACAGGCACATGGTTTCTGTTTTTGTTGAACTGATTTTCATTCCGGCTACAGAGTATGCATCCGAAAACCTGTCAAGAGCTTGCTGGAGACCATTTTGGGTAGAGTCGAGTAGCACAAGATCATCTGCAAATAACAGACGTTGTACAGTGCATTCACCGATCTTTACTCCGCCACAAGACTCACTTTTCTTAAGTATTCTATCCATATAAATAAGGAACAGAATAGGTGAAAGAGAGCAGCCTTGCCGTAGTCCCACACTTACTCTGAAAGGTTTCGTCGTTGCGCTGTTAACACGAGCACAGACCTCGGAATGCATGTACTTGTACAGCGGCTTAATGGCATTTAGTAACTGGCCATCAATGCCATACTGCAACAGCACCGCCCAAAGCTTGTCTCTAGGAATGCGATCATATGCTTTTTCAAGATCAACAAAACATGCATTGACCTCTTTTGCATATTCCCACGACTTCTCAAAGATTTGCTGCAAGGCAAAGATCTGATCCATTGTGCTTCGGCCAGGACGAAAGCTACACTGAGCACCCGTTAGTTTAGGCTCGACTATTTTACGGCATTTCTTTTCAAGGCATTTGGCATAGACCTTACCCGAGACGCTGATGAGAGATATGCCCCTATAATTGGTGCATTTTCTCTTGTCTCCTTTTTTGTGGATAGGTATTATCACACTTGTCTCCTTTTTTGTGGATACTTTGTTAAGTCAGTAACGCTTAATCTGTGTAGTACTAGCATGGGATGTCCACTTATGCAACCAGCGATTTCACAAAATCAAAAAAATAATGCAGAAACAAAACGCTAGACATAAAAAAGACAACATTCGATTGGAAATACTTCCAAATTAGTTCGCATTGGCTTTCAGCAAAATTTCAATCAGATGTATGTAATACGGTCCCACTTACGTATTGTGACACAGCCCATAGCCCCGGTTCAGTCCCAGCCATCAATTCTCTTCCTTGGTGCAAACTCGGTCTTCTGGATATGTCCCAGCTCATCCTGACCGGGGATTTCCCTTCAGGAAGAAGTCCTCCCCTTCTTTCAACCATCTTAGGAACGTTTCTTAACCACGTTGAAGACATTTCCTAAAATAGTAAGTATCGTTTCGGTATACTCGAGCAGTGATTATAAATGGGATTTAACACCTACCACCAATGAAATGGCGCAATATACTGCATTTGTTAGTTTTTTATGACGTAAGGACTCTACTTTAATCTACACAGGGTCACAAAAATAAAGCCATATATGTCTGGTGCTACCCAAATTTAGATTCATATAAACGCTATCTTCTCGTGACGATCGCTTGTAACATAAGTTGCTTAATTCGTGACAAGGCAACTGTCACTGATATCACAGTTGAAACCATGGATGATCAACGTCATAATAAACAAGGAGAAAGGGATTTTACTTAGGGATGTCCATTTCAAAATATCGAATCCTACGGAACCGGTTCCTATTTGGAACTGGTGCCGTTTTTAGGATTCGATTTAATTGTGAAGAAAAATTGCGCGGTAAGAGTGTACTGTAGTATGCACCCATTACACCGCTTGCATACATAATGGAGCAGTATTTCTTCTTTTGTTTATAAAATTTAAAGAGGTATGCCCCATGTTGGCTCCATGACTACGGTACGCCTCTGAGTCTATATTATACGCTTTGGATCGATGGTGCTGTAATCTTGTGCTGGCTATAAATTCATTAAAAAATGAAACAAATTCATTTTTTGTTTTGCAGTAGTCGAGCGGTTGAGTGCTGAACTGATATCAAAATAGTACTAAAGGCAAGTTTATAGATTCAGGATTCGGAATTATTCTAGAATACGTCATTATTCTGAAATAGACATCCCTGACTTTACTATTCATCAAAGTAGATGCAAGTTGCTACGATCACCTGTGATATTTGACCAGAAACATTTTTATTAGAATTCACCCAGCAAGGTACATTACAAGCTGAAATATCTATGATACCTAAAGAGACTACTCAAAGAAAGTAAGATTGGGCATATTTTATTCCAACGAAAATGTTTCTGGTCAAGTATCAAAAAAACCCAATTGATGTAACATACCTGTGATATGCTGTGAAAGCAAAGGTCCATTCCAACAGGATCCATGTGTGACATCGTGTGTTCGCTGTACTCCAACTCCTCCATCGCATCCTCGTCCAACTCCGATTCACCAATCCTGAAAATAAATGGAAACATCATGACATTGCAAAAATTAAAGAGTTTTTAATACGTATTAAAGCCAACTAAAAATAAAAGACGAAAAAATACTATATATTCTTTAAAATGCATAGAGCTTCACATCAAAAATTTTTGACTTTAAGATTGTGCATTAGATCGAAAGGTTTCAGTTACAATCAGATAAATATACCAGAATAAGAGGACCTCAACCGTAAAGCCCGAAGTCATAACATTTAAAAGGCAGTTTTCAAGTGAAAGTTAATCTGCCATCCGCAGTAGTTTGCAAAATACGAAGAATATATCTAACGTGCAATATATTTGAGATAAAACACACTAAATGAGCTGTGAAAGCTGTAACAAAAACTAGGGCCTTGGGTGAGGTGAGCGAATTACTGAGATGCAGAAAAGTGCATCGACTAACTTCTTGTCTTTTCGTTTGAGTATATTTCGTTTTGCAAACGCTTTTGCTATGATCCGACTTCTTTGCTTAATTCTTTTCATTTCATTATCACTTCGGCCAATTAACCTGCAACAAAATAATAGTCGTTTGCATCTCTATCATACGGTGAAGTTGTGATGTCACGTAAAAGCACTGCTCCACCAAGTGCAGTAGCCTGTACTTTTTCAACTGAAAATTTACTCAGTTTAGCTATAATTTGTGATTACTGTGTATTGTGCAATAATACAAAATGATATTCCATCTAGAATTGATTCACGACTGGAACCCACTGCGTTTGCTATACACTTCGAGTGGTTGCTGATTTGAAAACGCAAACATATCACGCGGACTTCTTCAATGCACTGTTACCTTTCTCAGTACAATGTTTTGCAAATCCATTTTTGCGAATCTTTTTTAATTAAAACCCATCAGATGGAGAAATATACTTGGTCAATGCCTAAACAATCATTTGAAGCACTGGGAATAAAACAGGAAGAACTCTTATCATGATCTAATGTTTGAGTAAAAATCACTTACTTGTAAAAAGCTCTTCTCCAGTTCAGTGCTGAAGCCTTAGTCCAGACCCACGTGCTCATTACTATACCAGTTCCAAAGAGAGCAATCAAGTTAAGTTTGAGGACAGAAAGATTTGGATGGCTTCCAAGTTGGCATCTTTGAACCGGCGTGCCACTCAATTGCTCTAATATCGTCACATTTGCTTCACATCTGAATCACATTAATAATAAATGAGAAAATGTACAGCGTAAGTTGAAGCAACAGTAAACTATAATCAGCAATGAAGGGAACTTAGCCATAAATACTGTATACATGATTTCAAAGACAAAAATTGGCAGAACAAAAAAATTACGTCATAAAAGCACTGTCTATTTATTCGAGATCATCAATCGCTTTAGAACAAATTAAAAAATCAGATTTTGAAAGGGCTCAGAAAGATGTCGCTTGGGGAGAGTACCAAGCATGTTTTTTCGTCCGTGGTCTATAAACTTGAGAGTTAAGATCCTAGAACAAACATCAAGTAAACCTCAGAAATGCACAAAAATAGTGTTTTATCAAGATGGCTGCAGGGGGAAGGGAAAGTAAAATAGAAAGCAAATATAAGAGGGCAGGCACGCGATTGCGATGGCAAAAACTAGAGCAGGTAACTCACTTGATGTACTCTCGAAAGCTTTTTTCCCATATTGCTTGATTGGTATAATCGTATAGATGAGCAGCAAATGTGACAAATACAAAAGTGAAGGCAAGAATAGCAAATATTCCTAAAATATAATGTGATTTTCAAGCATTCTAAGGCTATTTATGTGAATTAGCAATGCAGCATCATCTTCAACATTTTTGTAGTGCTCTTGATCGATAAATCGCGGTTCAACTCCCAACTCAGCCTTCTCCGATAAAATGCTCCTTCATAACTATTTCTGCTCGACGATTTTTAAAGAAGTAAGTTTCAACTAAAAGTGTCCTCTTACAAGATTGTTTCAAGCATCACAGCGGTCTGATTTTCTTGCACTCAGAAAACAGCAATATGCGTCACTTCTTAAATGCCACTTGTTGAGCTCTATCAGCTGGTAATTGCCCCATAGAATTAGTAAAAATGGGTCATTGCAAAAGGACGCAGCAGTCTAGTCCAAATTTATTGTTGTCAAATGCCTGCTCGAGAAAAAAAAACTTTGTAATTAGTATGGAAAAACACTCACCAATGCGAATCATAGTCCAATTAATCTTCGATACTGCGCTGTCACTCAGCAATCCAGGATGACCTTTTTTAATTCGAAACAGAGTGGCGAGGCCGCGGAATATAAAGAAGCCTCCAACAATAAGCACAACACCAACTGGCACAAGCAATAAGGCTAATCGATAGCTAAAAAATAGAAATGTTTGGTCAAGCTTCAACCACTACATAAAGTTTGTGGGTGCAAAACTTTTATATTTTGGAAGTTTTTTTACATAAGTAATTTTATTTTTAGCCTATTTTGTATGCGAAGCAAATGTTTTAAAACCCTTGTAGAGCCTTCTCACCCATAATTCTTGTATCCGATAAAGCAGATTCCACTCATTGAATCGCCGTCTATCTGCGATACTCCGACACAAATAAGCATCAAAACACAGGGGATTACCCAAGCTATTAAATGAAAATTTCTTTCCTGGAAACAAAATAGGAAGTATTAGGAGAGCATGCATGCAACGAATAATGGAAACAGCTTGACTGCACAAAACAATTCGACAAAAATACAAACAAGTTCATCAGGGAAAGGTAATAAATCTATTTCTAAAATTAGACGAATCTCAAAAAGTAATTCTAGAAAGTATTGCTTTCCAACTATTTTGCTGAAAGCAGGACGAAGCATTAAGCGTTTTCATCTCTTTCTTACTTTTCCAACTAAAGGATCCTTGTAGGTGCCAAGAGCTTTAAACATAAGATACCATGAATAAGACAAGATGTCGAACCACAATATTCCAGCCATGAGAAAATAATAAACCAAGAGAAAAACTAGCACACAGGAAGGCGATTCTCCTGTGCCTCTGTAAAAAATTAAAGCGATTAATTACTATCACTACACTTTCTTCATCGGCTTAGGCGGACAGAACTATACGGCGCAGCAATCACATAATTCCCAACTGAAGACAATAAGTTCTACTAAATCACCACTGACACTGAACGAGTTTTAACATAAGTATACGATTTCATTCAAGTTTATAATTGCTACATAGGTGAGAACTTCTTCGTGTTATGAAGTCTTACGTAAAAATATGCTTGCAAATGATTAAAAATGAATAAACACAGAACCATCACTTACACTGGTTCTGCCAATCTCATAGTTCCATCTTTTCTACAAACAATTTCGTCTCGCGCTCCGGGAAAAAATTGGGCTAACCAACCGACCCCAGCCAGAAAAAAACAAACATTTATATAGAAGATGATTTTGGCAGGATATTTACTTGAGTTTTTCCAGTCAACAAAGAAAGACAACTGCAACAAAGAAGTAAAATTAAACAAAATAAAGTACATTGAAATAATGCAATCGCAAGAGAAAAAGCAAGATTTTCAAGAAAGTAGTGCCTACTACATATACACGATTTTCAGGACAAACTTGTATCAAAAAACAAAGACAGAAGCTGGTCTGGTACCAACGAAATCGAGAAAAAGTTGAGGCCAACAAAAGGTCCCAAATACAATCTTCTTCAAATGCCCCACACAGTGAATTATAAGTATTTCTTCTGAGATTTAAAAACTCAGATTGTTGATTCTTTAGTACAAAAAATGGCTCATCAAGACGGTGAAAGCTCTACCTACATACGGAAATGTATGCTAAAACTAAGTTCTTTGCAAAAACACTGTTGCATTTTTACCACAATTTCGCTGTTTATTTTGGCTGAGCAAACTAGCCAAGCGTCAAACGATCAAATTACGAATTTAAATGAAACGACGACTAACCAAGCGGAACCCGAATAAGCAACAGGGTGTCGAAAGAGACGGGGACAGTAAATATAACAGCGTAAAATCACAAAATGAAAAGTTTTCATATTGTCATACAGAAAAACAATGAAAATTGGAACAGCATAAACTTACAATAACGTTAACTATTACTTAACGCGAAAATACTTATGATGCAAAGCTACAAGCACAAATTTGAAACGCACCAATAAAGTTATACTACTATGTAGAATTGTAGTACAAATCATAAGGAAAGTGGACGGTCATCAGTATCGACGGTTGCAATAATGAATCACAGGACACCATTGTCGACGGCCAATACGAAACATTAGCCCAATTCATTTCATAAGCTTACAATTATATTCACTGTTTCCGCATTTACTTCTAGCAGCACCAACATTGCCAAAGGGCATGAAATGGCTCGTTCAACTCCGAACTCAACGATAAAAAAGACTTTTTAACATGCTTGACTGGAGTTACGCTTTAGACAAAAACGATGTGAAAAAAGCTACAACCAGCAAAATAAGAAATTTTTAATGTGCTGTAACGAATGCATCTGTGCAGTTATAACGACATGTATTTTAACAGTCTTGTAGACTTCTAGAACTACAATACCATAACTGGAACATACTACTATAACTAGAACATACTATAACTGGACAACAAACAATATTTTGCGTTTCAAAACGAGAATCCGTCTATTTCTTGCTTAAAATAAGATAAAACAAATATAGTGTAAAAACAAATAGGTGTGTTAAAAAAGCTATGCTTTACCAGTCTTATCAAATCTGACAAAATAAGGCATAAAATCTGTTATTTCCGCATCAAATTCGTGCCAATACAGGTACCAAATTACAGGAATGTAACCATTTCTCAGAGTCTGTTTCATATAATTATTGAACTGAAACTCACCATGGCAAATAAAGTACATATTGTAGCTACAGATGCCCAACCGGCAATGAATGCATGAATTTCATCATGTTCGTGTTGATTAAATAACGGATTCATGCATTGCAATCCACAACCTTCTACTTCATCATAGAAAGATGCGGAGTTGTTTGTCGCAATCAACGGTGGCTCACAGTCAGATTTATTAAAAGTAAACGATTGGCTGTTGGACTAAAACAAGAAAGTTTTTCAAGAACTTTTGAAAATTGCGTGAATGAAGGCTAAAATTTACGCCAAAAAAGACATTGAGATACATTTTCATCGCAAGTGATAAAAATATTTTGACCTTCCTGGTTAAAATCTAAAATAAACAGAATAAAATTTCGGCTGAATTAAACAATCAGCTGTCAGTATACAATCGGTAATCTGCGAGTTTTCTCGTTTCACGTTCTTCTGAAAGTTAAGCTAACTTTAACACCTAATCGATCGACGTCAGAAGAACTTGAAACAAGAAAAGTCGTAGATGGCCGATTGCTCACTACACCCGTATTTCCTTGGCATGTACAATCGCTTTTAATAAATCCTTACAAAATCTGTATCAAACTATAGCTACAAGATCAAACAAAACACAAAAATACACAATTTCAAATTTATGAAGTTGTGAATCTGACTGAATTACAAGATTTTAAAAATCCTTAATATCGTATAATTTAATTAATTAATCATAAGTATTATTAAATACATGACTACGCTCTTACCAAGCAGCCATCTCTGTAAACGTCATCATTATAACACTGAAGGAAATCTGGCCACCCGTATTCTGTATCTACTATTTTGCAAGGACTTCTGGTCAGCAAACAAAGTGACCTAAAAAAATATAATCAAAATTCATTTGATTCATGTTTCTAAATTCAATTCCCAAATTACGTAATTATTCTTTGTACAAGAGTAGAAAGCAATAATAAACTCTAGAGTGAACTATTTAAGGTTTACCATTTGTTCACTACGGAAGAAAAATACAGCCACAGAAAACCTCAAAACTGGACGTTTCAACAACATAGATTCAGCTGTCATCATCAGCAGTGTAAGTAAGACAGTACAAAACTTTTCAGTCTCGCGATTTACTATGGTTTTATTTTTCCTCCTTAAGCTATTTTTGTCCCATATTTATTATATTTCGACATTTGTTCATCAATTTTGCAAAAATGTCAGTTTCTAATAATCAGGCAAACATAGTTCAAAGTTGAACGAAATTTATTTGGAACAGAATTTGCTAATAGCTAACACGGATAATCTACCAAAATACACTCACTAATCCCATATATTTTGCACATGACGACACAAGTGATAAAAAATTCTGTTATGCTGCTGAAAACAACTAATAAAGCAATGTCCTTCCTGGCCTACCGGACGGGAAGTCATGACGACTTCCTCTTGTTGGGTCAGAGGCTATAACACTCCATCACCAACAGTGCAAAGCACTCCAGTAAATCGTACCGTACAGCGAGACAGCGAAAAGGAAGTCGTCATGACTTCCCGTCCGGTAGGCCAGGAAGGACATTGCTTTTTTAGTTGTTGCTCTTCACCCTGGCCACGTAAAGAGTTTGACTGGAATGGTGACGTAGCCACACGAGTGGATTGCGTACCACAAAGGTTAAATTCTTTAAGAAATATTTATCCGAAGGAATGAGTGATCCTGGCTAGATCATTCGTCCTGGAAGATGAATGTTTCTTACCTGAGGGCGGCTGATGAAGGCTAATAGCCAGAAACAGCGCTGTCTCACTCTACGCTGCTGAAAACATTACTAAAAAGTAATTATTAAAAGATATATGTAATTTAAAGTACCACAATAGCGCCATGAAAAAAAAGTAACCATTACCAAACAAAACTTGTCCAGCAAAAGGAGCCAATGGAAGCTATTATGCACCAGCATTACAAATGACCTATACTAAAAAGCCAGTATAATCCTGCAAAAACACTGTTACAAGCAAACTTCATACTTTTCCACAAAAAATATAACATGAATTGAATTTTTCATGCAAGTTGAAGCTGTCAAGTTGTATATATAATGTCATGATATAACTCTCACCTATCTGGTAGATGAATTTGATTGTTTTGGCATGAAGGATAATAGACGGAGCATAAAAGAGGTTGAATCACATCCCAGCAACGTGGAACTGCTCTTAAACCTATCAAAATTACGTTATCAAAATTATTACTAAGATGCAGTAGACTTACAATCATTGCCGTGGTCAATTAATTGTTCTTACTTTTCTGTCACAAGAATGCCACAAAAGTGCAATGTATTTGGATAAATCCAGATTTGCAAAATAACACGCTAAGATAAAAAAAATTAAAAACTATTATCTACGGTATTGTATCAGACTTCCAGATTACAGCACTTTGATATACACTGGGTTTGGTTAATTGCATACTGAATAATTGTATCATCCGCTTTATCGCATAAAAATCATAAATTCCAAGCAACATTTAATTGTTTAAAACAATAATTTGGTTAATTGCATAGCAGTTTATTGCATAATCCACTCAATCAAACCAAGTGGCATTCTATTACAATTAAGCGGATTATGCAACAACCAGGGTTGGAAATATCGATTAGAAATCGATATCGATATTCTCTACTTTTTCGTCATTGAGTGCAAAAATTCTCTACTTTTTTTTTCATTATCGATTGGGGCTTTTTCCTACTTTTTTGAGTGGGAAATCGATATTCATCAATCAATACTTTGTTTTCCAAAAAAAATCTTTTGAAAATTTTTTTATGTTATTTTTTGTACCTTAACTGGTTTTCGTGATGTTTCCAGATGCAGGTAAATATTTTGCAATAAGTTTTGCAAACAACATCCTATTTTCTGAGTAATGTGTGTTTTTTTCATTGTTTTCTTACCAGTACGTGTTTTTTTTGTTTCATTAGCTTGTTACCTGAACCAAAGTCAGCTATGGGTATTGACATTCAGTGTTTTTTTAATTTTTGTTCACCAGCATTTTTTCATTTTAAGATTACATCTGATACTGGTAGGAATACTTATGTGCTTCGAACATTGTACAAAAAGGTATATAATGACCAGCATCTAATTTCTGAAGTAGGCCAAGATTATAGGTAGAGAGGATTAAGGAGAAACAGTGATCTTTGATCTTGGAAAAGGATCTTCTGGTATTCATGTTTTGAAATAGCCTATCATATTATGCTATGCATGTGATACCGACATTCTCCACCTTGCCTAACCTGAAGCCCCCCTTTAGCATTAAAATAAGTTGACGCTGTTACCGTTAACTGAGTCAGTGAAAAGTATCGATTTGCCGTTAATGATTGATCGATAATCTCTACTTTTTATTTTTGTTATCGAATATTGGAATTCTCCACTTTTTTTTGAGTTATCTATTATCGAATTATTCTTTACTTTTTCATTATCGATTTCTAACTCTGGCAACAACCTTCAGCGAACAAAGCACGACTTTTTGAGAAAAAAAAATTGTTTCAGTGCACAAATGAACTCAATTGCCAATGTCACAAAAAAATCCAAACCGCCACCTATTAAAGATAAAAAATGCAGCGTGTGATGTGATTGATGTTCTTTATAGAGAATTACTAATTCAGAACAAAATCACGCGGCTCACTTGCACTTTGTACCGGTACTTCCGCACAAAAGCATATTGATAAATCACATTAATAGGATTTGTCAAATTGACGATGCAAGTAATCAGATTTGACTACACTGCTACACATAGAATATTATACGATAAATGATTGGATGTTAGTCTACACACAGTAATTCATGTAAACATTCAGCATTAAAGCAAGTATCTATTTTGCCGTTGACAACAAAATACTGATAGGGTAATTTTCTCAAACTGTAAATCGGGCATGCGTATAGGCGCAAGCCAATCAACAGTCATGTGTGTATATGCATGCCAATATATCTTTTAGCCAATCAGTATTTTGTCGTTAATTGCAAAATAGACACAGCCAATATTAAAAAGCAAAGTTTTTAGTTACCTGACCACAACAATAACTTGTCATTGGCTTCTTTAAAATTTTTTGCATCTGAAACCAACTCAAAAGATGTGCTTTCAAATTGTAAAGATGAGCCAAAGCATTGGATGGACGATTTGTTAAAAACTTGACATGGAGAGGCAGTATTTTTATAACAATTTGATTCAGTGAAAGGTTGTACAGTAGATGAAGTTGCAATCAGATCAATTGCGTCAGTAGAAGCAGCAGTCATCACAATCTTTTAAAATTCTTAACTTGGCAGGAATTCAAGTACCGGTATCGTACTTCCATAGTTTATATATACAAAAGTAGACTACTTGAATTTAAACTACTCAGTACTAGGCTAAAATGTGAAGTTTGCGATTTAATTTTGATTAAAACCTTCTTTGGCGCAAAACTTTGAGATTGACATGGTTTTGAAATGCCGAGTATTACAAACAACATTCATTCGTTTATTGACGTACCAGCGTACCAACAGCCAAAAATAAAGCAAAATTTTTCACCTTATCAGTGGTAACACTTGAACATATTAATAATAATAATAAATGAAAAGATGATTTAAGCGCAAGCGCTTTTACATCGTATCAATCAATGGGCATTGACAATTGAAGAATTATTTGACAATGACAATTGAAGCATTGACAATTGAAGATATTAACTGACAATGATAACAATGACAATTGAAGATATTAACTGACAAGATATTAATTGACAATGACAGCATTGACAATTGAAGATATTAACTGGCTGAGATTGTTTAAAGTAACACTGCACGAAGTTATTAACTTGTGCCACCATTATCTCAAACAACTCCTTTCTTGCTAACTGCCTTTAGCAACTCCTTCACATTCATACAGCCCACCCCTTGTGAAAACACATTTTCATGCCGTTTACAGATTTACCATTTAGGCTAGCCGAAATCGGGACGAGGTGAAATGACGTCACTAGCACAAATGTGCTACTAGCACATCGTCACTCGCACTCGCAGATTTCGACATGTTTACTCGCACATTATGACCGGACCACTCGCACATTTCGACTCGCACATAACCAATCACTGGCACATCACCGTACTCGCACATTCCATGTTCACTCGCACATTATGACCGGAACAGAACAGAATTTATTGTTGATTCGCCTTGACGTAAACTTAATAAGCACTCACAGAATAAAACAATGAAATTTAGCAAGGCCAGGAAGCATCGAAGAACCCTGAGGTTTTTCTAGTCTAGATGCTTCCTGATCTTGTTGTGAGATCGAAATTTAAATTACGAGCATATTAGTCACCATAACGAAAAGGTTTAGAGATAATGTAAAAACAATATAAAAGGAAACTAAAAAAAGAAATTAGACATTAAACAAAACAAAAACAAAAAAAATAAAAAAAGAGAGAGAAGGCAAACATCAAACAACAATATGAGCGAGAATCACTCGACAGTTCCAAAATGTAATTAAAATTCAGTAGAAAAACATGTAATTCTAAATTATTAAAATTTATCTGCTTCCAAAAACACCTTGGAATCAATATGAAGACATCAAGTGAATTTTATAGTTTTGTTTAAAGACACCCCAGCGATTATTCTTAATTGAGCAGTTGAGGCTACACCATAATTTTGTGCCCCGCAAAGCCAAGAGGTTTTGAGTAATTGATTTTGTTGATTGTGGAATAAAATATACGCACTTGTTGACTTGTCTGGTACGTGTTATGAGAGTGGATTTTTTCAATTTTGGTAAATTGTGATGATAAAACTGCTGGAAGTTTTTTGTTATGTAGTAGATACATAAATTTTGCTAATTCAAATTTATAGATGTTTAATTTCAAGAGATTTAAGTGTTTGTAAAGCTAAGATACGTGCGAATACTTTTTGCTATAAGTCATTAAGCGAACGATATTGTAAAGACGCACATTTATTTCCCTCATGACCGGACCACTCGCACATCACCGCACTCGCACATTATGACCGGACCACTCGCACATAACCAATTACTCGCACATTATGACCGGACCACTCACAAATTTCGACTCGATCGCACATAACCAATCACTCACACATCACCGTACTCGCACATTCCATGTTCATTCGCACATTATGACCGGACCACTCGCACATTATGACCGCACCACTCGCACATAACCAATCACTCGCACATTATGACCAGAACACTCGCATATTTCGACTCGCACATCACCGCACTCGCACATTATGACCGGACCACTCGCACATAACCAATCACTCGCACATCACTGTACTCGAACTCGCACATTCCATGTTCACTCGCACGTTATGACTAGACCACTCGCACATCACCATACTCGCACTCCTACATTTCATGTTCACTCGCTCATTATGACCGGACCACTCGCACATTTCGACTCGCACATAATCAATCACTCGCACATCACCGTACTCGCACATTCCATGTTCACTCGCACATAATTAATTTAATTATGACCTGACCACTCGCACATTTCGACTCGCACACAACCATGTCAGTCACTCGCACATCACCGAACTCGCACATTCCATGTTCACTCGCACATCATGCCCGGACCACTTGCACATAACCAATCACTCGCACATTACCCTACTCGCACATTCCATGTTCACTGTAGGGTGGCCATACGTCCGGCATTGCGCCGGACAGTCCGGCATTTGCGTCCTTTGTCCGCCATCCGGCATTATCCAATGCCGGACGTGCAGATGTCCTCCTTTTGTGTTAATGTGCATTGTGTAGACATAAAATCCAATTACGTAAGCTTACTAGGCTTGACACTGTCATAAAAATCCCAGATTTATTCAAAAATTTTGCTTTTTTTTTGCGTTGTCGACTTGTCGTCTTAGATCAGAATGATGCTTATACTCATGCTCATATACTGTGCGGTAGTTATTATTACGACATCAATGGCAAAACCCTCACATGATCAATTTAATGCTCATGCTCTCTAGTCTCTATGACGTCGCAATAGGCCTATAGTTAATTATTTTAAATATGAATATTATTTATGAGTTCCGAATTTTGTAGTTTAGTGAGCATAATTCTCCCTCCTGAACTCTCAAAACAAGAGGTAGTTTGAGCTATTAAGATCAAACGTATAGGTTGTAGAAACTTGTTATTTACACTAACTAGTTTACTACTCAAACTTCAAAACCAAAAAGAATGATAAACGCTCGCACAGTCATAAGATCAACTTAAACACAATATGACGTAACAATGCACAATGACTAAAGTAAGCCTACACATAATGTAATGGAGCTGCCACAAGGTAACACTATGCCTAAACGCAAAACCAGTTTTAATGAGGTGTGGAAGGAGAAGTTTCCATTCATTAAACGTAGTCAAAAAGGTGATAATCACATTTTTTGCTCACTATGTAAATGCGATATTGAAATAGCTTCCAAAGGAAAGACAGCTATAGAGAGGCATGTTAGTTCTGATAAGCATGAATCCAACGTGCGCAGTGCAAATTCTGCTTCTCTGCTAACTTATTTTGGCGCTGAGAAATCAAATAATTTAAGCGGTAAGATTGCTGCAGCCAGGGGCGGCTCGTAGTGAAGGCTGCAAAGGCTGCAACCTACCCAGTTTATCACCTCCTTATTTTTTTTAAGAAGCAAAATTTTTTTACCTATTCTTGTCTTTCATACAACTATCGACAATATTTTTTTTAAAAAAAATAATTTTTGTACAAAAAATGGCAACACGTAAAGACAGCCACAGCCTTTCGTAGCAAGAACTAACACTGTAGTGTTACGTCATCAATGCTTTATGGAAGTTTGAATTACGTTCAATGAGACGTGTCAAGGCTGTGTCAAAGCAGCCTTTTTGGTGGTTATTGAGGTGTAAAGCTTAGAGATTGGCTTTATTTAGTTGCAATCACATAGAGATAGGCTACTGGGTTTAATGAAAGATATGGGATGTTACGGGTTGCATACAGCTTAAGCTTGTAATACAGTGGTAAAGGCTAGTAGACTTTAGTTATACCTTATTTGAACTAATAGATTGCGTAAAAAGAAAAACTTTTAAGCTGTTGATTGACCGGTACCGCAGCTTAGCTAGGTTTGTAGACTAGTGGTAGCTTTTTTGTAGCCCACTAGATGTAGTCGACTAGGTACAATAGCAGAGTACCGGTAGTGTACTTAAATAGAAAAATTTGTTCAGGCCAAACTTTTGTTTATTCATGTAGACTACAGGTGCAGGTTACCTAGGCTACAGGTACGCACAGAATCAGCTATTGGTACAGTGGCGTGATAAAAAAAAATTGTAGAGTAATAATAATTCATGGGAAACCTGCCAGTGTTCCTGCAGTTGTGTATAGCCCAAAGCCTACCGCCTTGCTAATGAAATAAAGAGTTTTTTTTCATTTCAGAGCGAGTATTTATTCTGGCCAGCTTTTCTAATCATGTAGCCTACCTGTTTAAAATAGTCACGAGCCGCCACTGGCTGCAGCAGAGCTTTGCAAGGTGTATCATACGGTAAAACATCACCAGTCTTATCGTAGTATTGACTGCGATATCAAGTTGGATAGGGAAGTTTATGCAGATTCTGGGGTTGCCAAAGGCATCACTTGCGGTAGGACAAAAGCAAAATGTTTGTGCGAAAATGAGCTCGCCCCGTACTCGTTGAAGTGTCACTTGGACTACATTATCCAGAACGACTCCGCTTTCTCGTTAGCATCTGACGCTTCAAACAGAGGTAACGTGAAGTGCTTTCCCATTCTCCTGCAGTACTTTCGGTATTATGAAGGAGTTCAGCATGTTCTGCTTGACTTTTATGATGACAGTGACGAATCTTCGGAAGCTATTAGCAAGCAATTGGTCACTAAGCTAGAAAAACATGGCCTTTCGTTGCAAAATGTGTCGGCTTACACCGCAGATAACGCGAGTGTGAATTACGGAAAGCACAACAGTGTTTTTCGAAGGCTCAAGAATGCTAATCCTAGCATTATTCCTGCCAATTGCCTTGCTCACGTATTACATAATGCTAGCAGACACGCTTCTTTGAAACTTAAGGTTGACGTAGAAAACACGGTAATGAAAATCTTTAGCCACTTCAGTGTATCTGCGAAACGAACTGCTGTGCTGCAGGATTTTTGTGAATTTGTAGACAGTGACCGATGCAATTTACTTCGACACGTGATTACCAGGTGGCTATCACTTTTGCCTGCAATTGAAAAAGTAATAAGCTTTTGGAGTGCCTTGAAAAGCTATTTTCAAAGTTTGGGTGAGGATAATTGCCCTAATGCTCTGTGGCAGTGTTTTGGTAATGACCAAGGTATTGAAGTACATGAAATTTATTTTTTATTTCTCAGCCATGCTCTGAAAATCTTTGCTGACGCAATTCGCACATTAGAATCCAAATCGTTTTCTGTTACAACAGTGCATGCAGCTCTCTCTGATTTAAAAGCAAAGATTGAGAGAAGAATAGCTGATTCTTATTTCGGGTTTGCAACTGTAAGCAAATTGGAGCAACTGCATCCTGACCTCAACCGGAAGTGTACTTCGGATTTCGTTGAGTTTTATAAAAGGGCATTAAAATATGTTTCAGAACGCTATGACTTTTCTGAGCAAAGTTTTCATGCGAGAATTGCAAAGCTGAGTCTGGAAAGCGGTTTATCATTTTCTGAATTTAGCTCAGCCGTGAAGCATTGCAATCTCGAAAATATAAATATGGACGAATTATATGAAGAGTTTGCAATCGTAGAGAAAGCAGTGAAAAGCTCTGACTTCGAGAGTATCAGCGTTCAAGATCGGTATATAAGATTGTTCGAAATGGCAGCAGCTCCTTTGAAAAATTTAATGAAAGTGAGTTCCTTTATCTTTTCAATACCCTGCAGCAATGCACACACTGAACGAGTATTCTCACTAATGAACACGGCATGGAGAGACGAGAGGAATCGCATGAAAGTTGCTACCGTAAAAGCAGAACTTCAAGTATGCTGCAACTTCACTGACGAATGCCCTCAGATGTTCAAACGTTTGCTCAAGAACAAACAATTGTTGAATATATCCAGAAAAGGGCTAAAATATAACTAACTGCTCTTTCACATCTGGCCTCGCTAATGTAACGTTTCTCGAGAGGTCGTGATCGTCCTTAAGTAACTTTGTTGTGCTAACGAAGACTTTAAATTGTTTTTTGTTCTACGCGAGAATTCATTAAGAAATAAATTTGATGCATTTTCACCGCGTCATTTTGAAGATATTGTACATTAGATTGGAAAGTTCAATCGGGTCATGATAACATGTTTTGCCCCCACCTAGGAATACGTGTAGCATGCTCCGCCCCACGCCAAACTTCGTCGCTGTTCCATTAGATTAGATTAGCATTAGCTATTAGGAGTTTATTTGAAATATTGATGTTGCTAATAGGCCTATTATTTTCGTTAAATTCGGGTAACTCAAGTGCTTTCGAAAATACAACTATGTGTTGAAAATATGATACAGTCAACTAAACTCCTGATAGGTCTACGGTGTGTAACCAATTAGGTTAATTTTGTAAACTTTCGCGTGAGTCATTTTGAGACATCAGCGTCCTCCATTTTCATCATCAAGCGATGGCCACCCTAGTTCACTCGCACATTATGACCGGACCACTCGCACATTTCGACTTGCACATAATTAATCATTCGCACATCATCGCACTCGCGCAATATGACTGGACCACTCGCACATTGACCAAACTAGCACTCGCACATTTCGATGTTGTAAAAACTGGACCACTCACACATTGACCAAACTAGCACTCGCACATTCCGGTGTAGTAAAATCAAGACCACTCGCACATTGACCAAACAAGTACTCGCACATTCCGGTGTTGTGAAAACCAGACCACTCGCACATTAGCCAAAGTAGCACTCGCACATTACGGTGTAGTAAAAATCAGACCACTCGCACATTCCGATATTGCAAAGCCAAAAAATTAGACCACTCGCACATTGACCAAACTAGCACTCGCACATTTCGGTGTTGTACAAACCGGACCACTCGCACATTGACCCAACTAAGACTCGCACATTTCATGTTTATTCGCATATTATAACCGGACCACCCAAATGTCCGATCGAGTGCAAGTTTGGTCAATGTGCGAGTGGTCCGGTTTTTACAACATCGGAATGTGCGAGTGCTAGTTTGATTTATGTGCGAGTGGTCCGGTTGCAATGTGCGAATGGAAAAGTGTGAGTGAAATGAAATGTGCGAGTGCTAGTCTGGTCAATGTGCGAGTGGTCTTGATTTTACATCACCGGAATGTGCGAGTGCTAGTTTGGTCAATGTGCAAGTGGTCCGGGCATAATGTGCGAGTGAACATGGAATGTGCGAGTGCTAGTTTGGTCAATGTGCGAGTGGTCCGATTGTAATGTGCAAGTGAACATGGAATGTGCGAGTGCTAGTTTGGTCAATGTGCGAGTGGTCCGGTTTGTACAACACAGAAATGTGCGAGGGCTAGTTTGGTCAATGTGCGAGTGGTGTGGCTTTTACAACGCAGGAATATGCGAGTGCTAGTTTGGTCAATGTGCGAGTGGTCTGGTTTTGCAACATCGGAGTGTGCGAGTGCTAGTTTGGTCAATGTGCGAGTGGTCCGGCTATAATGTACGACCTGGTGCGAGTGAGCATGGAATGTGCGAGTGATTGGTTATGTGCGAGTCGAAATGTGCGAGTGCGAGTGACGATGTGCTAGTAGCACATTTGTGCCAGTGACGTCATTTCACCCCTGTTGCGAAAACGGAAGTTCGTTTACGGCTACTGCACGGAGTTATACGGGTTTTATGGTAAGTTTTTTAAAGAACTCCGCGTTATGGTACTGGGTAGCAACTGCCTTGAGACCCCCCTCCATCCCCCTTCCATTGCCTACACTTTTTTCCATTTTCCCAAGAGTCCCTGTCTCCATTTATTCCTTACTTATCGCCAAAAAATCCACATTTGCCCCTCAAATTTTTTTAAAGACGTAAAATGATCACAGTAAACCATATTGAGAGGTTGCTTTGATTTTGCATTAGATTTGTTCGCGTGTCCTCTCCTATGGATTGCCACCTTAACGTGGTGGGGAGGTTTGAGTTTTCAATGATCCTTAGAGCAACGCCGTCGGTAGTGTTTAATCACTTCCATCAGGGTCACCCATGGCGGTAAGGTCAAAGGAGAGAAACAGACCAAGTAGCAATTCAATGCTGTAGTTAAATGGAAAGTTGTAATAACAATATTCATGCTGCATCGGACGGCGCGCAGGATAAAAAGGTCCGCGTTCGAGTTTTAGGCAGAGGGACTCGTTCGAAAAATAAGCTACAGTCTCCCCCACAAGCTGACCGTCACCGGAAACCCACCAACGCAGTCGCTAAGCGTTTGGGGAGGCAAATGGGGCAGCGCACAGAAAACGTACTCTAGTTGGACCAAACTGCCGGGATCTAGCTATCGGGAACTGGAACGTTTCGTCACTGACAGGAAAAGAGCAGGAGCTTGTTTGCGAAGCCCAACAGTATCGCCTTGATGTTGTGGGAATTTCATCAACAAAGCGCCGGGGTTCTGGAACTGTCGAGTTGAACGATGGGTGGAAAATTTTCTACTCAGGTGTTGATGCAGCAATGTCTGCTCAAGCTGGTGTTGGCTTACTTGTGAGCCCCAACATAGCTGAATGTGTCGTTGACTGGGTACCACTGGGAGGAAGGGTTTGTCTTCTAAAGCTAAGGCTGCAGGAGCGATCTCTGTGTATATTGCAGGTGTACGCACCTAACATAGAATCACAGTACGAAGCCTTTCTGGAGGAAGTTGAGGTTGCATTGGGAAAAGCAACTTCATCAGAATCCCTTGTCCTTTTGGGCGATTTCAATGCACATGTGGGCATCGACAATGCAACCTGGAAAGGTGTTATTGGGCAACATGGTGACCCTGACATTAACAAGAACGGAAGGTGTTTATTGCAGTTCTGTGCCACCAATGGGCTGTGCATAATGAACACATTTTTTCAGCACAAAAGAATTCATAAGTACACCTGGTACAGAGACTCTCTAGGACAACGCTCCCTGATTGATTTTTGTATCGTTTCGGCGGACTTGTTTTCTACCGTGTCTGATGTCCGTGTTAAAAGAGGGGCTGAGTTGTCAACTGATCACCACCTAGTTGTCTGCACTTTGAAAGCTTTAAAACCCTTGAAAAAACGAAAGACTTTTCGACCACGAAAAACTTATCGAATCAAATGGGAATCATTGGCTGACAAAGAGGTACAAACTGCATTTGCAGACAACATTGCATCTAAGTTCAAAGAACTTCCGATCTCTACTGAAGACATTGAAACTGAGTGGTGTTTGTTTCGAACAGCAGTCATTGCGTCCGCTACTAACTGTTGTGGACGTAAGCGTGTTGGAGGGACGAAGAGTAGCGAGAAAAGAACTCCTTGGTGGAACCAAGAAGTTAAAGAAGCTATTCGTGCGAAAAAAGTGGCCTATAAGGCCTGGCTTGCGAATAAGTCATCACTTGAACTTCGTTCGCAGTACTCTGAAGCACGTAAGACGGCAGCCACAAAAGTTAAACTGTCTAAGGAAAGAGCCAGGAAGGAATTTGGAGAAAGGTTAGACGATGATTTCAAAACGGCAAACAAAGTGTTCTGGCAGACCATTCGCCGTTTGCGTGGAAAAAGATCTCGAGCCGCTCTCTTTATCGAAGATTCAAATGGTGTGACTCTGAAAGATCAAGAAGCTATTTTGAATCGGTGGAGAGAGTACTTTAGTGATCTTTTAAACCCAGTTGATGCTACACCGATACAAATTCACGAAGAACAGGTTGGGGAAGATATTCAGATAACCGAAGCAGATGTGAATGCAGTAATCAAATCATTGAAAACTGGAAAAGCACCTGGTGAGGATGATATCAGATCTGAAATGTTAAAAGCAATGAACATACATGGTGTTCGTTGGCTGACTCGTGTTTGTAAGGTGGCGTGTAGTACTGGGCAAGCACCAAAGCAATGGCAAACTAGTGTGATAATACCTATCCACAAAAAAGGAGACAAGAGAAAATGCACCAATTACAGGGGCGTATCTCTCATCAGTGTCCCGGGTAAGGTCTATGCCAAATGCCTTGAAAAGAAATGCCGTGAAATAGTCGAGCCTAAACTAACGGATGCTCAGTGTGGCTTTCGTCCTGGCCGAAGCACAATGGATCAGATCTTTGCCTTGCAGCAAATCTTTGAGAAGTCGTGGGAATATGCAAAAGAGGTCAATGCATGTTTTGTTGATCTTGACAAAGCATATGATCGCATTCCTGGAGACAAGCTTTGGGCGGTGCTGTTGCACTATGGCATTGATGGCCAGTTACTAAATGCCATTAAGTCGCTGTACATGCATTCCGAGATCTGTGTTCGTGTTAACAGTGCAACGACGAAACCTTTCAGAGTAAGTGTGGGACTACGGCAAGGCTGCTTTCTTTCACCTACTCTGTTTCTTATTTATATGGATAGAATAGTTAAGAAAAGTGAGTCTTGTGGCGGAGTAAAGATCGGTGAATGCACTGTACAACGTCTGTTATTTGCAGATGATCTTGTGCTACCCGACTCTACCCAAAATGGTCTCCAGCAAGCTCTTGACAGATTTTCGGATGCATGCTCTGTTGCCGGAATGAAAATCAGTTCAACAAAAACAGAAACCATGTGCCTGTCCAGACAACCAAAGCAGTGCTCTCTCCAAATTGATGGAGTACCCCTAAAACAGTCAGAGAAATTCAAGTACCTCGGCGTCTCATTCACAAGTGACGGCAAACAAAATAGCGAATTGGATATCCGCATCGGAAAAGCAAGTGCAGTATTGCGCCAGCTCCACCGATCTGTGGTACTGAAACGGGAGCTTTACACCAAGGCAAAGCTATCCATTTTCAAATCGGTCTATGTTCCTATTCTGACTTATGGCCATGAGTGTTGGATCATGAATGAGAAAGTGAGGTCTCGAGTTCAAGCAGCCGAAATGGGATTCTTGCGAAGAATTAGCGGTTTGACCTTGTTGGACAAGGTTAAAAGTGCAGATATTCGTGAATCTCTAAACATCGAATCGCTGCTTCTCCGACTAGAAAGATCGCAACTGCGTTGGTATGGACATGTGACACGAATGTCCCAGGAAAGAACAGCCAAAAAACTGCTCTGTTCAACACCAATTGGTCGAAGGCCTAGAGGCCGTCCCAGAACTCGATGGCGAGATTACGTAGAAGATTTTAGTTGGTCTCGCCTTGGCATCCCAGCAGAGCATCTATCCTTTGTTGCAGAGGATCGAGATGCGTGGAGGCTCCAACTTGAGCTGCTGTTCCCGCGACCCCCCAAGGATAAGCGGGTCCAGAAAATTGATTGATTGTTCGCGTGTTAGGTGTCAGCAAACTTCTATTATGAGCGTCGGACGAAAAAGGCAATGAAATATAATTGAGATGAGACCGAAAGTGCTTCGCGATGGTGTAGACTGCGGATAAGGTAGTAGCCTACCAAGTAAAAGAAGTTTTAAATTTGTGGCGATTTCGTGCTTGATGGACGTTGCTGGACGTCGTGCAATCTATTTCCCATTCGAAATCTGGCTGTTTCTCAACATGTTTCATCGATAGTGCGATTTTTTTATCTTTTTCCAATCCTTTCACACGTTTTCCGTTATTTGTTTATGATCTCCTTCTCCGTCCTGGAACAGGCAGGTTTTTCCGAAATAGAAGGTGTGATTTCCAGCAATCCAACGTGGCAATGCTTGAATTCTGTTTTTTTTTTTTGCTAGAAATATAAATTTTCGTGCTTGCTTAAAATATACCATTCTTTCTCTCTTCTGGCTCTTACATCGGTGTGCGCTACTTAAATTTACATCGGTGTCATGAGACCGAGACTCAGTATCGTGCTACTGCCTAAAACAAACTCGAACTCCAACATTGGTGCCTCGAGTGATGAGCGAACTCACGACCTTGAGATTATGAAACTCAGTATCGTGCTACCGCCTAAAACAAACTCGAACTCCAACAAGTTGATCAAAGTCACCCCTGTTGACGGTACCGGTAGTGTTTAGAGGACCGACACTGGTTTCCATAATCAAAACGCTGCTGCACCAAACTGCTTTGTTTGTTTTTACAGTATATACCGGTATGACGTCGCTGCCATGCTGGACCGGTTTCCATCATATATCAAAACTCTGCTGCACCGGACTGCTTGCTTGTTTCTGTAAAAGGTTTGCCAGTGCTCTAGACACTTCCTTTTTTATTTTCACCTCCAAAGTGGGCACACAAGACAAAACACTAAACTACAAAACATAAGCTACAAAACAAAACTAAACTACAAAACAAAACAAGAAAAAACATAAATAGACAACAACAACCCAATCAAAAATGAATTGAAACACAGATCAAAATACATTTCAAATCATGAACCTTTACAAATAGTGGAAAAGATTTCTTATTGCACATTCATAAGTTTTGATAGTTCTGATTTTTTTGGCCATAGACTATATCTGGTTCAAATTTTGTTCTTGATATCCACAATAATACTGCTGACGTTTAACACCGTGTTATCGTACACCATGCTATTTCTATGATCCATATTGAATATTTGGCCACACTTAAGTAGGTTATATGTACTGTAGTAGCACTAGCAGTTGTACATAATAGGCTACCGATATCTAGTCTAAGATATAAGCAAAACATATGCTATTATTCTCGAATCCATTCAGTAATCCCTCAAGTCCTGTAATCCATACATAGCTCCAATCCTGTTTTTAGGATTTTGCGGATATTTAGCATTTTGCGGACACAACAGCTAAATCTTTTTAGAATCCTAAAAAGGCTAAAGGAGCGGGAGGGTTATACCCTTTTTGACACCTCTTAAACTGTTCACTTGTTCAAACACTTTTTATAATTACTAAGTTTTTTCAGAAAATAAATGCCAATACACGCACGTAATGATTTTTTCATCTTTATCCTCCGATCACGAGAAAGCGGCGGGGGAAGGTGGGGTAAAACGGGACACGGGGCAAAACGGGACATTCGATTTTAAAAATAAAATAAAATATTTGGCAACCTCTAGTAAATCAATTTTGGAAGGTTACCATAAGTTATTGCAACAGCTAGAAATAAGTTTCGGTAGCTTACGTGTGGAAGCAGTCAGAACTGTTTTAGTGTTTTAAGACATGTTATAGTAAAAATGCGGTATTAATTTTTATAAAGTTTTAAAACATAACTAAACTATTTATTTTCAATGAGTATTTCGAGAGGTGCATTGGTATGTTGGTAAAAAAAAAACGAAAACAGAATTGGTATGGGTAGAGCTGATAAGCACCACCAGCAGAATTTCATCCAAGGGTGTGCTTGGGGCAAAACGGGACATTGGTTTTCAGAAAGGTTGAGAAATGTAGCAAGATGATTGGTAATTAGAAAGGTTGAGAAATATAGACTTAAGATGTCAATTTTGACTTGGTATGGGCAGCTCAGTTTATTCAGCACTAAAAAGGCATTTTGTCTAGGCTTTATGTATAGCCCCGACGTGTGTCTCGTTTTGCCCCGTTTTAATTTTTTCGTTGTTTCAACGTCGTAAGCATATTTAAGCAGACTTGACATTGACATTCCATTTATAAGTGGTGGCAACCTGAGTGCATACAAATCCATTTTAGTTACAGAAATTAAGAGCTTGTTGCAGCTGCAAGAGACTTGTCGTTTTTTGTGTCCCGTTTTGCCCCACCTTCCCCAACGAATCCAGACTCGTGTAGGAGTTGCCTTTATTTCCAACTTTTCCGGTTGAATTTTCTTTTGACTTCTTTAATTTGCTGCATGCCAGATTCCACCAGGCAGAGATAATCATCGTGAAGCATCTTATCTAAGGACGCAACAACGAGACTCGGTTGGGACTTGAACCATTAACCTTGCGATCATGGTCGTCGTAAAAACGACGCTCCAAACCACTGCGCCACGCCGCCGACGTAATGTCTGAACAGTAATGTCATCTAATCCTAAAAATTGCGGAAAAAATAGGCTTACTACCTTGCTGGAGGAATGATCCTATTTTTAAGTTCTTCTTAAGTCTTCCCTTTTTTGAATATTTTTCAACATTTCAAGTTGTTTGCAAACTCTAAATTCCAATACACATCTACCCCACTTCATACATAGCACTATGCGGCATTCCAGTTGTTTCGTAGTTTACTTCACTTTTAGATCTGCTGCGCTAAATACGATTTTCATCCAAATTTTTGTCGTACGAAATTTCCTCCGAATTTTGACGTAAGCAGTTGACGGAAATGCCTTCGACAGAGTTCGAGGCTAAACGGTTTTACTTTTTATCGGTTGTTTTGCAAAACACCTCACGATTGTTTCGTAAAAGAATGCCGTGCAAAGTGACGTAGGCTTACATCTTAACCTTTATAGGTCTGTTTACATTGAACGCAATTTTTATCCGAACAGTTGTCGTGCGAAATTTCACGCAATTTTTGACGTAAGCTGTTGACGAAATTATTTTTCACAGAGTTTAAACCAGAGTTGTCCATGGACCGGAATAGGAATTTGTTCCGGCAGGAATACGTAGATTTTTTACGAACAGGAGCCGGAATGGAACTTTTTTGTAGCTTACCGGAACAGGAACAGGAATTCCGGTTGACGGTTTTAAAAATGTTACAAAACTTTTGCCTTGATTGTTTGTTTCAATTTTCACCTATTTGCTAAAAAAGTTGTTAACTATAGGGAGCCTATAGATTCTTCATTGATTTTTGATCTCAGTGAGGGAAAGTGACCCGCATACAATGTCTCTGCTGAAGTCATGATTCCTGATAAAAATCATTTCAATTTGGCAACCCGACAAAACTAAATCGGCAAATTTTTAAAGTAATGATACTCTTATTATAAAAGTAAAAATAGCATAAAATTTTTCTATATGATGCCAGAAGAGTGCGACATACCCGAAATTGTTTTTTCATTGTAGTAGACATTAATTTCGTTGTTTTGAATTTGTAGCTCATTTTGAAATTAAGTGACAGGCTAGATCTCATGATGAAAGCTTATAATTATTTAAGCGTGAACTTTTGTGCTTGTTAAACCAATGTGCTGGAGACTCTGAGAGCACAGTAACAGTCAGTGGTATGGTAATTTTTCACGTTGGAATTGACATAATGACATAATCGGTATTTAACGGCAGTCGGGCACTATAAATATCATAAAGTGAATGATGATACCCAGGAGCGGGCAAAGGGGACAGTTGCCCCCTCCCAAAATGTTTCCAGTTACCACTAGCCTACAAACAAAAATACTAATGC
Source organism: Trididemnum miniatum (assembly GCA_964006365.1). Lineage (NCBI taxonomy): Eukaryota > Metazoa > Chordata > Ascidiacea > Aplousobranchia > Didemnidae > Trididemnum > Trididemnum miniatum. Next base: position 12,578,320 of record OZ023236.1, on the reverse strand, counting down.
TATAACTTAAATCTACCAACAACACAAGCAGGGGCGGATTAAGACCACTGTGGGGGTGGGCTATCTGTGTGTTCATTTCGACAAAAAAACTACGCTTTTTTTTGTTTCTGTGTCTATGCGCTATTCTTTATCTTGCTTTTTTTCCCCGTGTATCATTAATAAGAGAGTGCAGACTTGGCGACCAGCCTGCACATGCGGCATAAAGTCTTTCGCGCTCTCTCATTTGACGATTATTACCATACTATTTCCATTATTATATTTCTTATGTGAGCTTTATGCGTCAAACAAAAAATAAACTTACTCGTAAAAACCCTAAAAAATCGTGGCGGGTGGGGCTCCATCCCCAGACTCCTTTAGTCTCCGGCGGCTGGGAGCTTCGCCCCCCCCCCACCCCCGATTGCCACCCTTTTGCCGAATCTTGTGTGCGCCACTGGACAAGCCCATAAAGTTTTTCTCCCTTCCCGAAATTTTGGGCTGGCTGCGCCACTGATGACACCTTTTGCTATTGTTGTAGATTAGGAACATTTAAGAATTGTTTTTTTCTGAAATTTAGGAACGGATGGGAATAGGAACAAAGGTTTTAGGTTTGGAGTGGAATTAGGAACAAAATTCTTCGTTTCGGACAACTCTGGTTTGAACCCATACTATTTTCCTATTTATGGGTTCTTCTAGTTCTACCAAGCACCTTACGATTGTTTCCTAAAATGCCGAGCAACGTGACATAGTTTTGCATCATAACCTGGAACTATTTTGTAGCCTACGTCACTTTCGTACAAACAATCGCATCATATTCTGTGTAAACACGCCTCATCTGTTTGGCATAGCCTATTGGTAGCCTACGTTTTTTTAACGTACGAAAAATCGTATCGTATTCAGCGTAAGCACACCTTCAAGCGGCCAATATCTTTCTAGAATAAATGGCAACATCGTTACTTAGACACAATCGACGCCATATTTGATTTTAGTTTAAGATTTGGAATGCTCTTGGAAGAACAAAAAATATTAGACAGTTAGATGGATATATAGATATTTATTTTGCCATATATGAAGGAAACAAAAAATGCGAAGGTTAAATTAGGTTAGATGAGGTTGATGTTAGTTTGGATAAGGTTGATGTACATCTTAAAATTGTACTGTTGATCAGCTACTGATACCTGGGTACCGGTACTGTACCAGTCGAATACACTGATACCCACTGCAGCGGTGAAAGGTAAAGGCAAGGCAAATATTCCAGCGTCCAAGGCCTCCACTTGGGGGATGTGTACTGGAAACGGTTTTTGGGAATTAAGGCTGTTTTTGCTCTGGGGCCCCTAAATTTTCTTAGCAGTTTTGGATTAATGGGTCTACAGCTTACTCTCTATAGGCCTGTAACTGTGTAGAGGGTATGTAACGGCACACGATCTGACTCCAACCGATATCAGTCTCAAAACTTTAGAGCTTCATTTATTTAGGCGATAGTAGCACAATGCATCAACGACGTTGCTGAACAGAATTCCAGTATCTGTTCTCCAATAAAAGAATGAGAGGTCCATATTTATAGAAATGCTGTTTCCTGCTATTTCGCATGAGCAGGAGTATGTGAAATTTAGTAATAACAATTTAAGCAATGTAATATTAATAATAATTTAAGCGAATAATAATAATTTAAGTTATATCCGTTCCAAGCAATATCCATTCAGTTAAAGTGCATTAATATCACTACAGGTAGGCCTACCAATCTGCAGCCAAGCAAAATATATTAATGCTTACACTATTTTGTAGCATACTGACATAAAAGCAAATTAGCACGCTAGATTGCCCTAGCTCTGATAAACCTATTGTTTTTACATCATGGGCACCAGTGCTTCTCGACAAGTTGAATCAACCAACAGCATTACCACGTTTGATGATGCCAGAAGTCAGTCAACTGTTCAAAAAAGGCAAGAAATTCAGGATGAAAATGAGAAGGCTTTGGAAACTCACCAAAATTATTTGGTATAATAAAATTTTTTAATTGGTGTTAACAGCTTCTAGCTATTTACAAAAAAAATTTGGTTGGTTAGACTGTTACTGACCATCAATCAGCTGCTGTATGTTTCATTAAACTAGCGTGTCGATACCGGTATTGTGAGTGAAGTTTTGGTAAAAACGTATTATTTATGCTACAGACTGGTAGTTCACACATGCTTAAATTTTTTGTTAAAACTTTCAATATATGCTTGGCCTGAGATTGCTTTACCGGTACTATAAGTTCAGTCAGATAGCTAAGAAGTTGAAGCGTCTGCCTTTGGAGCAAAAGCTGTGGATTTGATTCCGAGGTGGGTCATATAATGGTCTACTAATGACTTCAGCATTGATATTAGCAGCTTCCCTTCTTGACGTTCATCATTAAAGGGACAGTGTCAATTATTTGTTATTTAAGTAAACTAAAATCAATTGTTTAATGAAGTTATTACGAGGTACCACTTTCAGAAAAATATGTACACGTTGAAGAGAATGTTCAAACAGCTTGATCCTGCAGTGATGAAGTCAACAAGTGATGTTCAGGGTGAAATCAAGATTGCTGTGAAGCATTTAACTGACAAATCTATGCTTTTGGTTAAGGTAACAAGACTGTGCTGTTGTATTATCATTGTATATAAGTACTTTGATTATATCAAACTAGCTTATTTAAAAAAACTTGAAATTTCATTTCATAGGCTAACATTGATGCATTTCCAGGTTATCTCTGCTCAAGATTTGCTTGCAAAAGATGTGCGTGGCCATGCTGCAGATCCGTATGTGAAGGTGAAACAAAATGATTTGATTACGCATGTTTCGGCTTATGTATACTCCTCGGCTCACTAGCGTAGCCAAGATTTTGCAATGGGAGGTTTGAGAACAGTGGCGCACCCAGGGTTTAGCAAAGGGGGAGGGCACAACCGGGGGTCTGGGGGTGAACCCCCCAGCCACCGGAGGCTAAGGGGGTCTAAGGACTATGCCCCTAGTCGCCAGCGAATTTTTGCAGCTTTCACACAAAAAACACTCATTTTAGCACACTTTTTTATTGAAAAAGGGCATGTAGTGAGTGCAGTCACTGTGGACCAGGGATGGGGAACCTGCGGCCCGCTTAAGTTTTAAATGTGGCCCGCATGTACATGCAGCTCATGTAATGCTAGGCTTACCATACGTCCTTCTTTTTAACATTTCGGCATATTAAACCGTGAAAACTTGTCAAAACACAGTAATACAGCTCAAACTACGGCCTGCGGTCGTGATGACCTTTTTTTTTTGCTCTTCACTTAATTTTGGGCGAGAAATTGCACTTGTTTTTGCTCTCCACTAACTCGTTTTTGCTTTTTTTTGCTCTCCACTAAATTTTCAGAGGAACTTTTTTTGCTCTTTGCGCATAAAACGTAAATGCGGCCCGCTGAAAATATCATTCGTGCTATGTGGCCCGCTATGCCTTGAAAGTTCCCCACCCCTGCTGTTGACAATGCAAAAATATTTTCGCACCTTATGTCTACAAGCAGAAACTTGGCCAAAATAAGTGAAAGGAGGCTGCAACCATTATTAGTTTGAAAAATTATAGACTGAAAGTTAGGTTTTAGCACCTTATTATAGCGGCAAGGGGGGGGGGAGGGGGCATGGCACCGTGGCCCCCCCTGCGTGCGCCTATGGTTAAGAATGACGTCACATTTTCACATTTGATCATACGTTGTATAATAACAAAAGATGGCCTCAAATTTAAGAGAGACGTTTTAAACTAAAAATACCGAAGGCAGTTAAGGTACAATTATTGTAAGGAAGTCAAAGGAATGCTTTCTGATAAACTGGTAAAACGATATTCAAATGTTAGCGATTTAGTTCTTTTTTGAGCTGCAGAACGTACATCATTTTTGCTTGAAATCGTTTGGCCTTTTTTCTACGGAAGGTCTGAGGAGCCGAGGGCAGTTGCGTGTACAGGAGCGGCACTGCCCTGCTTATCAAATTGCGTCGTTGCTTCATAAGCATAACGGCAAAAAACAAGATTCAGGAAACAAGGCTACGTAATTCTTGTTATTATGACAATTACAAAACCAGATTATCAATGACAAAGTATTGAGCACTTCGAAATAAATATCAGAAAAGTAAGTAAGTATGAAGCTATTTCAATCTCAAAAAAAGTTTTAAATTTTCCGTACCGAGGTTACGCCATTAAATTTTCAATTCTATAAACACGACACCCGAGTATTAAAATATCATGAGCAGGTAACAGTTAAAAGTGCAGTTAAAACTCTGTGCTGTTTCATACTTCTGTTCTGAATGTATAATATTTCTGCGCCGTTTATCACCCCCTAAATCGAGTTCTTGGAATCCGCCTCTGGCTATGCGTCCAATTAACATAAAATATCCGACGTAGGTTTAGTAGTTAAAATAACTTACGCTTCAGAAAGAAAGTTGGAAAGAGACGTAAATATGACGCCACTTGAGGCTCAATGGGGGGGGGGGGGGGAGTGTAACCCCCATCCCCACCCCCGTGGCTACGCCACTGCCTCGGCTAATGTGTTTATTTTTCTCAAACATGCTGTTGGTGCACGAAAAAATCTCGGCGTTTTAATATGTTAATTGATGTAGCCGCAGATTGACGTAGGGATTATAGACATCGCTATCGGCGTGGGAAGTCATCGGTTTGATTCTTTGCCCATTCGAGTCAAACAAAGTGTCACAAACGGGTCGCCGCCACTGCGAAGTTTATTCGGCTAGTAGCTGTGTTACCCTGGCACTAGGCCGCATAGATGGGCCCCACCACTCGTCGCACACTTCTGCGTAACAGCAGGAGCATAATGAAAATTTAATTTTTTGATTTATTATTGCTTATTGTTTTTTAAGGTTGAACTTTTGTTGAATAACGAAGTCGCGCCAATTTCTAGCAGCAATCAAGCTACGGTGAAGTGCACATCTGTAGCCAAGAATACTCGAAACCCTATATTTAACGAAATTTTTACGTTCTCCCTCACCGCTGAAGACAAAAATATTGCCCAGTTAAGGTAAATCTACTCATTTGCTTCGTGTGGTAAAGAATGTTTGTTTTTTTCTGAAAGCAGGCTTAATTGCGATTTTATGGAACTACAAGTCGACTATCTTCCAATTGGTGTGATTGGTTTGTTCTGCAGGTGACTCGCCATCTATGCAGCGTTATACCCTTGCAGCTGTGTTGCTAGGTGCTAAGTTGCAGAGGTGGGCATCGCCAATTTGTGACACGCTGCAGCGTAACGCAGGAATATAAGAAAAATGAAAGGGAATGGATTTGTAAAACCGAAAGTCCTTTCAGTTTTGTTCTGCCTTGTTTACTCTGCTGATGATGACAGCTGAATCGATGAATGGATTTCTAATTTTTTAATAATATCTGTTACACCAACATCTTTTTATCTACTACTGACCAAGATAATATGATAAAAGCTGCAAACTTGTCATGCAATAGTTCAGTATTGACCATGCATAATGAAAGTAGGTATGAAGCGTCACAAAATAACACTAGTTTTATTTCTAATCCTACTTCTCGATTTATTTTTAGGTGCTCTGTTTGGTGTTATGACGGCATGGGACGCGACGATTTTATGGGTGAACGAATTATTCCCATTGGTGACGTTAAGTGTAGTGACGTAATCTACGCAGATTGGTACGATCTTAAACCAGAGGTTAGTTTTAGTTAATTAGGGCTTTTTTCAAACAAAAAGGTTAATCTATTTTTATGGGTAGGCTATATTTTTTTTTTTAGCATTAGTTTTTAAGCCTTTTTACAAGCATTTTTAGCTTGTGAAAGTTTTTAAAACTTTAACGATTTTCATCGTAAGGTGGCAGCAAAGTGATAATGCAAAAATCACATTCAGCAGATATTAAAAAAATGTGCTTGGCGTTAACTTGATCGACCTAGAAGCACAAGTTTTTTTATTTTTTATGCTTCCCTCTACATTTTAATGTTCACTTTATTGCTCTGAATATAATCATAGATACTATTTTCATACTCACGTGTGTTAAAAATTAAACTGTTTTTTTTCCAGCAAGCACATACCGGTTACGTATTAAGTTATTTGCATTTATGTTTGAGTATATCTTACCTTTATATTGCATATTAAAGTTTTCTGTGAGCTCACTATTTCAATGTACTCTTGGTTTAATTTCCACATCAAGAAAATTTTGATTCATGTAAATATTGTGTAAGTTGCGAGATACTCGTTTAGTGATTGCCGAATTTGCTCTTTTTCTTTTAATTAAGCTACGTAAATTGCGACTTGAGTTTCGGTAACATAGTTCAAACCTACTTCGGATGTTTTTGTTTAGAAAATTGGAATTTTTCTGGGCCATGCGCAATTAATTTTTGTTAGCTAACCTACCTATACTTTTGTTGGTTTCTATACCTGTTGTGTTGGTCATGCTAGATTATCTATGCTTTTACAGACAATTACGTTTAAAAAATTTGCTCGTTTTTCCACTTTTTTTAGTGCCTTACGGAAAATTTTGTGTCGTTAAATTTAAAACGCACATTTTATGCGAAATGTTATGCGTTGTTATTATGTACGTAACTACACGGTAACATGAAAGGAAATTCGAAGAAAACCTTTTCGCTTTGTAGAATTAAAAAAAATTGAAGTCGTAACACCTAACGAGAAAGCTCATCAACTGAATGTAGCAAACAAGACACGCAAGGACACCGTACTGGAAAATATAGTTCTAAATTTAAAAATAGAATATTGATTGCTTAGTTACAATTGCGTAATTTCCAACTGAACAAAACTTTCTATTTTGTAGTTCAGCTTACCAATATTTTTTATTCTGTTTTGCAATGTAACATGTCTGCAATTTTTCAAACTAACTCTTGCTTCAATTCAGCAACTGCGATAAAATGGCGGTTCTGTGAAGCGAACTGTAACTTGGTTGATCAAGCCATTAAAGTGAGCGTTTTGGGCCGGCAAAGCAAAATTTTTTATCGTTTTTAACTATTTTTTGTCGCATTTACATGCCGTGCGATGTGCGACAAACCGACCTTTGATGATAAAAGAAACAAACATAAAAAGTTTGCTATCCACATGCCGCTTGAGCAGAAGGCTCAATTTAAGGATGAAACCCAGTACCCAAGGAAATAATATTGTTTCAGAAAGTGCTATTAATTGAAACTTATGAAACGAATGAAAATCTAGAGATGATTAACGTATAAGCTATTTGTATCTGTTACATTTTGCGTTACCTACTATTCATTCGAGTATAGCACGCTTCTCGTGTATGACGCGCTCCTGGAGTTGCATTACATGTATAACGAGCTTTTTAATAAAAAATTGCGGGCATTATACTCGAAAGAATGCGGTAGCTCATGAGAAAATGAATGATCCAAAGCCAGCTTTTTACAGTTTAATGTTTCTTACTTCTCCAGGTCGACCTTTCCATTGGAGGAATGATATCAATGAAGTTAACGTACAAGTTACCGCAAACTCTCAACGTGGAGATTTTAGAGGGAAAGAATTTGTTCCTGAAGAAACACGTTCAACCGTAGGTTATTTCGTACTTTGCGTCCGACTTGGATAAAGTGTGCTTAGCTATGCAGCTGTTTTTGTCCTGTTACCGGAGATGAAACATTATGGCTTGAAAGTAAAATAATTAAACCATTGGTTTCTGGGTGTTGCAACCATGCCCAGTTGCCCACTCTTGTTTTTGAACTCTTTCTTTTCCTTCCTGCTTGCTACAACGTTAATCGCTTTGTTGCCTCTTTCCTTTTCTTGTACCGTTGTTACATTTCCTTCATCATATCGTATTCTTTATCGTGTTGATCGGGCGGAAATAAAACACACTACTGGTGCTACTGCTTAATGTTACTGCGGTTACTGCCTCGTAATTTCAACAACTGGTTCTCAAGACAATCTTTTTATTTAGATACGTTAGAGTTTACATACCAGGAGTTCCTTACGTCTACAAAACAACTCCACACAAAGAGAAATCAGAATCTATCAGCTGGAACGAGAATTTTGATTTTCCTCTTCCCAAAGAGGAGCTCAAGAGTCGGTGGGAATATATGCGACATTGAAGTCCAAAAATAAACTAATAAGACTTCTTGTTTATTTACTGTATGACTGCGTTTGAAGAACTTTCACGTGTACTTAACGAAATAATTTTATATTACATTATCTCTCAAACATATTAGTCCATACCAGTGGTTCTCCACCTTTATGGTTTGTGTCTCCTTTCTAGAGACTCTTAATACTAGTGGCCCCCTGCTCAACTATAAAATTTTCTGTTCGTATTTCATTCCTAGCAGCTACAGTCGTCCGCTGGCCTTAAGTGGTTAATTGCCAGTAATAAACCGTGCGCCTGTGGCCCCCTAAGAAAGCCAATGGACCCTGATGTATGCAAATGCTGCCACGATTTTGATCGATACGTTTATGCGAGATTTTTATCAGATGGTGAATTGGTTATTTGATGGCCGAACTTCATTTTAGCTCCCTATTTTTGTTAAAATTTGCTCTTCAGTTACGTCGTCTTAGTTTTGCTTGATGAATCTGATAGCAATGCCTACCTCGGTGAATGCCACATTGATTTGGAAAACTTTCAAGTGGAAATTGGTTTTGAAGGAGCTTTTGAATTATCCGATATGGTAAGAAATCAATTTGAAAAACGAAAACAAATTTTTGAAAAATTTGGATGAGAATTCTTGCTTTTTCATTGTAATAAATGGGCAATAATCAATAATCATGTGACTGATTTCCCCTTCTATGCTCACATTTATAGTTGCGTTGCCGATTTACGCTGAATATGGAGCTTCTTGATGGGTAGTTTTGCGTGGAGTTTTAGTAAAACACAAATGTACAGAAAGAAGTAAAGCAAACGAATTCATTCCGCACCAGTTTCTGTATCATTTTCTCAACAAAACGTGGTAAAAGGGTCAAAGTGATGCTGGCCCACTACCTTAAATTAACATTGCAGTTAATCGTGCGAAAGTTCAGAAATTAATTAAGCTAGCTTTTGTGTGATGCATTATTTCAGTGGGCGAGGTTGTGGCGATCACTCGTCAATATTATGGGATGTTGTGCTTTACTTAAATCACTTTCGTATCGTTTCAGAGAGGGAACGTGGCTGTTCGAAGCAGATGGACACGCAATGCGGTCACTCAAGAGTTTAACGAAGCTCTTCAAGCTCACGCTCTGTACAAACGACCCCAATTTTTGTTTGGACGTGTGCGGGGAGCTGCAGACACGGTTAGACTTGTTTACATACGGTATATTTTTCTTGTCCACATTCCCAATTTTAGTGGACTTTAGGCCCGTGATTCATGGTTTTAGTTTCTGCATTATAATCAACTTCTTGATGTCATAATCACTTTTTTTAACTATGACCTCAAAAAATTGATTATATTGCAGGAACTAAAATTGCACATGTGGACAGGATAGTTGTGTATTAATTTCCTTTTTATCATGTTAGAGGTTATTTCTCTGCTCTTTGGCCGAAATTATAGATCGATGCGTTACGACTATATTTTTCTAATATTACCTTGTTAAATTTTGCGACGTTGATAGTGAATTAGTTCCTCGGAAACAAAAAAATCTCTGCCTCAACATACGAGCAGTTATTCGTGGTCGAAGACAACCGCAGATTGCTCTTTAGATGAACCAAAGAGTTAGACAGCTGAGTGGTGCAGCTTTAACCTCCAAGTGTGGTTTTAGTTTTCGACGAAGTATTAGATGTCGTAGTTGCCGAGAGACTCACTATCTCGGGTGCTCTCTCCTAAATATTGAGATCAATACTTCGTGTTTGGACGACTTAGAGATAGACCTGTAAAAGTGCAAAACTTAAACTTAAACTCTTCTGGTTTGCTGTTGGACTACGCAAATATGAGACGAAAATACATGAAGGAGGAATAATATAGGCCTAGACTTAGTAATTTTTAGTTGCTAAAATTACTCTTGCTTTACTTTTCTTCTTCTAGTCTATGTTTTTGCTTTACCGAAGTAGTATACAACGAAGGTTACTTAGTTAAACTTTAGCTATGATATTTTTGGATGATTGGCTTTGGTCAAAGTGATTGAGAATTCTAACTCAAGTACAACCGTTCAAGTTTGAGTTTGACCTATGCTTTGCATTATCGCCATTACGTCATATTTCTTTACCTGATCATAACATTTCGACCTTGATGCAGTGAATTAGTGTTACACAGAAAATGGTTACGAAAACTAACTTCAATGTTTCAGGACAAATAGATTGGAAATTTTTTCGGTAAAGCTTTAATGGAATTCTCTGATTACTAGAGTTTATGATACAAATTTTACTATTACAAACGGCATGTGCTTGATGTTTTGTTTTGGTTCCAATCTCTTTTGCTATCATTACATATAGCTTAGCAGGGTCAAGGTTACGCATTTTTATGACTTTACTAAATCGCAGGATGTATTGACATATTTTATGAAAATATCATGGACCTATTAACCAAAAATCTTTTTGCTTTGCCTATTTGTTTAAGGATGATTAATGACGTGATTCGGTAAACTTTAATTGCGCATTGCTAGCTTCACGACCTTGTATTGTGACTATGCCAATAAACAATGGCTTATGTGACGAGCAAGCAACAAGTCTAACGAGTCATGTAATTTGTACAAAATGACTTTTATTTCAATTTAATTCCGAGCCTATTTTTCAAACTTCAATTTTACCCTAAACGATTACTTTTTTGTGGTATGTGGTTTGGCCAAACTTAGTAACATTTGTTTAAAATGATTGCTGTTGGCGGCTTGGGCGTTTGATACTTAACGAATTTTTTAATATCCTTCAAGTTTACTGTGATTATAAAGCTAATATCGAAGTTTTTAATTCTGTTATTACCCAATAGCTTAATTTTCTTGGTCGTTATAGTCTCATTTTATAAATGAAATGACTGTGCTACGTCAATAAGGATAAAACTCTGCTGTTTCCCTGTTGAACTTTTTAACCGTTTGTTTATTTTCTTGCGTGGAAGCTTAAGTTTTTTCAAATTTTTGCCGATTTGTTGATGTTAACTCTTGGTTAATCTGACCTTGTTCGTCTTTTACCTGTCAAGAAAAAGCATTTTATGAATTTAATTGATATCCGTTTGACATTTAAAGATACTCCATGCTTTCTGTTTGTTATTTTGTGGATTAAAAAATACTTTTGGACATTTTTTCAGCAAAATATTGTGATAACATTTTTAACTGCTATCATAACTGGACAGTTTTGATTTGATGATAAAGTTAATCCTATCAGAGATTTTTTAAAAATCATCCATTAAACACTTTTCTATGAATTCTAGAATACTCGTAGCATTTTCAATACCGCATTTTCTGATTTAATGACAGTGTTTCCCATTTATCGTTCTGACTTGGTTATGCTCATATCGTTACATCTTTAGGAACGGAACGCCATAGTGTCTATTTACCAAAATCTGCGTTTAACTAAGATAATTGTTCCGTCGCGTATGTACCAATTCATTGTAGCAGTAGCGCAGCGAGAAATTTTTAAAAGGGAAGCCATAAACTACAAAAGCTAAACAGTCTGCTATGTTTCAGTTATTTGGCTACATTTGATTCTTTTTTGTCAAAAGGTAAAGTCATAAGGGGGTGCATGACACGATGCCCCCCTCTAATTACGCCCCTGCATTTACCCTAATTGCAAATATTTTGATTGCTCGTTTACAGAGCCGGCGCCAGAGCAGTCGACTTCTTAGCTTAAGCCAAGCGTTTATCAGGGAGGTCAAACGTTTATCAGGGGGGGCCAAAATTTGAAATTAGGCACAAAAACCGCTGTCTTCAAAAGAGAAAGCTTGTTAATTGGGAGGGCCAAGCATGTCGAGCCCCCTGGCCCCCCCTTAGCGCCAACCCTGCTCGTTTGAAATGCCTTTCAGAGCACTTTTTTTTTGTAGGTATCATTGAAATGCACACTTTTAGTGCAGATTGCAGCAGTTAGATTGCAAGATTTTTGTTGGTCTTGAAAAATTTATTTTAAGGTAATTCTTGGAACGGTTCATTAGCTATATGTGATGTTTCGATTTTACAATTCATTAATTTGTCGTGTTTATCAAATACGAATTGTTGTTTTTAACACGAGCCAAAGCCGGAATCCAACCGAAGTTTTGTCTCGAGCGCTATTGAGTCATTTTGTTTGATTGTTGTCAGAATAGGCTGAAATGCTTACTTTATTTTGAGCACCCCAAAATTGCACCTAACCTCCAGTTTTCTAATCATAGGAATCGATTTTTGTGCAATATTAGCTCTATTGGCCTAGCAACAAAAATAAATAAAAAATTTTCATAGTCTGTTTTAAACAGTTTATTTATTTTGCTCGTAAATATGCTTACAGCTGAAATCAAATAATCAAATTTTAAAATCTAGTTTCATTTAATTATAATTAAGGGCCGACTGAATGTAAGTTGTGAAAATATTTTTGTGGATATAATATAATTTTGAAATATAGTGATCAATGTTATTAAAAAATCTGCAAGTATGTTGGCACTGCTTACGTTTTCGAAATTTTGGAAGGGTTTGATTTTTTGAACTCATTTTTGCTAGCCTAATCATATCCTTAAGCTTAGAATATGGTTTTCTAATTTTTGATGTTACTTTCATTCATGGGCGTCCGCAGAATTTTTTGCAGGGGGGTGCAAAAAATTTTTGATAAGGTCAGTGTTAAGCAGCGTTTCTATACAGCACCAGCCTGACTTTTTTAACTTTGTTTAAAATAATGTAATGAAATAATCCACTTGAAAACTGGTGCTATCTACGATCAACACATTTGCATGAAAACAGCTGCTCATTGAACGAAAAAAAAAAAAACCGCGCCTTTTGCCAACCGACGCAGCATTATTGGATGCAAGCTGTCTGCTGTTTGGTATAAAGAGCTTGATAGCGTGTGCCAGCTACGATTGGATCCATTCATTATTTTTCAATTTTTTAAATTCAAATTCATTGGTTTTGAAAAAACGAAATTCAAATTCATCGATTTTGAAAAATTGAAATTCAAATTTATTGATTTTGAAAAAACGAAATTCAAATTTATTGACTTTGAAGAAATTAAATTCAAATTCAAATTTATGAAGAATTCGTGAGCGGATTCAAATTCAAAATGCAAATTCAATCCAACCCTACTGCCAGCATGGCGCCAGTTTAAAAGCCTCTATTATGCAGAAACAGAAAACGTGAATAAAATTGCGGCTGTTTTCCATATTTGCACAATTTCATCAGCTTCAAATTTTGCTTTACCGATCCGTGGTACAATCAGCCAAACCTGAACAAGCAAGGCCAAAGTCAGTCATAGATTTAATACAAAACAAGCAAATAGAATTATAATTTGGTATAATTTAAATAGCAAGTGGTGACTCTGATGAGTTTGCGTTGCTATATTTCAGTATTGTGCAATACATGCTAACTTTTCTTCGAAAAAAAAAAAGATTGTCATCTTCTTTAAAAATGCTTGCAAATTTTCACGGATTACAAGCCTATGATTGTATGTGGTCATACTTGCGTATATGCAAACAGCAAACTCATTGAGGTAGCTGACGTCATGCATTACCGCCCAAAGAATTCAGTTACTTTTCTGCGAGCTGAAATAAAATTTAACGAAATAATTTTCTCGCCACTGATACCACACAAGACAATTTTCATATCTTCAGATCTTAAATCAATGAGACGTCAGATTAAACCTTGCCTGCATTATCAATCTTGACGTAACTGTACGTTGTAGTTATAGTTAGCCAAATTAATAACGCCTATCCAAAATCCAGGGGGCGTCCCCCTTGCCCCCCCCTGCGGACGCCCATGTTTTCATTTAATAAGCCACACCTAGCTTTAATTGCCATTGCGTTTGCTTAACTGTTGTAGGAAGTTCCTGCGGTGTTTTCCGCTAATTTAATTTGTAAATAAGTGTGTGTCTATACAATATAATGTAATGCAACAGTACTTGTTTTTTGGCTCACTGTATCACCAAATTTGGCTGCAACAAGCCTATAATTGTATCTGGTCATACTTGTATATATGCAAACAGCAAACACATTGAGGTAACTGACGTCATGCATTACCGTCCGAAGAATGCAGTTACTTTTTTGCGAGCTGAAATAAAATTCATGGAAATATTTTTCTCGCCACTGATACCACACAAGACAATTTTCATATCTTCAGATCTTAAATCAATGAGACGTCAGATTAAACCCTGCCCGCATGATTTTTCTTTTTAGTAAACTCAATACAATTTCTTTTGAAAGATAAAATATCTCACTTTAGATATACGCACATTATTGTTAATGCTGCTGCCAATATTTTGTCAAGTGTACACAAACGCAGCGGTTGAGTAGAGTAACAAGAAAAATACAAGATGCTTCTTCACGCAAATGGTTTAGGCAGCTCATATGCGTCATGAATTGTGACTTATTTTAGTCTTTAAGTGAAATCTTGGAATACAATCTTTATGCACAAGCACATAGAATAGGCCTACTGCAATTACTCACTAAAACTTTGGTTGCCATGCTTCATAGGAAAATTTGATAAGGTTGGTGCAGTGACTGAAGACTTCGCTATCGGTGCGGGAGGTCTGGGGTTCGATTAGCGGCCCTATCAAATCGAATGCAGTGTCGCCAATGGCTCGCCACCGTTGTGATGTCTCTTTGCAGTTGTGTTGCCCGGGCGCTAAGCCGCGGAGATGGGTCTACGTGCTTCAGGGTAATACCGCGAGTATAATGAAGATTTGATTTGATCACTTTGAAGTAATGCTCTACTATGACAAGACTTCAGCATACTTTGTGGTAAAGCTGTCAAACGCTAAAAAAGTAAAAGAAGATCTAACTAATAAATTTTCTCCTTGAAGATATTAGCTGCATAGTAGGCCTAAGCCTTTTTCTATATTACCGGTAGCTATTTGAGCTTTTTCGACGAGAAAAGCTAAACTGTTTGCTGCATATAGCCATAGCGCTATATCAATAATTGGCTTTTTTTTGGCTTTGGTTTTTGGTAGTTTATTTTTGATTATTTAAAACTCGTTTTTGTAAAATTATGTGTCAATAGTTGTATGAGCATCGATTTTATTGTGTATGGCGACACGTTTTTTGTGTCGGTATAAAATATTTATGTGAAATTTGTTTTGATTCATATAATCTTGTTGTACAACACTGAATACTTTAATTATGATAGGATTTCACTCAGGCGTGGACTAATCCAATAATTCTGTTGTTTTAAAAATAAACGATGCTTGGCGCTTGAAAATCTTCGATGCCTATGTCATAAATAATGTAAAAGGTGGCGCTAGAGAACTGATAAATCCATTTTGTGACAAAAAAATGCGAATTTCGAAAGCTACTGGATTACAATCTTCTCAGCAGCGTATGTGCAACGTCTGTTGCTTTCAGTATATTTTTGTGATTCATGTTTCTCAAAGTTTTTCGCCGCTGCACTTGTAATGAAATACTCTAACCCAATTAGCCAGTAATTGTGTCTGTTATCGTTTGTCATGCTCATAAATTGCACAGCTTAGCGATTTTTTGGTTCCATGCTAATCTGGATTTCACGCTTGATAACTTCTCCAATCTCAAATTTTTCATAAGAAATGTAGCAAACCAATGTGACTCCCCCAGAAATTGAAAGTCATTTGGCGACCTAAAAGTGGTAAGGCTATTCCTCCTGTATTTTGAAAATATGAATTGGCATAAACTAGAAATAAGGCTTTGATAACTTCATTTTCTAATCAAGCACTAATCGGTTTAACGAGGCCTGCAAATGTGCAATTTCGAAACAATGCTTACATTAATAAATATAAATATAACTGAAGAATTAGCGCGAAGTTTATTTGGAGAAGGCGGCTTTCAGGCATTTTTGTTAAATTCCCAACAATGTTGTTCAAATCTATTTCGTTTAACCGATTAGCGGACTTAAAATTTCCGTATTACGATTTGAAATGTGTCTGATACACATTATTATCTCGTGAATCGGCGAACTGTTTTTATCGCAACCAATATGAATCGGCCAATACTTCCTTCTAGCATCAATACCTTGTTTTGTCATCAGCCTGCTCTGTGTTGTGAATAACATTACTAAAAACCCTACTATTTTGGTATTATTAATTTGAGAAGAGCTGTATTTTTCAGATATAGTTAATCTATTCGTGTTAATGTATGCACTTCAGTGCAACATATCTTGATCCAGACTTATTTTGTGCTTGTGGATAGTTGGATGATATTTTTAGTGTTGCCAAATGTTTTTCCTCTTGTATTTACTACTGTCATAAAATAGAAATGAAGTTGCGCAGGCCAGTTGTTGATGGTAGATTTCGCTCGTACTTTCTGAGGTGATAAGTGCTTCAAAGAATTACTTCTTCGCTATTTTTTTAAAATCTCATTTTACAAAGCCCTAAAATCGCTTTTTTGTGACGTGATAATTCCTCCAACTTCTCTTTGCAGGCGATCACGGTTCGAGTTCCTAAAGCTGGTGCTCAATCACGACTGCGGGTGGTGAACGGTGTACTGGTACATTGAGAATTTTCACCTTCCTGTGTACAGAGACTTGCAGTATCTAGCAGCAGTAGTGTGAACCACAATCCAACGGTTTTCTTTCGCAACTTTTTTATCTTCTGCTTTAGCGTTAGTGATATACAGTAGTTCGTACTGTACGTTTCATTTGTTTCCACTGCACTTTTTTACACTTTTTCTGTATGATGTGTCAGCGACACAACAAAGATCTGATAGAAACAGTTTTTTAAGTTGCAATCGAAAAATCGATATTTAGTAATTAATTGTCAATTTTTGAGAATGTGTTTCGCTGTAACGCTCAGATTATTATTTTCATCCGCATTCTGTCAGCGACATGGCCTAACGGTACCGCACGCAGGTGACAGATCCTACGTGACGGGTTCGATTCACGGCTGGAGCCGATCGCATTTGACCTATATACCGGGTGGCTGCTGACTCGAAGAGCTCAAGCTCACTTCACAGTCTCATTCAATTACTGATGAATTTTATGTTTGTGAAAACCACTACAGCCTGTTTCGCCTTTGTCGGCTCTTCAGGTGGTATAGATACACTAGGGGGTATAGATATGCGCTTAAGATACTCTATACCATCTGAAGAGCCGACGAAGGCGAAGCAGGCTGTAGTGGTTTTTACGTTTTGTAGTGATTTTATTCAAATAAACAGCTCTAGCTAGCCATAATTATTGAGCACTCTGTTAGAGGAGTTTGAGCCTCATTCAGACTTGGGAATTTTATGTTCAATATAATTTGAAAATATCCTCAGTTATCTGTTAATTTTCGCGTGAATTTTTCATGTATGTGTGATTACAACTCGCACTTAATTAATCCAGTATTTTTTAATGCGATTTCTGTTTTTTTCTTAACATTGTGATTTTATATCCACTGATTTTGAGACAGACAAGTGTTTTTGAATAACGTCTTTTACATTTTGTTTTATCGTACTAGCATGGACGACAGCTGCAGTTTTTCCAGGTGTTTCTAGAATACTATGTTGCATTGCAGAAAATCATTTTTTCAGTGTGTGGTTTGTAATTATTACCGAGGGGCCAGTTAACAATTAGGAGTATGCTCCAAATAGCGCAACAATGGGCTGTCGCGCGTATTATCCAGATAACCGCACTATCTAAATGCGGGTAAAACGCACAGCAGCTCGCTACCCATTGACCACAAGGTAGCCTTGTTAAGTCGCATTTACGTTGCCAATCTTTCAGAACCATTATCATTGTGACTACTAGAATGTGAATGATGGGTAGTAATGTTGAGATGAATGGGGACTGGAAGGGAGGGGCTAAGTTAATAATACTTCATTGGGGAGGGGGGTGGAATTTTGTTTGTTTGTGCAATGTCTTGTAACTCGTACGGAATAAGGTGCTGTGTACAAAAATGAGTTGTTTTGTAAAATCCACTGTAATTTTTAACTGAACTGCTGTAGAACTTTTTGTACGTAGTTGAATCAACTGCATGCTATGAAATTTATAATTTCGTTACCAGTAGCTTGCAGCTAATAAAAACCGTCACACTTTGCTGTTTCTGTTTTATCAAATTGTGAAGTGGCTTGTAAAAACTTAAATTTTAGGAACGCGGTTAGGGGCATAGAAAGAAATTTTAAAAGGGGGCATAAACTATATAAGCGATCAAAAGAATATGACGTATTGCAGTCACTTGGCATAATGGCGAAGTCAAAAGCAAGGAGGCCGTAACACAATGGCCCCAAAATACGTTTCTGAATGCGGTTTAATTATATAAACAGTCGCGTTTTCTAAAGCTGGTCGGTTTAAAAAAAAACAGTCGTGAATCTGTAGGTTTGACCCATTTCATTCTGGCTTTACTTTTAAGTGATTTTAGTAATTGTATTTATCTCCGTGATTTCAAAGCGCCAAGCCCTATAAGCATTGCACTGTAAATACTAACAAAATTGTAAATTTCTGGTGGTGATTTGACATAATGTGGTTAGTATATAGTGCCTGGTAGTAGGAGGGAGAAAAAGCAATGACGTCGAATTAAAGAATTTTGTTCTAGGCAGGTCAATCAACACACAGCCAGCCACAATCCGATCACTGTCATCGCTTGATTGACAGTAAAGTGTAGCAGCGACTGAGCTGCAAATTAAGTGTTCAAGCGAGACCGATTTGCTTTGCTTTCACTGGCTGTACAAACAAAAATAGCGTTCACGGCAGCTTAAATTTTCAAAGCATTTAAATAAGTGTTTTGAAAAATCACCAAAGATTGAGTTTTACCAATTAACCAATAGACTTTCAACATGAAACCGATACCTGCGTTAAAGCTATCATAATCTTGTAAACGTGTACTTCTGCGCATAAAGCTTGCCAACTTATTTCAAATGCTTTCTCACATAACCTGAACGAAAGAGGCTCTTTGCAATTTATCAATAATAATCCTACGAAAAGTACAAAGAAATCACCAGCACTATCTTGAAGAATTAAACTTTACAGCTGGTAAAACAACTCATCGAAATTTTAAGCGACGGCGGCGCTATACATTAAGCAACTCCAGATTCCGGTACCCGCTGGGAAGATGCCTCTGTATTCCACCAACTAGAGATGGGTCTTGGACAAAGTTTTGCGAAGTTGCCACTGTATTCCACCAACTAGAGATGGGTTTTGTGAATAGGACAAAGATTTGCGTGCTTTTAGATTCTACGGTGCGGTAGGTGACAAGTTTCACAGTCTGGCAACAGCTCCAACTTTTAGCCAGGTTTGTTGTTTGCCCCCAGGTATTAATGTTTTTAGTTTGTTGGCAAAATCCAAGATGTCATGTCGAAGCTTTGCTCTGACGTTGTTAAATCTCCAAGACAAACAAGAAACATTCGATATAACTGTAAGATAAGGATAATTTTATGATGACGTTAACAATTACATGCCGTATCATATTTCTCTCACTAAAATTGGTGAAACTGAAACAAACAATTGTGCTTTGTTTTACACAAAACTTGCCAAACACTTTCGAAGTTTTCAACGATTCTAATACCAGCTTACCTCAAAAAAAAAAAAAAACGATTTCCATTCTCAGCTCGTTAAAATAGTGAAAAAATAGAATAAAACAACGCACTTGTGAATAATAGTATACTATTATAATAAGTCTAAATCGGAGTTTACTAAACTTTATGGATTTTATCAAATCATTAATGCGTTAAGGTAGTAGTTCGAGTACCATGCATTAAAAACAAAATGCAACTGAAACTTCGTAAGAAATAAAAGATTTCTGGAATCGGAAATTCGATTCCTGGTTTTTCGATTCCACCGTATCGTTCTACTGCTACGAAACAACACAATGACGAACTTGAAGAGTTTTTTAAGAGCAAAAACTCAATCGTCTGGTTGCTAAAAACAACAAAAGAATTGAGCCGGTATGGTAATTAGGACGGCAATACAAATTGTGTCTGAGTACTTCGGTGAGAAGAAGCTAAAAAAAGTCATTTAATCAGGTCAAGTAATGATGAAAGTGAAGCTAGGCAATTTGTAAGTTGAACTCTGATACTGATATCACGTTACACACATCTGTTAACAAGCATTAAAACCAGTTGCAACCAGATCCTACTGGTTTTGCAGATGTTTAAATAAGCGGTAAGTCAATATGCGGTTAATTAACTGAATAAGTTCAAAAAAATTTGCAATTTTATTTCCTAGGCAAAAGCGGTAGCACAAAAACAGAAAAAATTGAGCATAAACAGTTAAGCACGCATTCAGTCGAACTCGTGAATTTTCTGCTCGCGGTAATGCGGTAAAAATGCATACAGCATTCATATATACAGTACAATATTTCCGAAAAGCTCTAAAAGACTCGGTTCATCTTTTTGACGCAAAAGAACAGTTAAGCAAATGCCATTCATACAAAAGAAAATGGGTTAAAAGCATAAGCGAGCAAGTTAATTTAAAATCCTGCTTCGTTAACTACGATTGCGTTAACAATTTTGTATCTCCGCCAAAGTTATTCGTTAAATTTAGCACCGTTAACGGAAGTAAATCGAATCCGTTGATTGTTAATTTTTGACTTTATACCTATCATTTACTTCAAAGCAATTGGAACTTCGGAACTTACGATTCGTCCAAACAAATTTTCGCTCACATTTTTTGTTGCTTTTACATCACTTTTTTTTACCGCATTAATAGAATAGATGTATTTTTTGCAAGGTTTTCGACAACTCAGTTAACGATCAAAGGTAACAAGCATTAACAAAATGTCAACGGAATTTAACAAGCAGTAAGCGTTGGAGTAGTAATAGAAGTTATGTTGGGCCTAGTCCCTTAATTGTAAAAAGCATTTGAACGAATTAAACTAGTTAATGAAAATACTAGTTTTGTTATCAACAAAGTAACAAAATTGCGTCTTTTTTTTGTTAAAGCATAAGTAATAAATTGTTTCAATTCACGGGCAATAATAATGCACATAACTTTTTTTTTCAGCATTTTCCTAATGCTGATCTTTTTACTAAGAGAGATCTTGGTATAGGAAGATGCAATGCTGTCAGGTCGGCTTTGCTCTCTCTTTTTCCATCTCTTAGATCAACCTGAACAAAATCACAATACACTGAAGGCCTGAAGCCGAAAGTAATATTTTTTCATCCAGAATGTAACATTTTCTGCGAATCCCAGTTGAGTTCAGATAAACCAAAAGCTTCTAAACTGGATTTGTGTGGGCAAAATAAAAGAAATTAAAACCCTTTTTCAAAGTTTCTTTTCGACTTTATATTTTACTTCTGTGCTAATAAGCGATATTTGCTTGGATTGTACTTGCAAATTCGATTTAAAAAGATCACTAGAAATGACATTACAGCCACAAAATGAAGCGAGGAAAATATGGCCCGAAAAATCAACTTGTAACGCAATTTAGTATATGCATACTGTAGCTTGTTGTTGCGTGCTTGCTTGTTAATGGTAGGCGTGACATCACAAATTAACCCTCATATTTGAAACGATTTACTGTTTGGTTTCAGCACATTACCGCACAAAACGTTAGTGATTTTCTATTTTGGGTTTCAGCTCGTATTTACGAAAAAGTAACAATACTAGACCTATGCTTGAATCACTAACCATCCTTACCATTCTGGTTAGAAGATTAGCAACGAATTCGATTACATTTTTTGGTTGCTTACGTAACACTTCTTTGCCCACAAGCTCAAGAAGATCGGATACACCTGCATAAAAAACGATATTAAGCATAACAGTGATGTGCATTAGCGCCGTCAATTTGACACCATCAATTAGCGCCGTAAACTTTTTGTTGACGCTGCTCGTAGCGCCGTTAATTTTTCAAAGTTTGACGGAAGGCTGAGGCGCCGTCAACTTTTCTTAATTTTGAGCGTCAAGCACTAATTGTTGAAATTTTGCAGCCAAAATCACTTTCTGTCACCCTTATGTTCTTGACCATACATAGTTAAACTTTCCCGTACTAACGATTTAACCTGATTTCTGCTTGTGACGCAATCCATCTACCTTGTTACGTCACGGACATCTGCCTCGGCTCAACGATTGCCCAGTGCCCACAGCGATTGAGTTGAGTTGGTTTTTGGGCTTGGCCATACAAACACAAGTGACAAAAGTAGTTAAAGTGAAGAGATTCCCAAATCGAGTGTAGCGTCGTCACAATCGGTGGTCGACTACAGCCGATTTCGAACTCAGTTTTATGTCTACCACTCTAGATCACAGTGACCTTTGTTACTCTAGGTCACAGTAACTGGCCTTGTGCGGCTTACATTTTCGGAAGTTGTCATTGCCGATTGCTTCTTGAAAGATGTGCGATTAGCTCATTGATTAAATTTGTTTCTTCTTTGAGTGATTTACAGCTTCGTTGTGTCACTCATCCATTTATATATGTTTTTTTTTTCCTAATATTAGTCCTGGCGCTAAAAAACATCCTTAGTAACAAAACGCCGTAAAATTTCCTAATAATAATAATAATAATGCAATACGAAGTTGATTTCGATTAGCCGCAACTGTGATTGTACAACTCATCAGATGGAGTTTGACGTGCTGGTGATAGCAGCGTCTATTTAGTCGATTTGCAAGTTGCAGTGCAATTGATTCTATTTGAATGAGCTTTAGATGTTTTAAGAAATTACAGAGCTGTTGCTCGATATCAATGTGTGCGTAGAGTTACTAGTTGGAGCCTTTATTGCTCGACATTACTTGTCATCCGTTGAACTTGAATCTATACATTTTCATTACCGTCTGCAAGAAATAGTTGGTGAGTACCATATTTGCATATTTTGTCTGATCGTCGGTCTCGAGTAAATTTAAACCAAATGTTAACGGCCGACTGTTCTGCAACTGCGATGCACTTTCTTGTGATTTAATTTAAGTTAAGATATATTAAAGGTTTAAGTTTAATGTTGCGATCATTGTCATTACTCATTTGTGTTTATAACTTTCATAGAAACCGCTCAAAACGTTCAAATCGAGTGAGTTCTGTATCGACTCCGCGATAGCAGACGGTTTACTTCGGAATCGTTACATTGAGAGTGTTGACAACGCGTCCTGAAGGCTCAACTCTATTCCTGTCGTTAATTCACTATTCATTTTGTTAAACAATGTCCTGAGTGTTCCTTTCCCGAAACCATCTCACAGAACTTTTTGGTTTAAGCCCACAAAGCATGGTTTGAGCACGCTTGGTTTGGGAATCTCTTGATTTCGACTCGTTCCCATAAGTTGTAATGTATTTTGTTGTTTAGACAGGAAAATTGATGAAACATAAGACAGGAGTCCGAGAAAACTTGGCTACGTGATTGGTGGTAGCTCGACGCACGAAAACTAGTCCCTACATCCCACACTAAAATAATGTGATTGCAGCCAATTTCTTTGTTACTTTGTTAGTTGCAATTTCGTTGCAGCCAATAATTTTTATGAAAATGTTGGCTAAGTCTTTTTTAACAATTGACGCTAAAATTGACGCTGACAGCGCTAACAATTTTTTCGTTAGCGCTGACATTAACGGTGACAAAATTTTTTGACAGCGCTGACATTAACGGCGACAAAATTTTTGATACTTCGTTGACGTGCACATCACTGAGCTTAAAGTTCCACAACTAATCACTATAAACCTTATAATCACTATTTCATTTATTGTCTACCTGCTTTCACAGCAGAGCCGGCGCCAGAGCAGTCGACTTAGAGGGGCCAAACGTTTATCAGGGGGGACCAAAGTTTTAAATTAAGCACAAAAGCCGCTGTCCTCAAAAGAGAAAGCTTGTTGAATGAGTGGGCCAAACATGTCGGTCAGGGGGGCCAGGCCCCCCTTGGCGCCGGGCCTGTTTCAGAGGCATGATAATCACTTCGGTTTGCTTTTAAATGTTTGTGTATTTAGACTGCTATGAAAAAAATTATTTTAGATTATTACCATTTCAAAAACGCATCAACGGGTTAAAACTATTGATCTTGGACTCTTTCACCCGACTTTGCCACTCAATCAAATTCACAGGTACCCTACGCAAGTGATTCCTCTAGAGCAGGTTCAAATTCAATCGAAGTATGAATGAAAACTTAACGCATGTGATCACGATCAAGTTAAATTAGTTACCGGTATTTCCTTGCTGAATCTCTATAACAGTGACCCTAACATAACCATGAGAATAAAACAAACGATATCTTCGTTATACTTGCGGTATTACGCCGATGCGTGTAGGGGCGGGACCCATCGCCGCGGCGTAGCACCTGGGCAACGCAGATCCGAAGAAACGTCGCAGCGGTGGTGAGCCGTTGGCGACACCGAGTTCGATTTGACCGGCCCGGAACTGAAACCCCAGACATCCCGGACCGAATAGCGACGTGCTTAGCTACTGAGCTAAAAGTCAAGTAAAAATCTCACCAGCAGGAATGTATTCACTCTGGCTTACTCTAACTTTCTCCTCATTTTCTTCTTCCTCTCGAGCAAATGCAAGCATTTCCATACTCATCACTTATAAAACAAAGTTTGGAAATTTTCAAGTAGTTTTGATGAACAATTTCAATTAGTAGGCCCAGTTTAATTTTAAACCTAAACAATATCTTGGGTTTTACCGTCAACGTTGAGTTATAAGCGGATCCAATGCTTAACACCAGATTACGCGCTTATCCCAAAATCAAAGCCCGCGAAGTAGAGATGGCATGGGCCGCTAACGAGCCGTTAACCTGTCTTTTTACTGGTCCGCTAACGGTCCAGTTCTATTGGTGTTTTTTACTGGGCCGCTAATGAGCCGCTAACAATTTTTGAAATCCCGTAAGTTTGATTAATGTGATTAAAGGTTCATAAAAAAAAAGGGCTTTGGGCGGGCTGGACTTTAATTTTGGTATGAGTTGCCGGGTCGGTTACAGTTACTGGGCTAAAGGTTCCGGGCCGTGGGCGGTCTGGGCCTCAAAAAAGTCAGCCCGAGCCATCTCTACCTCGAAGCTCTGGCTAAATTCAAAATCAACTAGGCAAAATACCAGTTATGAAGCAAAGCAACAGCTGTTGTATAGAGCCGCTTTTGCAATTTGCTGGACAAGGATCACTGGGCATGATTTTGTTCTTCAAATGACGTGACTTGGAGTTGTACTCAAGTATAGGTAGGGCCGGGTTCACCAATAGGCTAAGCAGGATGAAGCCTAGGGCCTCGGAAAAAATGAGGGGCCTCATCACGAACAACGAAGTCTTCTTCTCTCTACTGATATTTTCAGTGAAAACAGGACATCTGAGGACCTGGTACGTGCAGGCCTTTTTTTTGCTCTTCCAATCAGTGTGATCAAATTGCCTAGGTTAGAGCCTCTCCATAGGTGGGCACAGCTAACGCAAAAATTAGCTCCGCTAACTGCTAGTCCGATAATCAAAAAGATTAGCTTCGCTAACGCTAATCCGATAACACGAATCTTTCGTTAGCGGAGGCTAACGCTAGTCCGCTAATCCGCTAAATAACCATTAGACTTTAATTTGAGACAGAAGCAACGAAAAATCAACTTCGTAACTAGTAGCAATCATCTTAATATCGCGTTTTTCAGTTGACCAGTCAAATCTAAACAATATCGTATCAACGCAATTTTGAAAAGTTTATTTAATAGCACTGTATATTGTCAAGGTTTTGGACACACGCTGAAAGAACTTACAGCATTGAAATAAACTCGGCAGTGAAATTAGCACAGTACTGAAATAAGTACATAGCCGAAATACATAGAGCAAGGAAATAAGCACAGTAGGCCTACTACAATAAGCGTCAGTCTGACCAATCTGACCATCGCGCCTTTGCGAAATGCAAGGTTGATAAACCGGCAGCTGAGAGAGCTTAGCATACCTTTTCTAGGTAGGCCTACCAATAACCAAGTGTAGTGCGACCTACTACATCAAAAACCATCGGCGAAAAGTGATTTGAGGTTCAAAGACTCAAAGGCTCAAATTTGAGGCTCAAAGACCCCCCCCAAACAACGCTAACATATCTTTTCAATAGTTACCACATGAAACCTAGTGGAAACGAAAGCTTACATTGACCTGATCACGAAATGGTATGTGATAGAAATTTTTTTGGCTGCTTTACCCCCGGACAGAAGCCCCCAAAGTTCGAGTAATGAGGTCGCAAAGTTATGCTAGAATATCTTTTCTAGGTACACATGAAACTTAGTGCAAACGAAAGCTTACATTGCACTAATTACGAAATGGTAAATGACAGAATTTTTTTCGGCTGCTTTACCCCAGGTAGAAGTCCCAAAGTTTGAATTATGACGTCATTCTCGCTGTGACGTCACGACTCGAACTTTGAGGGTTTCCGCCGGGAGCAAAGCAGCCGAAAAAAATTCTGTCACATACCATTTCGTAATCACTGCAATGTAAGCTTTTGTTTGTACTAAGTTTCATGCGATTCTTGGTCAAAATTTTTTCGCTTTGACGTCTAAATTCAAACTTTGGGGCTTTTGCCGGGGGTAAAGCATCCGAAAAAATTTCTGTCTCAGACCATTTCCTAATCAGTGCAGTGTAAGCTTTCGTTTGCACTAAGTTTCATGTGTGCCTAGAAAAGGTGCGCTAGCATACCTTTGTGACGTCATCACTCGAACTTTGGGGGCTTCTGTCAGGGGTAAGGCAGTCGAAAAAATTTCTGTCATATACCATTTCGTGATCTGGCCGATGTAAGCTTTCGTTTCCACTAGGTTTCATGTGGTAACTATAGAAAAGGTATGTTGGCGTTTTTTGGGGGGCGGGTTTTGGGCCCCCATAACGGCCAAACGCATCCAAGCTGACCCGGCAGAAATCACTTTTCGCCGATGGTTTGTGACGTAGACTAGTACTCAGTAGTAGGTTGCAATATACTTGGCTATTGGTACCTAGAAAAGGTATGCTATGCCCTCTCAGCTGCCAGTCTATAACCTCTCTGCTCTTACACGTCGAAACAGTGATTGCGCGAGCACAGCATGATGATGTCATTGACGGAGTTGTTATTGTTTGATCTATCTAAGCGCCTTACATCTAGAAGAAGATATTTCTCTGGCACAAAAAACGGGAAAATATGGCAACTTCAAAGCTTTTCATTAAAACCGCGGTAGCAACTATTCTTATTCTAGCGGATTGACTGAAAAAATTAGCATCGATAACCAGTCCGCTAACATTTTTGAACGTTAGCTGAACAGCTAATCCGCTAATGAAAAAATTAGCTTCTTAATTAGCGGATTAGCGATTTGTGCCTACCTATGGCCCTCTCATTGTTTAAATCCGGCCCTGACTATAGATCATGAAAGTTGCCAA
The DNA here is from genome assembly GCA_964006365.1 of Trididemnum miniatum. Lineage (NCBI taxonomy): Eukaryota > Metazoa > Chordata > Ascidiacea > Aplousobranchia > Didemnidae > Trididemnum > Trididemnum miniatum. Next base: position 12,551,182 of record OZ023236.1, on the reverse strand, counting down.
GGCAACAAAAATAAGTAGCCCCGAGTCTCGATCAAATTTGGATTCGCTTACCTTGCTCGAAAGCACTGCATTAATACTTCTGATTGCTCCAAATGCTAGCTAGATTCCGATGCTGAACAATTACTTGTCACAGCTTGAACATAGATCTTGTTAAGGCTTATAAGCACGTCAGTAAATAATGGAATCTTGCTTTGCCTCGCTATAATGACCTTCCTGGCATGACGTTGTTTTACAGAATCTTGGAGTCTTTACCAGTTTACTTAGTTAGCCTACTAGCCTTGTGATCTCGTCTACAACCTCAATTTCGCCTCCCACAAGCTAATAGTTAAGAAAGCACAGCGTGCCGTTAGCTTATACTCAAATGCGTAAGCTAGGCACAGTTTTAGACGATGTCTCATCCAGTGCTGGAGTTGTAAAAACACGTATGGGGGGATGGTGGCACGGTGCAATTTTTTCACGCCGACGTAAAGGAGGGATGGTCATTATTTATAGAGAAATGGCTTACGCTAAAATGTTTTATGGGGGGATGGTGTTGTTTTCCGGGGAAACGCCATCCCCCCGCATCCCCCCTCAACTCGAGTACTGGTCTTACCTCAACTTTCTAGCAAATACTTTTACTTCAAACTTCGTACATCTCAAGCTGCAAAAACACTGCAGTTCGACCGCTAGGTACGGTAATTTAAAAACCAGAGGATATAGGTATTTGTGACGTCGTAATTTAGCTTATTAGATCACAAGAAGTCTGTTCGCACAAGCACGTCGTACAGTCATGGTGCATGCAATGGTGTTGGTCAGTAATGTCAATCAGCATTCAGCAGTCCAGCACGACAGTTTTTAGGTTTGTGGACATTTTAGGAATGGTTGATGTGGGAGGGCTGCAGGAGTAGGCTGCGAACAAGCAAGCATTTTCAATCGAGTTCACCAAAAATTTGCAAGCCTAGTTCATGTTGTTCGTTTTTTAATTTTTTGAGTTCAGTAATTTTTGCCGAGTTTATGTTAGGCTAAGTTTATTCATTGTTTTTTGTCAAGTTTAGGATAAGTTGCGAACTCGATCAACTTTTCCTGAGGTCAAGTTCGAGTAAGAATTTTAGTTTTTTGAGCTCGAGTCCGAAAAAAAAAAGACCAAGTTCAGCGAGTGTAAGTTCGACTTCCCAGCCCCGCTGCAGAGTGTAGAAAAGTAACAACTTATTTAGCAGAAGAACAGTCCAAAAATTGATGTTCTGCTAAGAAACGAACCTGAAAAGCTGCGGTAAAACACATTTTGGTCCATAGGTAGGCTAAACTGTAACGTTGTAGATTGCTTTTTTTTTTTAATTTGAGTAGGCCTTATTACATAGTGTTACGTTTGTTTGATCTAGGCATCGGTTGTAAACGGGCAGGACTGCCCCGGCTGAAACTGGAAAAATGGTAAGAAGGCTTACCAGGGCCGGCGCCAAGGGGGGACCTGGCCCCCCCAATCGACATGCTTGGTCCCCCCAATCGACATGCTTGACTTCCCCAGTTAACAAGCTTGCTCTTTGGAAGACAGCGGCTTTTGTGCTTAATTTCAAACTTTGGCCCCCCCCTGATAAACGCTTGGCCCTCCTAAGTCGACTGCTCTGGCGCCGGCTCTGAGGCTTACCGTACCTAGTCTTCACCTAGTGATAGCCTACAGTCAGAGAGCGATTGAGCGTGCCAACTTGTGACTAGCTTTTTACAGTTTTAAGGATGAAATCAGGCAGGAAGTCGAACCGAACCTGAACCGGAGTTTTATGAATCGGTTTTACGCTATTTTTGTTGAACCTTAACCGAACCGACTGAAAAAGCAGCTCGCTCCGTGAGGTCACACGCGTCACTTTGAAGGCGGCTTATATTCAAAGAAATACGGTACTTACACAGCACTACAAGCAGTACATTGGCCCGTCAATGTGAAAATATGATTTTTTATGAAAGTATAGGCCGCCGGTGTCATTCACACACACACGGTGCAAAGAAATCTTTACTTTTTATGGGAACCAAAATTTGAAACGGCCTTAGGTTTGAATGGAAGGAATATTCTTACAACAAATTTAAAAAAGCTGTGAAGAGTCATCTGCTTTTGAAATTTTCGTTACTAATTAACTATGATTAATGGTTGGTACTTCGGTTTATTAGTTATATATACAAACCAGATATATGCGGCCGTGTAACATGCGCTCCTGATTCTGCACATTACCGGTACGTGAGTAGGCCTAATTAATACCTGCAATTTACTTTTATTGCCATATCATTTTCTGAAAGCATTTTGCTAGCGAGCTGTAAACTAATAAGACTAAGGTTTTGTTTTATGTGTGTGTTTTACTTGTTTCCTGATTATTTCTTGTTTTTACCAAACTAGCTTGACTACTTCATTGGATTACATTTAATTGCATTTCATTGCTTGGGTGTAAGTGACTTGACAAGCATAAGCTCTTTCACTTTCTTCTGTGTATGCGCACTGCATATATGCGAATAAACGTTGAAGTTGAAGGTGTCAGAGCATAGTAACAATTTAATTATCTCGAAATTGGTTTTGTCTTTACTACAAGTATTTTATGCATGATCAAGGGTGAAAATCTAAACCTGAAAACCCGGTTTTAAAGAAAATTTTGGAAACCCAAACTGAAACTGACACCTACTTAGCCAAATTTTGGAAAACCTAAACTTAACCCAAACCGTCTTTTCTTGAAACGTCAAAATCGATGCTGAAACAAAAACCTGTTCAAAAATTTTTAAAGTTTTGGGTTTTAAAAACTGTCATCACCAACATTACCAGTACAGTTTTTTTAATGCTGAGCGTCAAATAGAGAAGCTGTGAATACTAATTTTTGAGTCTTTGGTTTCACCGGACTCGGAATTATAGCCAAGTCGACAACTTCTGAAGCAATTTATTGCTTTCCTCACTCGGCCATCTGAGCTGCTACTTATCATCGTAATAAAACAAAAACCCCAAGAAGTAGAGCATATGAATAATTCCTATTCAAAATAGCTTTCTTGGATGAAACTTAAACCAAAACTGAAACCCAGAAACCGAAGCTGTGCCTAAGCAAAATTGGAACCTATTTTTCAACAGCTGTGAAACCAAACCAAAACTGAAACCTGACATCTGGGTTTTAACACACCGAAACTGAAACTGACACTCCAACGCCAAGTAGCCTGGTTTCTACCCTTGTGCATTATATTGGCCTGCCAATGCGAAGAAAAATTACTTTGTACGTTTCATTTTTTAAATTGTGTTACTAGAATTATACCATTTTCTACTGCGAACCTGAACTTTATAAACCGGTTTTGAAATGTTTTTTACTGGAGCGAACCCAAACCGGAGCGTTTCAATTTATCTGAACCTTAACCGGAACTGAACCGAAATTTGAAACCGCCGTTGAACTCCAACCGAACCTGAACCGAAAAATTAAACGGTTCGACTCTCTGAAATCAGGACACGCCTTTGATGAGACCTAGGCCTATACCGGTAGCTTTTTAAACTTTTCAAGGATATGAAAGTTGCCCTTAATTAGACTTCCCGTTGAAAATGCAGTTCTAGCAATTTTAAAAGTAACGAAATGTCTAGAGCACCGGCAGCCTTTCATAGAAACAAACAAGCAGTTCGGTGCAGCACGGGAAAACCGGTCCCACGTGACTCCGACGTCATATATAGAAACAAACAAAGCAGTCCGGTGCAGTAGCGTTTTGATTATAGAAACCGGGCCGGTGCTCTAGACACTGCCTAAAAGTAACCACATGCCCTTTCCACATGTCCGGTTTTCCGGGGTCAGAAGCCCACCGGCTTTTTACATCACGGTTAAATTTTTGATGTCATAATTACCAGTTGCTTAGTAAGGACAAGGACGTTAACTTTCTAGGCCAAAGACTTTAAATTTTTGGATAGGACAAGGGCATGCAAGTCCAGGTTAAGGCCAAGGACAATAATCAAGGACAAAGTTATGAAGTTGTAATAAAACAACGATCGCGCTCGATCTCTGCTCATGTCAACTACTGTATATTTAAGTGAATCAGCGAAAATAAATTGCGTAGCAATTATTACTGAAATTTTCATTCTCAACACCAAGTCAATAATATTGTAACGTTACGCCTGTCCAGTGTCCATTACGGTGATTGCACTGTCTACTTTTATCCCTCTGCCGCTCGAGCTTAATGACTATTGACGTTTATCGTTATTTAGAACATTTTAGATCAGTGGTTCTTAAACTTGTCGGAGGTATCGAACCCAACAAGTGTCATGCAGGCATGCACTGAAGCCTTAGTTATAACCAGGAGCGGATCCAGAAAGTTTTGGTGAGGGAATGCAGTTTTGAATTAGATTGAATATTCTATAGTACCAGAGGCGTAACTTGAGTTAGATGAGACCCTGGGCATTGCCCATTTGCTCAACGGCGAAGCACCAGCAATGAGCTATGGCAAAATATGAAATGACGCATGGAGATTACATGCGGTTTTGGTAGTCAGCAACAAAATGATGTGATCAATTTAATTGCAACAATTGACACCTTTTAACGTCCGAGTTTCGTATAAAAGTGAAACGAAGAAGCTCTGCAAACCTACTGACCACATTGAGTGGGTGAGTGTAACTTCATTAAGTGGGCCTAGTAAAATGGATTGACGACCCAAAGCGTTCATCACCAGATGCAGCGGAAATCAGAGTGAGAAAGATATCAATCTGACAAACACTTCTGTGGTGGTTCACCTTCAAGAATTTCTGTGGCATGGCATATGTCAAATGTCGATAGGCCTGAAGAATGACTATAATGGTGTGACGCGTGCTTTTTATTTTTATTTTTTTTTCGGTAAAATTTCGGTCATAGTCCAAGTTAAATTCGTAAAAACCGAAAAAATTGGGGCTATTTCGGTCAATTGACGGAAGTAAATATCTTGCCAATATGCAAGTTGCAAGCAACAATCACAAAGGGGGCGATACCGGTGTCACAGTGTCAGGTTTAACAGACATCAAACTGATCAAAGTATGCCTAGTTTTTATTTGTGTTGCGGTTACGAAGGAGTAGGTATACTTTGTTCAACGTCTTTAACTTCAAACATGACCGAAAAAAATTGAAATGACCGAAATATTTGTAGACAGTTAGGTCAATTGACCGAAGTCAAATCTTGAAAAAAATAACCCAGGATGCGTGGCCCATATCTAAGCCGGGGTGATAAAAATCACCACACTCCGGAAAATTGTTCATACCCGAAGCAAAATTCGAAGTCTTAATCTGACATTGTACTGGAACCTAGTTTTTTTTTTTTTTTTCGGTCATTTGTCGGTCATTGACCGAATATTTTTGGCAATAACAGAATTTTTTTTCAATCACAATAACCGAAGGAAATTTGCAAGTATTTTAGTTGAACAGTTGCTCTTTTCTGGTGATATTAATAGCTATTATACTTATAACTTACTGGTAATGACATAGCCTAAAGTGTTTTTAATACGTTGCTCAGTTCCCAACATAACTGATTAAATTATTTGTTTGCACTATTTAATACGAGAATGTGCTAATGATGTTTCGAAAAAGGGTTGATGTTTCGAGAATGTGCTGTTCCTCCTTTTTCGCTTTTCGCCCACAAGGGGGCGATATCGCCCACTTTGAAAAACACTGATTTAGACTAGAACTATTGGAGTTGGCCGAGTGGTTGGTGCATTGGGCTGCGAAACTGGTTTCACGGGTTCGATGCTCAACTAGCTCATCTTCCATGATGCATATACTTCACTCACATAAAAAATTAAGCTGCAATTGTGTGGCTTAAAAAAAAATGTAAAAAAAAAAAAGACTAGACCTATTCGCTTGGTCCAAATAATAATCTCCTAAAGTGAGTGGCAAAAAAACTGAAAAGCCAAAAAAATATCGAAACTTCACAAATATTCCCAATTTTTGTGTACTTAATGGCAAAATTATTTACGTAGGCTGATATTAAAGTTCATCAAAACAAAGAAGTTGTGTGCGAATTACCGCAAAATAGCTTTAACCATACCTTAGCTTACCGTAGCGCGGGACAGCGCTGTTTCGGGCTATTAGCCCTCATCAGCCGCACTCAGGTAAGATATATTCATCTTCCAGAACGAATGATCTTGCCAGGATCATTCATTCCTTCGGATAAATATAGTTATACCTTAGCTGTTAGCTTGAAGGCACTACGAACACCCAAAAAAACACCTAGGGCATTTGCCCCCCGAAAAAGGCCTAGTTACGCCACTGTTAAGTACAAAGACAATAGACGTTTGGACCCGAAAAAAAGCGTAGGCTATATAAGCTCTTTAAAAATGTTACTTTTTATGTCAGAGGCGTATTAAAAATGTTTTACGGGGTAGGGGGGAGCACCATATTTTTCATTTTGTAAGCGTAGTTTATTTTCTGGCAGAGTTAATTTGAAGCAAATGGAGGAACAAAAATATGGCTCAAGGGGGACCAGGGGCATGCTCCCTGGAAATTTTAGATGCTGCAAAGGCCATTTAAGTGCCTTTTCAACAATTTTTATGGCAAATTGTATGTAATTTATTTGCCCTTAACTCTGAGTCCTCCAAATATGACACATTTTGTTCGCACACGATTTATACGTGCAGGCGTCAGAATCATTGTTTTCAAAGAGATCGAAATTATAGAAAAATTGTATTCACCAGCAAAAATGACGTTGAAAATTGGTGGTGGGGGTGGGAGGTCGATGCATTCCCTCACATTCTCCCCTGATCCGCCCCTGGTTATAGCTTATAATTCAAAAACTCAGTGTAAATTGACTTTTGTCAGCAGTGAATTATCATTTGTTGCTCATGAAATCTTTCTTCTCAATGAAACAAAACTAACAAAACATGAATTCCCGTAGAAACATTAGTTTACAACTTTAGGCCTATGCCTTTTTGCAGGGCCTATATTTCTGTAAAATTATTCTGAGCTTGGCCGAACCCCTGCTACAGCCTCACCAAACGTCTGTAGTTCGATCCAACCCAGTTTAAGTACCACTGGTTTTTGATTAACAGCTTGCGTTGTAGTGAAAACAAGTTGCAAAGATGAATTTTCGAAAACGTGGAGTACTCAAGCCGAGGACACCGTAAAACCCGAGGCCTACGAGAGCCAAGGACAACACCACCGGCGCAGCCAGAAATAAAAAAAAGGGGGGGGGACAATTTTTTTCATTGAATTACCGTACCGCTCCTAAGAAGGTTTTATCCAGACCTATTAGTTTATATTGAAGAATAAGTAATTTGATTCCATATGAGACCGTAATTCAGAAGTTTTTTTGCCTCTGCAAGACTAGAATTGTTACTGCTAACCACTGCGCTGATTAATACGGGAAGTAAAATCGCCCACTTTTTTCTTGTTACTTTTCTGCAAGTGAGCTACTGATGACAAATATTGTTCTAATGCAAAGTTCGCTCGGGACTTATCTACATTCTCTGTTGATAGTTTTAATGAAGATCTACAAATAAAACTAGACGATTTTATGCTTAAGATATCATCTGCAACTGCCACCAACATTAATAGCATGTTTGAAGACTTTTATTCTTTGATCACTACAACGATTGAAAACCATGCACCACTAAAAAAATTAACTAGAAAAACAAACTCGATTGCGGAATAAACCGTGGATCACAAAGGACTTGCTGAAATCTATAAAAAGAAAACAAAAAACGCATAAAACTTATTATATAAATGGTTCGACTGATGAGCAAAAGTTTTATAAATCTTACTGTAACACTCTAACCAGAATGAAAACTCTGGCTAAAAAATTATTCTTTAAGACCCAGTTTGATGTGCTTAAGCATGATCCAAAGAAAACCTGGGACACTTTACGTACCCTTCTATCAGCAAAACCTAAAGCTCAAACACCAACAAGTATTAGTGTTAATAGTATGTCCCTATCTGATCCTATACTTATTGCTGAAGCATTTAATGAACATTTTGCTAGGATTGGCAAAACTCTAATTAATAAATTTAATGTTGATCACGACAATGCATATCTATCCTATTTGAAGCACTCGTGTCTTTCTTCTTTGTACCTGTATCTCACAACACCAACTGAAATAGTCAGACTTATTACCCAACTCAACATTAACAAAGCCAATGGTCATGATGATACACCTTCCTATTTTCTTCGAATTGCTGTCAATACGCTTGCTCTTCCTCTATCATCCATCCTCAAGCAATTTCTACTTCAGGGTATCTTTCCTGATAAATTAAAAATTGCTAAGGTTGTACCCATGTATAAAAATGGGGATAGTGACCAGCTCGGTAACTATCGACCAATTTCACTTTTGACGTCTCTATTTAAAATATTTGAAAGAATAATATGTAACAGAATGACTTCCTTTCTAAAGCGTAACAACACCATTACACCTACACGATTTGGCTTCAGACACAACCATTCTGCATTACACCCAATCCTTGATCTGATCACCAGTTGCCTAGACAGTATCCATAATAAACAATGCTCTGCCCTTGTGTTCTTGGATATCAAAAAAGCTTTCGATTCAGTTTCCCATGAAAAACTTACCAAAAAATTGGATCATTATGGCATTCGTGGAATTGCAAATTGTATGCTGAGTTCATATTTGGATAATCGTAAGCAATATGTTTCTTTCAATAATATAAATTCTTCTACAGAAAACATTGAATGCGTAGTACCGCAAGGATCTGTTTTAGGTCCTCTTTTATTTCTGATTTACATAAGCGATCTTCCAAATTGTTTAAAAACTGACCCCAGATTTTTTGCTGACGATACTGCGTTACTGATTGATGGAAAAAACTGCTGATGTGGAAAGTGGGACCAATAGCGAACTTTTTCATATATCACGTTGGATGATTGCAAACAGTTTGACCGTAAATCCTAAAAAAACTCTTGCGTTATTAATTTCACCACAACTACGAAATGATTGTAGCAGTCCACTAGTTACGCTTACTCTCAACAGCGAAATGATCAACACCACAGAAACTGCGAGATACTTAGGAATTATAATTGACAGTAAACTTAAATTTCAATCTCATATTTCGTTACTTGAAAAAAGAATCGCTCGTTCTGTTGGAATTCTAACTAAACTAAGTCATTTCCTTCCCCAAGAAGCATTACTGAACTTATATTATTCCCTCATACATTCACAATTGCTATACGCACTGTCAGTTTGGTGTGCAACATACAAAACATATTTAATCAAAGTAAAAAGATTACAGAAAAAAGCAATTCGAGCTGTCACTAAAACAAAGTACACTGAAAGTATCACACCTCATTACAAGAAACTGCAAATATTAAAGCTAGATGATTTATTTATCTTTGAAATTACCAAATTAATGTATCTTTTTATTCATAACAAAATGCCTGATAGATTTAAACACTACTTTACGTATTCTACTGATGTATTTTCCTACTCTACACGTAACTACAAGACAAACCAGTCGTTATACTTGACTCACTATTCAACTAATAGAACACAACGTTCGTTTAAATACCTGGGTGTTAAGATATGGAACTCTATTCCTCAAAACATCAAGCAACATTCTACGTATCGAAATTTCAGAAATTCGTACAAATATTACCTTATTAGTGATTACAAATAACGTGTTTGGCATGTTATTGCTATTACTTCAAATGACACTACAGTATTGTGATTATACAGCTAACTTTTAATCGAAAAAATATTCCATTCCTGGCATAACTAAGGATTTTGATATTTATGTGGGTATTCAATAATTGCAATAATAGGGCAGCTGCTTGACTTGCAGACCTATGGTCCCTTCGCAGTAGCCTGTTGCTCCTTTTTTTTCATAATTGCGTCAGTTATTTGTATGGTTATTAGTGTTATGTATGAGCAACGAATAAAATTCTGTTCTGTTCTGCAAATGAGCAATAAGCGCAGTACATGGCTTGATGGCACACTTTTCAGGGGCAGGGCGCTAATGTACTCTTTTGATAGAAAGAATGTAACAACGATTGATCATATGTTGCGTTCGGTTGTCTGAAGTATTGGGTGGCCTCAGTTCAACGCAATGGCAATACAATACGGCAAGTTACCGATACAGCGGCATATGTAGTAAGCTACAACCTATATTTATGTACGAAAATTATAATTAAATTGATCAATAAACAAATTATTCACCTCCCTCCGCATTTCTGGCTATTTGATCACGCTCAGGCTAAAAATATTTTAAACAGGGATAACGCAGTTTAATTAATTTTTAAATCTGCACTTTGAAAAGGGGAGGGACTGGTCCGCCTAATTTCCTCCCCTGGCTGCGCTGGTGGACAACTCGGTCTAGACCAAGGACATCCTCGCGGACTATATCACTGACAGTCACTTTTTTCAATTATGACATCAAAAATGTTCCTATTTTTTTCATTAAAAATTTTCCTTTCATGGTCACTTTTTTTAATTATGACATCACGAAAACTGGACATGTGAACAGGGTAACCGTGACCAACGTAGTGTCGATTCTACTACCAGCAATGTAAGCACTTGCATAAGACTCTTCCACCATTGACAAAGCTATAGATAGCATCTAGCGCTTTCTAGCAATTAATGAGCAGCAATGCAAGTGTAAATACATAGCTTAATTTACTCCATCGCTTAGTGCGTTTTAACATGAGTAGTTTTAAATATTATGTTATGATGTATTACGGGAGGACCCTAGATCTGACCGATATTTATTCGCTAGATGCTAAACAACTGAAGAAAAGACCAAACTATTAAAAACTGTAGACTTATTCATTCAAACGCCGTGATTGCTGATTAAGTCACTAAAGAGAAAATAATAAAACGAAAATAAATTGATGAGTTGCGCTTTCGTTGCCCACAGCGACGGATACTTAATGAGAAAACCCCCTCCAAACGACTTTTACAATGGTGAAAAAGCTGTCACACGCCCAATTAAATTTTGTTTGGTGTCACTTTGTTTGGGCATACTCTCTTTAATGGATTGATTGAAGCAATGCATTACCTTCACTGTAATTTGCCTCACGAAAAACAATCGCGCACCGTCACGAATGTGGCGTCTAAAACCTATCTACATAGGTAAAGAAACAAAGATTGACGAAAAATAGTAATTGATTTATGCATTTAACGAACAATATGCCAACGCAGATGTCGAAAAGGTGACGTAATAGTAGGGTGTTTTATGATCTCGATTGACTGGGGTGACTGCACGCGAACCGATCTGTTTGATCGCAGAGTCAAGCAGTCACTCCAAAAAAAGACTTGCCAATTCAATTAGGTATTTTTAACAAACGCAATTCTTAAATACCAGCTATTAAAAAATATGCTTCTTTATTCGTTGATAAGACTTGTTAACCGATCGGATGGCTGAGTGCTTAAGACATCGCTATCGGTGCGGGAGGTCTGGGGTTCCATTTCGGGGCTGGTCAAATCGGACAAAGTGTCGCCACCGCTGCGACGTTCTTCGAAGCTTTAATGCCTAGGCGCTAAGCTACGGAGATCGGCCTTGCCACTCGTTACATGTAGGCTATCAGCGGGTAACAGCACGAGTATAATAAAAATTTGATGTTTTAATTTACTCTTGTTGTTACTGCGTGCTTGATTTCAGCCATTGATTTATAATTAATTGATTTTCTTTCGAAACGAACAAATTAATCGCTGCAACTATAACTCAGCACGCGATATATGATGCATTATGACAATGACGTAATACTTCTAAACGCCTTTAATCGATTAAGATATTGTTGCGTCACAAGCACATCGATATAAACATTGACCGATTGTAATTTCAGTTATAATTAAACCGATTAACAATGGTTTGTGCTGGCGTCCGGGACAACTTTTCGCGTGGCGAGGTTATTTGGGTCTATGTCGCATATTCTAACGGAGGAAAAGGTGATTTCTTGTCAAAATGTAAAGCAATATTTGTGAGCCTCCGCTCTTGTTTTCATGAGCTTATAGGAAGTACTTTAATGTCGCTAACGATTTTTTTGTTTATGTCTAGATACAAACACGAGCGATTTATTGACAATAGAATTAATTTGCGTCATTATTACATCACAATCACTTTTTCGTCATGATACTATAGTATCATATGTAAAATGCAGCTATCCAGTTCACCGGGAACAAATGCCATCAGGCCCAAAATGGGAACCAAATTTCTGCAACGCCCCTTCACGAAAAGGTTTGATCTTTCAATAGCTTGTACGTCTTGTAAAGAGGATTAAACTACAGATCACAAAACAACATCTTGTCTTATTTATTGCCGTTCAAATGGAGATTGTGGGCATGGGTTTATGCAAAAGGGGCAAGAAGGCGGGCTTCGGTCCACCCCTGAAAATTGGTGTACATCAACGCATATAGTCATACTCATTTTATGAGTGAAATTTTTTTGCTGGTGGTGATGCAGCATCCTTCCCCGAAAAAATATGATTGTTTTCCCCTGAAGCTTTTCTGCAGAAGTGTTTGTAGTGTGATGTTGCAGCCTATGAAGAGAATTTTTGACTTGGCAGCTCTATCCGCGCATGATCATCTTTTAGGCTGAGCAAGTTTTTTTAAAACGTTTCTCAATCGCACAAATACAAATTAATAAGCTAAGCTTCCTGAATCTTGGGTATGAGGATGTGCAGGATGCAGGGGCAGATTCAGAGTGTGGGGGATGCATCCATTTTCAAAAATGTCACTGATGAATACATTTCGAACCTCTTCGATAACATTAGGCTAAGTCTCACTCCTTAAGCACGTATAATCGAAAATGTGCGAACAAAGTGCATCCTGTTTTGTGAAGCACTCAAAATTAGGGGCAAAAAATGTAAACAAAATTTGCCGTCACATTGTTCAAAAAGCACTAAAATAGCCATTGCTGTAGGCCTATTTAAATTTTCAAAAATTTTCCGGGGGAGCATGCCCCCGGACCCCTCTGGAGCCTTTTTTTGTCCCTCAATTTACTTGAAAATAATTCTGCTGAAAAAAGACGCTTGAAAAAATGTCGAAATTTGTTGCCCCCTCCCTGGAGAAAATTTTGAACACACCCCTGACACGAAACATTTTCAAAGGAATTGTTTACGCCTTTTTCCGGGTCTAAACGTGTTTGTGTTTGGCAAACATTTAACCTAATTCAAAATTGCACCCCCCACCAAAATTTTCTGGATTCGTCCCTGGTAGGATGGCAGGGACTATTTATGATAATAGTCTATTTTGTGGCCCTACAAGTACCTGTTAAATTGAAATCTTTAAGCTTGGAGCAAGGTTTCTCTGGGCGTTTACGTGTTCTCATTTAATGTTTTTTTTAGGACTAGAGCTTTACGCAGTTAAGGCACAATTGGTTTGGAGAAGTTTGCCGCGATAGTAATTATTTCTAGTATGCACTACAACGGAGAAACTGGACGAGGGGCACGCATAGGCACCCCCTGCGTATGCCACTCAGGAGCGTATTTAGGGGGGGCCATTGGGCCATAGCCCCTTTAGACTCTTCCATTTAGTAAAAAAGAACAAAATTAATGGTGCCAATTAAGTGACTGAAATATGCTAAACTCTTTGAATGATTTCTGTAGCTTATGGCCAGGAGCGGATATAGGGGGGTAGGATGAGGGGTATGCATTCTTCCACCAGCCATTTTCAAAAATGTTTTTGATGTATACAATTTTTTCATAATTTCGAACCTCTTTGATAGCAATAAGCCTTAAGCACGTATATTCGAAAATGTGCGAACAAAATGCATCATATTTGGCGAAGCACTCAGAACTAAGGTCAAAATATTTAAACAAAATTTGCCTGAAAATTATTAAAAATTCACTAAAATAGCCATTGCAGCATGTAAATTTTCCGGGGGAGCATGCTCCCGGACCCCCCTAGAACTTTTCTTGATTCTCAATAAGCTTTAAATTTGTTCTGCCGAAAAAAAAAACGCCTAAAAAAGTGTTGAAATTATGCCCCCCCCCCCTTTTTAAATTTCTTGCTATGCCACTGCTACTATGTTTACTGCTTCCAACTAATTGAAGGTGTTTATACACTTAACGTGCACATTATAAACGATCAAAAACTTACAAAAGTTGTTTAGAATAGGTTTTAACTGCTTTTCACATGATCGTGGTTTTGCAAAGTGCGTTGTTTGATTCCATTTATTCTTAATCGTCTTTAATACCCGTTTAATTCAACAAACCTAAACCAACTTAATACTTCCGACTTATTAGCTTGCCATTAGAAATTCATTAAGTTTAATTTGTCTTCTTCTTTTATTAGGGTCAAACGGGACGTGATTAATGTAAATAAAGAATTAAAGTAAATGTAAACAAAATTTGACGTAGTGAATACAAAAGAAAGTGAGCGCAGACTTAACGGATTACTGGTCTCTCGCTTGTGTCCGCCGCAAGCTAGTAGCGGAAAACCGTTTAACAAATTCCACTTATATCTTCTGAATTACCTATTCTTACTTCATCACATATTTACTAATACTATCAATCATAGCCTCTCATTAAACTGTCAAACTTTTTAAGTAAAATGCATAGGAAGTTTTCAGTTGTTAAGTAAAAGTAGGGACGAAAACAATAGCAAACAGGCTACCGGTATTGTGAAGCACTGCATGATTGCAATAGTGGAAAACTTAGATGCAACTGGTGCTCTATGGCTAATTCAGAGACCCTAAAGGGCTAAGCCCTTACACCTTGGCAGTGCTAAAGTTTCTCCCTACATATTAATCATTAACGGTTAACATAGGGATTTTGGGAAAAATCGATAAAAATATTGAAGGTATCGCCTTTCTAAGCATCTCTTTACTTCAAACATTGCATGCTTTTAGTTTCTAAGAAGATAAAAATTCCACATCCATTGAAAACGAAGGCATGGGCAGCGGTGTAGCAAGCAATTTTGAAACGAAGCAGGGGTGCTATAACCTACAAAAGCCATCAAAACAGCCTGGCATGTTTCAGCCACTGATTAATTATTTTTACTAAAAAACAAATTCAAAAGGGGAGGGACATGGCACTATGCCCCTCTACTGTAAATACGATCTTCGCCATCAGCTTAGTAATTTTTCCGTCTACGAGAAAGGTAGACATATAAAATTAAAGTAATGTAACCGTAAAAGTCAGATCTCGAGTTCAAGCAGCCAAAATGGGATTCTTGCAAAGAATTAGCGGTTTGACCTTGTTGGACAAGGTTAGAACAGTGTTGTAGCAGCTCAACTTTGGGCTCCCCCCAAAAACTCTTTCAAGGGCCTCTATACTAAGCGTTCGATATAAATTCTTTTAGGTTTTTCCAGGGGTAACAGCTCAGTTTCTCACCACAATGCGAATACTGTAGTGAAATTAAAACATACACGTTATCACTGTGTAAAAATAAAAGGTGTAATTTTAAGACAAGTTTGTTACACCCAATCCATTTTCCATTAAAATCGTCTAGCTCAGGGTTTTTTCTACCTTTTTTTGCTTATGGCCCACTAAAATGATAAAATATGATGGTGGCCCAATGACTTTTGCTAAAAGGTACAAAGTCAACGTGATGATTAGGGAATGCTGATGTTGCTTTCTAGTCAAGCTCTGTGGCCCACTGAAAACCATGCAGTGGCCCACTGTTGGGCCATGGCCAATAGATTGAAAACCTTCAATCTAGCTACAGCGCACTTTTTCGTACGCAGATGCTCTTATGACAGCATCATAATCTGGAGATCGGGCGCATTAACTTTCGATTGACAACATGGTCAGTGAAGAACCAATCGGATGGCCGAGTGGATAGAGCGTCTGCTTCTGATCCGGAAAGAGTGAATAGACTGATAGTTTGATTACGATTCAAGTCAAACCAATGACTTAAAAATTGGTATTCACAGCTTCCCTACTAGACATTCAGCATTGAAGGGATAGTGTTAAGCAAGCCGTCAAGTTTGCTTGTGTCGTTGGGAAAAACATTTAAAGAGATTCCCCCCATCTAAGTGGGGTAGGTAGACAGATGGCCGGCAACTCCTAAGGGAGCTCGTGTAGCGCCCCATTGCTTTCTGTGATAGGTGGATAAAAATGCCAACAAATGAAAAGTAAAAAGATAGTCTGCTGTTTGCCATAATGGATGTAATAAACGTTTTAATAAGTTTCAGTTTTCTGAAGCTTTGTTCAGCACTGGTAACTGTAACAACGCATTTTGTAAATTCGAGGAGCAAGGCAAGCGAGCACTTATTACTAAAAAATCAAATCAAATCTTCATTATACTCGCCGCATTACGCCGAAGCGTGTAACGAGTTGCGGGGCCCATCTCCGCGGCTTAGCGCCTGGGCTACACAGCTCCGAAGAAACGTCGCAACGGTGGCGAGTCGTTGGCGACACTGTGCCGATTTGACCGGCCCGGGAATCGAACCCCAGACCTCCCGCACCGAAAGCGTGCGCTTAGCAACTGAGCTAACGGCCGGTTGCACTTATTACTATTGAATTAAAAGTTCAACGTTATTGAAGGGAGACTGCGAAACGAGCTTGTGCCGTTCTAATCAGCAACCAATGCAATAGGCTCCAGCCGTGAATCAAACCCGTCGCAAAGAATCTGAACCTGCGTGCGGTACTGCCAGATCATATTGCTGACAATGGCTGTTCATGCACGAAGCTGCTGGGTGTAATCAGCAATAAAACGACAAAAGCGACATCACATGTCCGCTTAAAACTTTCTAGTATCAACATAATTATAGCCTGGTCCACCAGTTGTTTAGAAAAGTTTGCTTTGAATCGCTTCCTCAGAAGCTATACAATATACATTTGCATCGTAACTAAATATTCTCTTTTTCTTTTTTACTTCTTGATTGAGGAAGACAGGACCAATGTCCAATTCCTGCGCTATTTCAAAAGCATACGTTGTCAAACTAGCAAAATAATCCTTTTTCAATGAACTTTTGTAATCGGTGTCAGATTATGGTTACTGACACAGAACTAGGGTAGGTTTGAATTTAATTTACCGATCGGATGGCCGAGTAGATACAGCATCTGCTTCTAGATTGGTGGACTTCGGTTTCGATTCCTAGTCCGGTCAAACCAATGACTTAAAAATTGGTATTCACAGTTTTCTTGGTTGACGTTGAGCATAAATGGATAGTGTGAAACAAGCCGGCAAGTTCGCTTGTTGTGCTGTTGGGAAAGGCACTAAACGGGATTGCCCCATCTAAGTGTGGTAGAACGATGGTCGGCAACTCCTAAAGCGAGCTCGTATAGCGCCCCGTCTCTTTTTCGTGATAGGAGGATAAAATTGCCAATAAATAAAAAAATAAAATTTTAAATCTGCTTACAAGGTGTTAATGAATTGGAATTTAATGCTTTCAAAAGTAATGACTTTGAATTTGAACTTTGAAAAATGATTGCATCCAACTCTGCACCGGCCTCCTTTTTTTAGTTCTACGCGCACTCTTACACACAGTGTATTGTTTATGACATCATCACGCAGTTTATGACGCTATTTAAAAGGAAACGATAGCGAAAAATTTTAAAACTGCAATATATAGATCTGAGCGCAAAAAAACCCATTCAACGCGATTCGCAAAGCAAAATTTTATTTTTGAATTGATGTAACTTTGGGTCCTTCAAGACAATTTGGGGCCCCTTTTGGCAGTGTGCCTCCTTCCAATTGGGGGGTTTGGGGGGCGGCTGCTACGGCTCTGGGTTAGAAGTGCAAACATTCGTGAGTCTCTAAACATTGAATTTCTGCTTCTCCGACTAGAAAGATCGCAACTGCGTTGGTATGGACATGTGACACGAATGTCCCAGGAAGAACAGCCATAAAACTGCTTTGTTCAACACCAATTGGTCTGACGCCTATAGAGGCCGTCCCAGAACTCGCTGGCGAGATTACGTTGAAGATCTTAGTTGGTCTCGCCTTCGCATACCAGCAGAGCATTTATCCTGTTTTGCAAATGATCAAGATGCATGGAGCCTCCAACCCCAGCAGCTGCCCCCGCGACCCCCTAAGGATATAAGCGGGTCTAGAAAAGTAAGTAACCGTAAAACGAACTGCTTTTGCGTACATTTGGCAAATGGTCACCTGCTCATATTAAAATGAAGATCAAGCCAATTTTGTAGAATGAAGAGAAGTCATGGAATGAAAAGGCATTTCGCTTTATTTTATGTCCTACATGTTTATCGTGGACACCTAACATTTTTCTAAAAAAGAACCAGGACCCGGCATTCAAAATTACGGTAATCGATGAACTACAACTAGATAAATGGTAGGCCTGAAGACTTACTAAATAAACGCTATAAAAGCAAATCTACGACTAGTTTTGCGGTTTGACCGCTCATCAGGTAGACTCAGGTTTTGAACCCATGACCTTGTGATTATGAGTTTACCTCCTTAACCTCTCGGCCACCGGGCTGACAGCGTTTGCAATGCAATACAATTTTACCAGTAATGGAGTCGAGTACTCAACTTCCGAGTACGAGTACCGCAAAAAACTTCGAGTACGAGTACAAGTACTGATATTGAAAAATGTACTCGAGTATTAGTACCGTAAAAAAGTTCGAGTACGAGTACCGTAAAAAAGTTCGAGTACGAGTAGCCTACTTTTACAAATTTAGCAAAAGAACAATTTTTAAGTTGTAACAGCTCAAAGTTTGTTGCAAAAACATAAACAAATACGTTTTTTCAGTGTTTGGGATGTTGAGAAGGCGCATCAATTTATTTACTGGTTTTATTGGCCGTAGTTTGCTATCGAAAGTTCATCTTGTTTGTTACTTCTAGCGAAAGCCAAATGCAGGCTACTCGTGTACTCGGCGCTTTTTTTAACCGAGTACATTGACCTTCGAGTACGAGTACTAACCGAGTATCAGGGGTTGTTGCGAGTACGAGTACCCCAAAAGTGGTACTCGAGTAGTACTCTAGTACGAGTACAGTACTCGAGTACTTCATCACTGAATTTTACCTCCCTAACCTCTCGGTAATCGATGAGCTCGCTTCATGTAATGATATAAGCCGTAGGTTTGTGACATCATGAAATTCCGTTATTTTTAAGCTATAGACAAATTCTAACTTCTCAGTTTCGCGATACGTTGTTTGTTCGATTTTGAAAACTGATTTATCATTTTTGTCGGTTTTCTTGTATCGGCTGCAATTCGATTTAGGCTTTGTTACGACGGAAATGTAGATAATCGTTGACTTTGTGACTCTAGGAACCACTTAACATAGCCCTACGTCTATTGTCTATCCTCATACATCATTTTCAGCGACAAGCATTCTGTTTTCGAACAACTACAGCAACACGTAGGCTGTATTTGGTATTCATAAATCATGTTTGAAGTCGTTAAATTTTAACCGTTAGCAGTTAGCACGAATTAAACACGATATGGCTTCGCATTCTTTTTTAAATTGATTGTTTTTATAAGTTTTAGATTTGTGCTTTTTCGCTTCTTTATTCATTCTTTGCAGTTTTAATTACTTCTTGAGAATGAGTTTGAGGCTACAAGCTATTGCGTTTTTTGGTAGCTGCTACTGTCTGTGGAACAAGTATAGGCCTACCCGCGTTTTAGCAATGATGGAGAGTAATGGATTGGTTAGCTTATCAATTTCACAAAAGTTGTATGGTAACGCCGAATTTTCATATTCTTAACCGAAATATTTGTGATATCACCCATTCAATAAAACGTACAAAAGTTGAATTTTTAAAGGCTTAGTGTTTATTCTCGAAGTGTTCGATAAAAAGCACTTTTGTTAGCAACTGTCGCAGCAGAAAAAATTGGATAGGAATGTCAGTACATAAATCTGTTGTAACATTTGGAGGCTGTTACTTAAATCTGTGTCTGCTACAGCTTTTTTGGGAGCGACTACTCCTGCTCAGCTCAGGGTACCGGTGTTCTTCGGCAGAGTTTTGTTAGTTAGTCTTAGTTGGACTGGGCCGCCTCTGTAGCTCGATAATTTGGTCTAATACTCCAGCAATAAAATTTTAAGGATAGCCATCGCACCTAGAGACAAAAGTTTGGATGATCATCGTGTCCCTGGTACAATGGTGCTAACTACGATAAAAAATTGTTCATGCATTTTTGACCTACTAACTAAATTTTGATGCAAATTATTAGTGCGATTATTACGGTTACAAAGTGACCTATGGTGATCCGGAGAGTGAGAGCCAGAGCGCGGAAAATTGCTAGTTTTGGTGCTTCCCACCATTCGACAACATTTACTAAACAATGACTTACAACTATTGCGAGAAAGGGCTTTGATCAAAACGTGCGTATTTAAATCATAGCTTCACCGTTATGATATTTTATGTTATTGCGTCGGTTAGGCCACGGCGTCGTTTAGTCGGCTGACCTTCGCAAGACCCTATTGGGCCAGTCATAGAAGATATTTGCAGAGTGTTCCTAATGTTAGGAACTGTTTTAGACGTTTTTAGTGGCAGAGACAGTGGAAAGAATGATATTCTTCGCTAACTCGGCATATTTGATTTATTTAAACTATTCCTTTTGTTTTGTCACAATTGTCGCCGCATTTGTCACACCGTCTTCGACCATGCGTCATTTTTTCATAATTTTAGCGCCATTTTGTCTGCGCCAAAGCAATACGATTCGGCGAGAAAAAAGCTCAGAACTGAAGCGATAAACTTGTACGACAAAAATTTGTGAAGTTTTTTATCAAGTGCAACATGTTTTCTCATGGAGTTTCGTTTGAAATTTTTTGCGAGCTCTGCTGCCTCAGCCAGGTGCATTAGAAATTTAAGACCAATGTAGAAGGGCTGACACGCTGTCCAAGACAATGAATAGAATTGTTTGTTAGAAGTTAGGTAATGAAAACAATCAGTAACGTAACGTTAACCAGATAGACTCATGATGTTGCGTTTTTACGGTAATCATATTAAAAAGATGCTCGCTAATTAGTATTTACAACCACCTTCGAAAATAATTTGGGGGATATTAACTTAGCTCTAAATATTTCAAAAAGTCAAATCAATTGCAATGACGAAATGTCACATCAAGGAAATGGAATATTTGGAGAGCTGCCTGGGAACTTAAGACTATAACAACAAAATGGGCTTACGCAACATCAACTAAAGTTTACCGTTCTATTTTGCAACTTGACCCTACTCTAACTAAATATCTGAACCTTGACAGTTTCAAGCTTTAAAATACGAGTTATTATCAGACGATGTTTTAATCCTTGCTGATTGCTGGGCTCTTTTGCATTCACTATACCAAATAGAAAAAAAGAAATTATTTTTTTATATTTTTTCGATATTTTGATTGCTTGTTGTGAGTATTGCATCACAGAAGCTTGGAAAACATGAAAACAAATGCTATAATAAAGCATATCTGTCTGTCATCACCTTACATATCTTTTATTCAGGAGTATCTTCTTTTTCACGCTTAGCTGGAAACAGCTAAACAAATGTATCAAATAGAGAAATAAGGTCAATGAGATGAGCATAAGGATTTACGAAAACAGCGAGGTTTCAGATTTGTTTGTACTGATTGATTTATTGACTATTAGACTGAAGTTACGTGGTAAATTGTTACTTTCCTTGCAAATGACCCCAAAGGGTGAGAAAAAACGCATAGGTTGAAAGCGAAAAGTTATTTTTAAAAAGAAGTTGAGATATACTAATTGAATGAAATTTCAGTGGCATTTTTTGAATTGCAGTATAGACACCCACAAATTTGCCAACTTAAAGAGCTGAGGGAACTTTTAAACAGAGCGAGTGTCGCAATAAGCTACAAAACCTGAATTTATCATAGTAAACCCACTTTTTTACAATTTTAAAATGTGTAGGCTTGGAATTAAAAAACAGACGTGTTCCACCTTTTTAAAAACGAACGTGTTTCACCTTGAAACACGTTTTACAATGTTAAAGATTGCGCATTGCGGTCACATTGATGAAAGTATTATTGCAGTTGCTATATAATACCGCCAAAAGGGCGAATGGGTCCAAAAACTAGTAGGCTACAGTACTGATTTTTTAAAAGAAACGGTTTCTTTCTGTTTCAGTTCGATTGGCTCTAGAGCAAGAATCGGTGCAGAATAGAATATGCATATGATGAAGATGAAACAAATTTATTATGTTAAACCTGAGCTGGGAGCTCAAAGATTCAACTTATTACCGGAATTGAACTTGATTTCAGAATTCGAGATCGTAGTGTTGGGACTCAAAATATTGACTAATATTTACAAAGTATTGTTGGGACTGCGAATGAGTCAAGAAACTCTCGTTTGTGTCATCAATTGGTATTAACTCCGATCGTGAATCGGAGGGTCCCCAACCCACGTGCGGTAATGCTGGGCAATGTTGCTGACAAAATTTTGAAATAAAATAATCGGTCGATTTTAATGAAAGAAACAAAGCAGTGATTTTTTTGGACACACTGAGACAAGTGTGAGCATTAATACGGATATGAAGAGTATTTTTTCCAGTTTTTGGAATTAAATTTATAGAAGTTGACAATTTTTAAAACTTGAATGATAACTCATTGAAAATAGCGAAAATTTGAAGAACCAATGAACTCAAAAAAAAATCCTATCTTTATTATACTTGGGGTATTACGCCGAAGCGTGTCATGAGTGGCGGGGCCCATCTCCGCGGCTTGGCGCCTGGGCTACACAGCTCCGAGGAAACGTCGCAACGGTGGCGAGTCGTTGGCGACACTGCTGTGCCGATTTAACCGGCCCAGGAATCAAACACCAGACCTATCGCACCGATAGCGTGTCCTTAACAACTGAAATAACTCAATGAACTCAACCGAATTTAAACTTGAGTTCACTAACTCGTATCTGCAAGTTCCAGATGTTCCGAGACATAACCTTGATGGAGTTCACAGCTCTAAATAAATTTGAAGTGTTACTGGCGAATTGTAATTGGTTAAAAATACATTTACGAATACTAAACTAAACATTCTTTTGCATATGCTCGAAATACCAATTGATTGTGACAAAATTATGTTTCACGAAACAACCAATCACATGACACTCTAAAAAGCTGTAGCCAATCAGCGTCAACCAGAACGTGTATTTTCAGTTTGTGTATTATTGATGAAAAGTAAATAGCGAACGAGCGATAAGTTTGTGTGCAAACGTTTCGCGTGAAGATTGGTTGGATGAAAATAAAAACAAACAAAACACTTGCGCTTTACCCGAAACTTTAAGATAATGACAACAAATATGATTCCTCATGGGAAAACTTACATATCTTACATTATTTACTTAATCTTTTTTAAACGACAAAGAAATTGCAATTATTTGCCATTAAAGATATTTTTCAGAGATTCAGGGGTAGTTTAACCAAATATGATGAATGTGAAAAGGAAAATGGCAACACTGTAAATGACTGGAACGAATGATACGGGAACGTAAATTTGAAGATTTTATCTTAATAACAATGTAGTTAATGACCATTTAATTACAGAAAGGTCAATTAGGCTTTAATCTTTTGGTCACAAAGCAAATGATCTTGAATTTTTTCCTTTGAACAGATGAGTTCAAATACCAATATGCCTTTAAAATGTAATATTTACGAAAAAATAAACGCTATAAAATTGAAAGGCAGTATAGGGGTCATGGTAGACGCAACGAAGCAACGTCGTAAAAGTTTAATTTGCATCTCGATTAGGTTGTTTTCGAAAAGTTTCAGACGTCGACAAACCGATTACAAAAATAAACTGTTCGAAAATTTCCCATGAACTTGGTTCTGATTTTCAACTTCACGTTACGCCGTGTGCCACTGACATTACACACGTTAACGCACATCGCTGTTTCGATAAATTTTAGAACTTAACGTCGGAGATGAAGTGATGATAAGAATTTACGCAAAATTGAAACTTTTTCTTGAGTTAAAATTGTCTACCAGCAGTCAGTATCCACTTTAACATAAAAGGAAAATATAAGAAAGATCTTTAAAAGCTTTTGAGGGTCAGTAATAGCGGCATAGGCCAAATCACCTCGAAGATGTGAGAGATTTTACCAGATTGGGAACACACATTTAGTGATAAGATTGCTAGACTAATTTGTAGTCATTTTTTTAATTACAAAAAGCTTAAATAAAAGTGTGATAAATAAAATTGATAACTGCTGTTGGTAAGTTTGTATTTTGTTATTTTGACAATTGCGAATCCTAATTTTGAAACCTCGTTTCTGGGAAACCTAACAAAAGAATAAAAATTTCAAATTAATTTGTTTTGATTGCAAGTAAACATTTTTGTTTACGTCAAGAGCGCTTTGCCTTATTATTAAGTTTTGCAAAGCTAAGAAAGTGTTAGAAAAAGAGTACACAGACGAGTTGATTTTAAATGTGTCAAAACAAATGAATTTGCAGTCAATCGCTAGAAGTGTTTGCAATTAGCCTATAGTTGGTTTTTGGTTAATATAATTTTGAAATGCAGCCTTAGTAATAAGTGCAAAATTGTGATTTATATCAGTAATAAAAACATTATTGCGTTAAATATGTTGGCATGTGTTTTGCATGAAGAATAGTAAGAAGTGTTTAAAGCTTTTAAAACTTTTACGTTGTGTGTCATTTATTTCAATACAATATTTGTGCCCTATTTTCATCAATTAGCTTTTTTGGTAGGCCTGTTAATTAAGTGAAAAGCACCGAACTGCAAATCTGGTTTCAATATGAAAATATTACACCAATTTTTATGCTTCTCGGTCGTAATGCGGTGGTAGAGAATGTGTAAAAAATTAGAAAAAATTTCTGCTCGGAATACTAGCGGTCGTTCTATACATGCTGAATGAACCGCAAAAAGATTGAAGTGACTACCCAGATAACGCAACATTACCCGCGTATAAGCAGATGATGTCGCCGAAGTTTTGCATTAACGTTGAGGTTACTTGGTGTACTGGCCAGTTTTTAGTTCGGAAGTTTGTGCAGAATTAATAGCAAGAAAGTGATACAGAATAGTACTACAACACTAAATTTTACACCTTTAGTTACATGAATTGCGATTTTTATATAACCTACTTTAAATTGAAATTGAAAAAAATACTTGCTGTTATTTTCTAATCATTCCAATTTTGTGAACTTTTCGTGTGGGCTCAAGGTTATGTTATCACTCTTCCTTTCATTGACATCTGGTCTTAAAGGTTTTGTACTCGATTCTGATTTAGGTTGTTAAAATAATCCGATTACCGTATCTTGATTGACTTCGGACTCAGTGTGTTGTGGTGTACCCCGCAGCCGAGAGTCTGAGATTCGATTCCTGGGCGCGTCATGAAACATTGTAAAAATGTAGTTTCAGCTATGTTGCTGAGCTTTAAAAATCTATTACTGCAAACAGTCGATGATGCAACATAGCTGAAAATGTAGTTTCAGCTATGTCGCATCATAGACTGTGTGCAGTAATAGATTTTTTTGATTTTGCGTTTCGTGTATTTCGATATAGGATGCGTTATAGAGAAATTCAACCTCAAGCATACTGCTGGCATTTAATTGCATTTTAGTTTTGCGAGTGATTTACCAAAAAAATGATTTAATACGAAATTTTTTAAATTTTGAGAAATAGTTTAATCATTTAAAAATTTTTGAAGAGTCAAAACTTAATCCAGCAAGAAGAAAAATTCTTAAAAAAAAGATGGCTAAATTACGCTAATAGTTTATCGTTCGCACGTAGTAAAGTTACTGGGTCAAAAAGCAGAATGAAAACTATTTTTTAATTTGTTTGTTTAATAAGAAGAGCTGATAAATTGTAGTGGAACAGCACTCTTATTAATTGGAGTCAAATTACCAGTTTGATAGTTTAGGACAGTTTTGGCTGAATTTGATATACCAAGTGATAGATAGATGAAGTGAAGGCAAGGATGATTTTCGTAACTTGCATAACTGATTTGAAGATACCATAAAAGAAATCGGCACTTAATTCAGTTTTTTTCAATAAGATTTATTTGTAAAAAATGTTCTCATTTTGAAAGAAGCTGAGGGTTGGGGAATTAGGCACGAAGTTTCAACGCGCGTAAATTGACTTGAAAGCAGTTGCAGCCAATATGAACTTGTACAATGGTGTTTTATATAAACTGTACATTTGCTGTGTCAATACCAATATTTTGTAGCATTTAGGGTCAATTTTAAAGATACCCTATTCATGGTTCAAAGATTTTGCTCCGAAAAAACTTACCCTAGCTTGAAGCATGACTGTCAGTCACGACGCCATATTGTTAGCTTTTATCACTCGGCCACATTTTTAAGCAGTCCAGAGAAATGAAGCCTGACATTACTTAGCTAGGTTTAACGGTTCATTTATATCTGTTTATTTTATCATTTCGTCACAGGGAAAAGTTGTTGTTTTTACTGAAATTTGCAGTAATTACATTCAACAAGAAACTGAGACAGTCACAGTAAAATATGTAGATTTTATTAACAAAACCAATAGGACGTAGCAACAAAAAACTGATTTTTTGTGGTGGCAATTGAATTTGATTTCCTTTTGTGACTTAGGAGACATGAATATGATTCATTGGTCATAATTATATTCTCTCAGAGCGTGATTTTTGTCTCGATTTTGATTTATTTATAAACATATAAATAAGACTTTTTTCCCACACTATATAGTCATTTGTTCACAGTTTTATTTACATTGGTCATTTTAAACGTATTATTTAATCATATTTTGTCATTTTATTAATTGTAATAACTAATTGCTGCTATTTGTTTATTAATATATAATAATAAATATTACTAGATGGAAGTATTAATTTTTAATAGTGGATTACTACAAATGTATAAATTGATAAATATATAATAACGATCTGGTTGAGCACTTATATAAAAAATCGTTTTTTCATTTGTTTATATAAGCTTGTGGATCAAGGTTTTAACGTTTCCATTCATAAAATGTTGAAGAAGGAAGCATTTAGGATGTTTGTCACATTAAAAGTTTTGTCAAAAAATTAGATTGCAAATTGCAAAAGTTCGTAAAAGTGAACTTGAAAAAAAGAGAAAAGAAGTGCTGCGAAAAATATGTTATTATTCATTCAAGTTTTCTGTGGTAGTTCAGGTTAAGTCTTTTTCGACATTGTGTTTATTGTATTTTTAGAATTTGTATTAATTTAATTGGAAAAATGATGTCTTCTACTGACCAAGCTAGATGGTTTTCCCATTCCCATTCGGGGGTGCCTTCATCCACTCATCCAGTTGAGGTGTCAGGAGTTGTTCCTGGAGGGGTACCCTTTACATCTGGTGCTGCCCCTTGCGCTCATCCAGCTATCAATCCATACATTGAATCTGGTAGTTATTTGGAAGATATGGAAAATTATCTGCATCATGGTCAACCTGGTTATTATGGGCTTAACATGCAATACAGAGCAGCCCATCAAAGAAGTCTAACTGGTAAGCCGTAAATACAATTTTTAACTGGTATTTTTATTAATTTGAAGCCATTGCAATTGTTATACCTTGTAAATTTTTATTTTGAGTTTCATCAAAGTCATGTAGTTGACAGTGCAAAAACGGATTTATGTTAACATTAGCCATTTGTTAGAGTGGTAAATGGTTACCATTAATTTACATAAAGTTTTGTGTCTACAGAAACACGAGATGGTACCTCAAAATAACAGCAGATAAAAAAATGAAACCGCCTTATAATATTATACCTGAAATTTAACTCAAATATTTTTGACACGTTTTCTTTAGCAAAGAGCATAGTAAATTTGCGAGTAAGAATTCCTCACAGTTTACGTTAAAATTTAAATTTAGCTTGCCAAGGGTTAACTTCATTACTGCTGCAGATAATAACTCACTTGCAGTTAGTTCCCATGATGTCTACATGTTTACAGACAAATAAGTAAACAATTTGAGCTAATACGATGTGTAATTTATATTTAGACCCAAGCTGCATTAAGTCAACAAATAAAAACACTGAAAATAGAATTTTGGATACGGTTTTTAGATGAGTAGAGAGTGTCAATTATGAAAATGATGCTGTTAGTGTCATCATAGATTTTATCTTTCAGTTTCAAATAACGAGATACAGAACTTAAATCTTTTAGTATTTGACGACCATTATGCACATTTTTTTATGTGTCGCGTCTCAAATGAATAAATGATGTAAAAGAAAACTAAAATTGAAACAATTCTCAACTTAACTACAGACCTGCAGATGCTTTACTTCCAAAATTCAATGCCGTCACATCGCAAGACAAAGCATGGATGTTTTAAGCACAAAACCCGTCACAGTTTTTAAAATTTACAGAAAATATTGGCATCTGAGATGGTGCTGAAATCACAGAAGTCCAGAAACTTAATGTCAGGAATAACTGGTAAAAAACATATGAATGGCTTTCGGTTTGTTGATTTGTTTTCTGTTACTTCAATAATAACCAGGGAGAGCTTTCGCTGAAGTTCAATCGTGAAAGCTGTGCTCCTGTCGCGCTCCTGGCGAACTACGGAGTTTCAATCTGAATCGTCTATTACGCTTGCAGCGCCGTTAGTGTCCAGAAATAAAAACTACTTCTAAATTTTAATTTTTTGCCTACAAAAATTTGTTATTTGTCGGTTGATTTGTTTGTTTCGTCAATTCTCAGCAGTCAATAAAATCTGTTTTTGATTACCTCACACAGTGGTGTAGAGAGAAATTTTAAAAGGAAAGGTGGCATATACTACAAAAGCGATCAAAAAAGTTTGGCCTATTTCAGTCACTTAGTAACATTTGGTCTTTTTTACCGAAAGGTAAAGTGAAAATGGGGAGCGATGACATAATGCCCCCCCAAATATGCTCCTGGTCTCACATATTTTTGCTACCAGCTGCTGGCGTGTAGCCTATGCTCATTATTTTGTGTTTATAATTCGAAAATTCTTCGTTGACTAGAAAATTGTTTGAGTCACTCTTCTGGAATATTTCTTACTTCGCGTTGGTGGCTCAAATCGCAAATTAATGGAGTTGGTTTTTATGTTACAATGTCACGGGAAAATAATAATGGCAATATGAGAGCATTACCTATTGCGATATTTTTGCTGAGTGGCAGGATGCTTATTTCTGATGCAGTATTTTTGCTCTTTAGTAAAAATTATAGCCTAGAGCGACAAGCGCAGCAAGTATTACATTATATCTGTTCATAACTTCAATTTTTAAAAGCTAGTTAGCTGTATTAAACTCCAATTAACAAATCTGATTGCAATTATAATTAAAACCAGTTTTCATGAATTTAAGCTGTTTGTACATTTGTCTATAGCGTTTTGCTTGAGGAATTTCACAAATCATGACCCATTTTCTAGGTACCAGTTTTTACTCGGATTTAGGCATCACAAAAAGGCATAAGGATCGGCCCCATTCGGGATGTCGAGCGTAAATACCTAGCTGTGAGCCAGTTGCTGAGCTTGAGTGTAGAACCCGCGACAAACTGATTAACCCCGCCTTTTTACCAGGTGATGTACTAGTTTAGCTGATTCAAGAAATTGACTAGCTGGACATCTGATTGTTGGGTCTCGACTTTTTTCTTATTTTTGTGGTGTATCGATACATTTTTATGACGTCAGTGTTATCTCGAATCACAAGTACGGCATTATTCGATTGTGTTTGCACCTATGCTTATTTTTTGTTATTCTTTTAACTCCATGTTGTTAAATTACATTGTGTAAGTGCTATCGGTTCGGGAGGTCTGAGGTTCGATTTCCCAGCCCGTCAAATCGGACACTGTGTCGCCAACGACTCTCCACCTTTGCCAAGTTTCTTCAGAGTTGTGTTGGCCAGGCGTTAAGCCACGGAGATAGGCTTTGCCACTCGTTACATGCTTGGCGTTATATCGCGAGTATAATGAAGATTTGATTTTTTAAGAATTGCAAATTCATCTCTTTTGCGAAAGCTTGCTTGTTAAATTTCGAACCAAAAGTTAAAAACTCGCGCACAATTTTTCCAATGACTGGCAGAGCTCATTAAAAAGAAGACTGCAGTCACCAGCAGCTGCTGCTAAACATTCAATGTTAATAATGGCGACATCTGGCGCATGATAAGATAAGAAGTTAGAAAATTTCGAGAGGTCGGCTGATCTTTATCTAACCTCTACGACTTCGCATCTATTACACGGAGATGGACATAAAGTCAATATTTGATGCATAATAAGTTAAACAATGTTGAACAGATTAATTATGTTTTCTCAGGCCTCTGTTTAGTAATCTTACACAATCGAAATCAATTTCATGTGTTTGCTCTTAGAAATTGGATTAACTAGCATTCTACCTCATTTTTTCTTATCTATTTGATCAGATTTAACTTCTATATTGTCCTGCAACAAAAGATCATTGATATTTTAATAATTTTGGAGAGTAAATAGTAAATACTGGTGAAAACAGGGTTGCCTGCCAATAATTGCTGAAAAATGTTACGAACCAAAACTGAAAATAAAATTGCGATATCTACTTTTACAACTTTATAGGCCTATTTTAAAAACTCGAATGACACCAAAGAAAAAATTTTTCAAATGACGCAATTCAAATGCAATGAATTTATACATATTTTCG
The DNA here is from genome assembly GCA_964006365.1 of Trididemnum miniatum. NCBI lineage: Eukaryota > Metazoa > Chordata > Ascidiacea > Aplousobranchia > Didemnidae > Trididemnum > Trididemnum miniatum. The sequence continues at coordinate 12,520,874 of OZ023236.1, read as the reverse complement.
TGCTTGAGTTCGTATTTTTTGAAGTAAAGTTTACTGCAGCTTTAGTTTAAATTCTTATTATTTGGCAATAAATTTGAATATGACAGAAGTTTTCAACAACCCGATACTAATTCACTAAGACCTTCTAAAAACTTATTAGAGATTCATTGGCAGATCCAAGTAAGGGGACTACGGAAGCTCAAACATCCTACCCTCTAAATCTTTAGCTATAATGTATCAATAAATTAGCCCTGTGACACTTATAGATGCACGAAATTGCGAGATGAACATTTTTTCGATTATTGCCCCCCCCCCAAATATTTTAAATCCGCTTCGACGATGCTGTTAAACTTTTTTGTTTGGCTTACAGCTGCAGCAGCAAGAGAAGCGGAAAGATCCTGTGCTATGAGAAATACTCATTTTCATCACCAAGTACAACATCATGCTTCTGCTGGATGCTCAACAGGACTTCCTTGGCTCGGAACAGCTGCTCCAAAAGCATCCGTTTTTGCTCCACTTTCGGACACAACGAGTTCACAGCCCAACCCGATTGGTTGGGGTTCACAAAACGAAAAAAATCTTACCGAAAATTCTCGCTATAGAGGATCTCCTGTAAAACATGAAAGCAACTCTGTTAGAAGCACTTCGACTTCTGCTGCATCTGCAAATGAGTGTTCTGAATCAGCAGAGATAAACTCTGGAAGAAGTGAAGGCAATGTCATTGAAGTGAAGAGTAGCTCATCTTTATCTACAAGTTCAAATACAGGCAGCAATAACTTTTATGCCTTCCCAACTCCTCCTAAGGATGACACAGACAGCGGATTGCCACTGACTCCTGCAAGTGTGATTTCAACCTCCAGCGCAACTCGTCCTGTACAACAATCGGAATCTTCCAGACGGTCTTTTTCGGAGCAGAAATCTGTCGGTTCTACGGAATCATGTCCGCAGTCTATAGGACAAACTTCTTTAAATGCTCAGCCTTATCATCAACAACAGGCTGTAGCTGAGACAGCTAAACTTGAACTGCCCCAACAGCAAGCTTCCTCTGCAACGTTAATGTCTTCTTTTTCCCAACCTTACAAACCTGCCAGTGCTGCAGAGTACAGCAGCTCCATTTCCACCTATCAAACGACCGATTGCAACAAGACTTCATTGTCTACTTACATGAACAAAAGCAAATCAAAAAACCGAACAGCTACAGGTATGTGGACCGATTTTGAGGTTGCGAAAATTCATGAAACATTTATAACATCCTAGTCTTTTGTATGAATCAGTAAAATGCTGTGTGATTTAGTTAATTTTGTCTCCACCCAAAAGCATATAAGCTATCAATTTTTTCAAAAGCCAAAATACCTATTGACAAGTTGGTTGAGTTTGCTAGGAAATGAATGTCAGGTCACTGAGTGTTCTTACAATGCCTAGTTGTGCGTTTAACTACTACGCGTTGACTTTAATTGTTTCAGTTGAGCTGACTGCAGCTCTAAATAGAAAAATGGGACGAAAATCTCGTTGGTTATGCTTTTTTCGAATTTAATGGTGAATATTGCTTTCAGAGGGGAGAGAATGTGTCAATTGTGGAGCCACAACTACGCCACTGTGGAGGCGCGACGGGACAGGACACTATTTGTGTAATGCATGTGGCTTGTATCACAAAATGAACGGTCAGAATAGACCTCTAATAAAGCCGAAAAAACGCCTGGTAGGTATAAATATAAAGGTTTTAAATTGTTGAACGTTCTAGTGTAAAGTCAGCAAGATGATGGACCCAGAAATATTTATTTTCTGCGAAAAGTTGCAGGGATTGTTTATATACTTCCAAAAACTTTAAATCTTGAAAAAAATATTTTGCGTCTTTCATTTCCAGCTGATGTAACAATTTAAAATAGCTGGCATCGGAACGAATAAATGAGCTTTTTTTTTATAACTTGCATGTAAAAGTTTTTGCGTAGCTGCAGAAACTTACAATAATTTATTCACAAAATAAACATATTCGTTTTTCGTTGCTGCTGTTTAAAAAAATTTTGACCGCAAGAAACGGGAAATTCTGCAGCAGCTAAAAATTAGCTAAGATGAAAAGTTTTAAATAAAACGTTGACATTTGACATTATCTTGGTTTCAAAATTATTTTAAGGTTAAGAGGAATGCTTTTACAAGTTAAGAGGAATGTTTCAAGTATTTTTAACCTTTAAATTGCCATTATATCCATTTAGCCTGGGTTTGTTTTTTGGTTTTAGTTATTTTGATAATTGGTGTACAGCGGTAACCTATTAACTTTTAAGGCTCAAAGCAGCTGATCAATGCACGGTGCACGACTTACATAACTTTGAATTCAAATTTTATTGAATGTTTTAGGCAACTATGTTTTCGGTACTTAAACCTGGTTTCTAAGATATGGTCTGAACAATTATGGCTTATTAGCCTAAATTTAATGAAAGCACGTCTTTTTTCGTAGTTTTTCGAAGCTTTCCGTGCGATTAAATATCAATAAATTATTAATTATGTTTTAAAAAAAGTTAAGTTTCATAATTGAAAATGTCAGTCTTGTAATGGAAAGTCACAACACATTTTATTGCAATTTGTCATACTGCAGACAATTTTTGGACTCTTCTCCTGAATTCGTCTGAAATACAAGCTTCAGGCCCACAATATCCGTAATCCAGTGCTGAATTCAAGACAAGGTTTTCAGTGCAATGTTCGTAAAGTTAAATTGCTGTCATATTTGAGATGCATGGTGCTTTCGCTATTTCGAGCAGAGGCATTCAAAAAACTTTGCCTAAAAAAACTTTTCACGACCTTTTACCTACTTAATCAGGTTTTTGCAATATTTACTGCGTTATATAAAGTAAATATGAATACAGGCTAACACTAAACAGCTTATTTTTTTTTTTATGTTAACCACAAAGCAGGGAGGATGCGAATAATGTTTTTGAACTTTTTGGATAACTTGACGCGTAACTCAACCCCTATTTCCCGGTAACAAAGGAAATAGCATTGCATACACGACTACAAATTAAATTCAGAATTTATAATTTTCCCTTAAATAAATAATAAATTTTGGTTTTCGTTTATTTGGTGTGACAAAATCTTGCTGCTATTTTTAGCTCTTTTGATAAAAACATAACGTTTTTATTTTTGTTAAGTGCCATAAACAGTTTGCTTTTAATTTATTTTTGACTGGTTTCGAAATTGCAACAGAAAGTACGAGCAAGAATGCTTATTGAGAGCCATAAACAATGATTAAAAATTTATGAAAATATTCATTTTTGTAAAAAAAACGGAAAATACACGCTGAAGGGTGAAGAAAAAACATGCTAGAAAAAATTTTGATGAATGCTTTCCTCACAGCAGCCATATAGGTGTGAGATGGGCGAGTAGATAAGATTGCCTGATACGGAGCTAATGGTAAACTTCATCGATAATTTGACCTTGACAATTCATCATTTTTTCAAGTTTTGCGTGATGTAGCTGCGTAAAGTTGAAAATGCAAGCCAACACAAACTGTTTCCATGCTTTCAACCACTTAATGTATTCTCTAAAACTTACTTTTGACCAGAGAGTTTTAGCACTTTCTTGTGCAAAAAACGAACAAGAGCTATTTTTGCTTCAAAGTTTTACTGATGTTGTGAGCCAAAGCGTTTGGGGTTAAAACTCCAAGCAGTGATCTCCCAATTTACCACATTATTTGGCAAAAACAGTTGCTAAAAGCAGTAAGCTCCTAAATCCCCACCGTTTTACGTCGTAAGACGTAAATGGATCTTATGTCATCATTTATAATCTCTCCGAATAGCATGTTTTGTTGATGCATTTGCACCAAGGTAAAAAATTTTTAACCATTAACTTTAAAAACTCTTGAACATACAGAGTGTAACATACTGGATTTGATTGCAGCTGTCCCGTAGGTTGATTGCGCCATTTTGATTAATTCAATTATGTCAAAAAGCCACCAGGCGCATAAAGAATTCGAGTCTTTTCAGTAGCTGCTTGAACGTAATTGAAAGCCTAGTATTAACAACTCTACTGGCATTCAACTACAATCGTTTAAAATGGCGCAAAGAAACTTCAAAAGAATAAGATTTGGTGTTTTAGCAGCAGTGAAGCAAACAGAAGTTCAATAAAAATCACAAAGAATCAAATAACAAGGAATGAAAAAGTTCTCACAGGTCAAACGATTCCGGATTAAAATGGCAACTAGAACACTATGTTAGTATTGGCATAATAACTATTACATAGTCGGTGAAAATATTGGGAAAACTAGGTTTGGTTATTGCTTGCGATGAAAAACTAGGTTTGATTATTGCTTGCGATGAACTCCTTAATTACTGTTTCTTAGCAAAAATTGCAAATTGGGAAAGCGACACCACCTCTTGCTCTGGCTGAGGTAATGCAAATCAAAAACAGGAAAATGAGGAGGTTAAGCAAAATGCTGGTTAATGCTACGTGTAACCCTAACGCGTTAGGCAAAAAGCGACGCTTGCTTGGCTTCCTACTGATGACGCTGCTAGCATTTTTAATTCGTCGTTTGGACGGGGTTATCCGACTAAAAATCTACTCAAGCTAAAAATACAATATCATACCCTAGACACTTGCCGAAAATATGAAGTTTTTACATAAACTACTTGATATTTGGTTTATTTTTTAAGAGAAGGAAACGATGCTGTATGCGTTCAAAGAATCTCGACTAATGTAAAAGCGATTTATAATATTTCTGATTTTTCATTGAAGTACTAAAATTCGCCAAATGAATTTTTTTGCTACAACTTTTATAAACTTAAAGTTTTCCCTACGTAATTATTTTTAGTTCTTTCCCTCGTGCTTTCGTGTTTTCATGTTTTATGATACGCGTTTTGAGATTGACAAGCCTGCTACATCTTTGGAATTTAGCTTGGCACAAAATTTGTTGTGGGTTTGGCAAGGCAAATCAGTAATTTTTTAATGAAAGTGAGGCTACTGATTTTTTCACCGTCGAAAAATTTCTTCCCACACAATTTCGCGTCAAGTGAAGAGAAAAATTTAATCAAAATAGCTGCCTGTGTATTTACTGTCGACAAGTTGACAAAACCTAAGTAATTTTTAAACTTTTTACGTTTTTAACTTACTTAGTCGGAGATAAAATCGAGCAAACAGTTTTAAGCTCACAGCAGCTGAAAACAAATACCTTTTTGATACTTTTTGTTTGATTTTTATTGTTAACTTGCGTAAAATTGTTGTTCTTGCAAGATTTCTGTATTTTTCTTGTGTTTGGATTCATATTGAGAAATGATGTTATTTGTGTTGTAAATAAAACTTCGACGCAGTTCAATTGTAAAATATAGATTGTTTTTATAAACTTTGTGACAAATTTGCGAATTATATTTGTTCAGCTTTTAAACAAAGTTTACCGGAAGTTCACCCAGAAGTTGCCAGGCTTGCCCTTGCAGTTAGCAACGTGCTTTATTACATTGGTCTAAAAATTCGACTGTGAATTTAGCTTGCATCTTCGAGTCTGCAGCCACCCGATATATTACGTCACATGCGACCGGCTCCAGCCGTGTATCGAACCCGTCATGTGGAATCAATAACTTGCGCTCAGTCCTGCTGTTGTTCCAAGATTAAAGTTTCGCAGACTTTTATGAATTGTGCTAATGTCAACGAGAAAAAGCCCCCAAAAAATTTTTGGACCTCAGCACACTCGCAGATATATTGCAAAATATTATGCGAAATGCTCTAACCCATTCCTTGACACTCAATTGAAACTTCTCGTGTAATGACAAGCTGCTAGCAGTTGTGTAGTATTTGTACGTACTTCCCAGAACCGAACCAAACCTTTTTTCATTCATAGGTAAAATACGATTTAAAGCTGTTAGATTGGCGTATTTTAAATCAAGATGTCTTCTAATTGTTTTCGCAAGCTTTTATTCGAATGCCCAAATTATTTCCACCAAATATTTTTGGTCCAAAATCGGTAATTTTTTCTCAAAGTGAAGTCATTTTTAGTCTGATTCATTCCAAAACATTTCAGCTGATCAAATTTAGAGCTATGTTAAATTTGCTTTGCTAAAGCTATGAAGTAAAATATTTTGTGCTTGATTGCAGTGTGAAGCATTGTTGTGATTATTAATTGTTTATGTTAAGTCTGCTGCTCGTCGAATTGGCACAAGCTGCAGCAACTGCTCTACCACCACCACCACCTTGTGGAGACGAAACACAAACGGGGACCCGGTGTGCAATGCATGTGGGCTTTACTTTAAATTACATGGGGTAAGTTTGTGAAGCCTGCTAGATTATTTTCTACGTCATTATCTGGGCATCAGCCTAGCGGTATGCCCGCAGATGACAGATCCTTCGTTGTTTGCAAGTTCACTCAATTTGCTGTTTCTTCTAATTAAGTATGAATTTTCAGTCCAATATAATTTGAAACGACCTCATTTATTTATTATATTACATAGTAGCTGTGCGTTGGTGAAACAAATTTGTAGTGAGCAGAATTTATTAAAAAGTTTCTCATTTCATAATAATTTAGCGGTATTTTTTGCGCTGTTCAAGTTTATAATCACAACTGAGCGACCTGATTTAATTGCTTCGTGCAAGCCAGTAACATGAGTCAGTTTACAGCCACAACCAAATTTCACTCAAATTTCGATTTGTTTGTTGTTTTATTCTTCCTATTTACGACATATCACATCGCAAAAGACAATTTGCCAAATATACGTCCGAATTTATCATTATCGCTTGTGATTCAAATCATCAAATGTTTTGATTATTATTTCGGTTTTTAAGTTTTTATTTATTTTTTCCAACTTGAATAAGCATGTTATTGGGTGACAGTGATAAAACTCACTGAAATTTTACGAAGAATTTTTTGCGAGCGATATTTTTAAAATGTTTTCGGGGCAAAACAGTTGCTTTAACAAACTGTGAAGTTGAGTTCAAAATTCCATACTACAGATAACGTTAAACTAAAAACTTGATTATTCAGGTCAACCGCCCTTTGACGATGAAAAAAGAAGGAATTCAAACTAGAAACCGAAAAATATCAACAAAATTAAAGAAGTCGTCCGTTTGCCGCGACCCTTGCTTTGCTCCTGCTAATTTTAAATTTTTTGAAAATCCAGGCAGTTTTGAGGCTGCTGCTGCTGCTGCGGCCGCTTATTCAGGGCCTTTTGGCCAAATGCCCACTTTTGGTGGAGTTCATCCTCATCATCACCCCCACATGACCCATCATCTTGCTAGCCCAAACGGATTTGCCGGAGGACATCATATCCTACAAACTCCGCATCATCCCATGCATCCACCCCATCCAGGCTCTTCTGTCACCGGATCCGGGACTTTAGCGTTAGGTTTAAACCATCCCAATATGGTGCACGCTATGGGATGAGGTCTCGAGCTTTGAAATTTTAAAATGTTTGCACTTTTACAACGGATAGCCGTCGGAATTCCGTAATCGTCACTGCATTTATTTTCTGCTATTGTGTTTGCAATGCTTCTTAGGCCCGAGACAAGTTATCTGTGCATTGAGAAATTTGCAAGGGACAAATTAATGTTTCGACTATAACAAAAGTCTCGTCAGCCTTGCTACGCACAGCCAATCCAGGCTAGACTCATTCCAGACTGTAAAGACTCTTTTTTGCATTGCTCTCCTAAACATCTCGACTTTATCACTTTTCTAGGTTGTTCCCTCCTTTTTTTATGGAGGCAGGCAACTGGCCTCAAACAACGATGCCCAGTGAAAAAGCCTACAACTTCTAACCCACAACTTAGTAACCGGTAGCCTAACTAACCCACGTCACTACAAGCCCCCATGGCAATCTTAATCCAGACCTACACTTTTTCCTTAAAGTTTTTATTTGAAATATTTTACTTTGAGAAGAATGAGTAGAGGTTTAGAGTTGAGGGTTGTAGTTCTTTTGAACGTTAGAATTTTTTTAGGAAGGTGGGAGATTGCTATGCTGCAGTGATGAGACCATCATTAGGTCGAAACGCGTCTGCAGCTGCAAATGAGTGGGTTTCCATGGGGGCTTGCAGTGATGTGGGCTGATTAGGCTACCGGTAACTTAGTTGTGGGTTAGAAGTTATAGGCTTTTTCATTGGGCATCGTTGTTTGAGGCCACTCGCCTGCTTAAAGGAGGGAACAATCTAGAAAAAAGATGAAGTCGAGATGTTTAGGAGAGCACTGCCAAAAAAAGTCTTTAAAGTCTGAAGTGAGTTTAGCCTGAATTAGCTGTTCGTAGCATTTACGAGACTTTGTTATACCCGTACGTTGTTTTTGTGCGTACTGCAGTTCAAAGCTGACCGCTTATAATTTGTAGTTTTTTACTTTAAGTTTATTCACAAACTTTTTTTAAAGCCGCCATTTTGACAAATTTGAGTAAAATTCATACAAAATTATTTCAGATTTGAACGGTAGTACCGAAAATGATGCTTTAAACGCGACTCGCATCCGATAAGGTGAGACTATGGCTCATGATCGATTTGGTTTTATAGAAGTGACTTGACTGTTTTGGTCACAAGTCTTCGTTCTTCTGACTGACTTAAAAAAAAAATTTTAGTCACAATGTCACGACAATCGTCACTAATTGATTGAAAATTTTAGACTAATGATAGACCTTTTTCGTCTTATTGCCTCAAACATTTTATTAAAACAAAATTTTTAATATTTTATGATTAATACCTATTATTTTCCTATGAGAAATGAAAAATTTGTAACGTACTTCGCTGTTGTGTTATTTTGTTTAGTTAATAATATGTCAATGTTGTTTTATAACTTTGCGTATCAAAGAGTTCCAACTTTTTTAACTGTGTCTAGTTTTAGTCGCTTTTAGATTGTTTTGCAACATAGCAATTACCGGTATGTTAGAAGGGAGGTTATTTCTGTAGCCATCGGGATGAGGTTAGTTAAGAAAACAACTGCAGAAAATACAAAATTCGTTTTTCAGGACAGCTTCCGCAGCGGCAAACTTTCATGCTGGCCTTTGTGGTGTTGCCAATCGTTTTTGGTTATATTCTTGTACGAGAACGGCATAGATGCACGAGGCGATAAAAAATCGAACACGTTCAAACTTGACTCAGATGGCCGAGTGGTAAGAGCATCCGCCTCGGGAGCTGTAGACCAGCGTTTGATTCCGAGTCGGGTCAAACCAATGACTTTAAAATTGGTATTCACAGCTTCCCTGCTTGACGCTCAGCATTAAAGAGGTGTGAAGAACAAGCCGGCAAGTTTACTTGCGCTGTTGGAAAATGCACTTAGCAGGATTCCCCCATCACGGTGTGATAGACAGATGGCTGGCAACTCCTAGGTGAGCTCGTGTAGCGCATTGATCGCTTTCTCGTGATAGGAGGATAAATATGCAACAAAAATACAAAAAAAAACTGTTCCTAATACCAAGCGTAAAATTACACTACGCATAGGTTGCAGATCCTTTGACATGGGTTCGATTTCCGCCTGAAGCTAATCGTATTTCGAGTATCTAGCGACTAGAACAGTGGTTCCCAATTCGTTTTAAAGCCTGCACCCCTTTGGAAAGGAAAAATCACTCTCGCACCCCTTGCACAGTACTTCACTCAAGCACTCTTTCTGTACAGACAGTAGTGTAGCGAGAAATTTAAAAAGTGGGGGGGGAGCCATAATTTCCACATTTTGTTTAGGCGTGCATTTTTCGGCAGAACAAACTTGAAGCTAATTGAGAAACAAGAAAGGCTCCAGGGGAGTCCGAGAGCATGTTCCCCCGCAAAAAATTTGAAAAATTTACATGCTGTAATGGCTACTTTAGTGCTTTTTGAATAATTTTCACGCAAATTTTGTTTAAATTTTTGACCCTATTTCTGAGTGCTTCACCAAATCTGATGCATTTTGTTTGCTCATTTTCGATTATGCGTGGTTAAGGCGTAAGGCTTATTACTATCAAAAAGGTTTGAAATTATGGAAAAATTGTATATATCAAAAGCATTTATGAAAATGGGTGGTGGGAGGATGCATGCTTCTCATCCTACCCCCTGTATCCGCCCCTGGCCATTAGCTACAGAAACCACCACAAGAGCCTGGCATATTTCAGTCACTTGGCACCAATAATTTTGTTCTTTTTGCTAAAAGCCAGAGTCAAAAAGGGGGGTGGCATGGCCCAATCGCACACACACACATTTCAGACGTCACAAACACACAGCTAGAGAGAATCAACGATACCATTCATCAGCGGTTAATTGGCAAGTTCTTCTCGCACCCCCTGGGGGTGCGAGCACCCCTAATTGGGTACCGCTGGACTAGAAAAACACAAGCACACTTCGCAGACCCTCAATCTTTGTTGAATAATCAGTTTTATGCTTTCGAAATAACCTCTCTTTTTTGTTTTCATTTTGCACGGCACATGTAAAACCGAACAGAGGTTATTGTTGATTCGCCTTGAAGTAGGCCTAAACGTAGCAAAAGCATCTAGCCTACTGAATGCAATGATGAAATTTAGCAAGGCAAAGAAGCAATGAACAACTTTATACACTCTCTGAATATAGCTGGCTTACTGCAGCTGAAATTTTATGAAGTAATTTTCGTTAAAAAAATTGCATTTTAAGTGTGATGATGACGTATATGATTTAATTCTGCTTATTCAAGCGTGACTACCGTTTAGTATGCTTTTTAAAACTTTTCACGTCAGAGCCATCACCAATCACCATCTATTGAATGTTTCGTGAATGCAAAAAAGCATTAAGTTAGAGATAGTTTTTAAGTTAAGTGGAAAAAAGAAGCGTACTTTCTTGAATAAAAGCTGGGGCTATTATTATTAAGTTTTAAACAGGGCCCGCGCCACGGAGGGCCTGCTCCCTCAATTAACAAGCTCACTCTTTTGAAGGCAGCGGCTTCTGTGCTTAATATCAAACTTTGGCCCCCCTCCCCTCTGAGAAACACTCGGCCCCCCTAAGTCGACTGCTGTGCCGCCGGCTCTGGTTTTAAACATTTTGTGCGATTTCTGTTCGAGGACGGCATAGGCCTATATTCAAGGGCGGCTCCAATTTGTTTTTTATACCTGTACGAACGTTTTCGTCTTCAAATTGGTGTCCACTCCAGTGAGCATTCAAGTTAACCTACCATAAGTGATCAGAAAACAGAAACACTACATCAGTTGCAATTTTATTGTCTCTATGAAACGCTCATACGTAAGCCATCACGTGCTACCCTGCCATTAATCCAACAGCTGCTATTCCTGTCGCGTCTGTGTAAGGCACTCAACAAAACCAAACGGAGGAAGGGTTACTAGGTAGCTACAAAAATAGCATTTACTTGAGTGATATCAGTATTATTGATGATGATGAAAACGACCGTTGATAAAATAATAGTTGAAATAAAACATACAATACTTGAGTCGTTTTTCTTGCGTGTCTTTAGATTACAATAGTTTGCTTTGTTTTCTTGTATCAGTAAAGCAGGCGCGTCGATTTACGCAGAATGTTGGGGGGGTCCAATGTATGCAAACACACAGTACGCCCCCACCCTTTGGACCAATGACATCGCCCAAAGAGCGTATTTAGGGGGAGGATTGTTCTATGGCATCCATCTTTTGACTTTGCCTTTTAGTAAAAAAGAACAAATGGTGCCAAGTGACTGATTTTTTGAGGCTTTTCTAGCTTATGGCTAGGGGCGAATCTAGGGGGGGTGGGATGAGGGGTATGTATTCACCTCACCAACCTTTTTCAACAGTGTTTTTGATAAATACAATTTTTTCATGATTTCAAACCTCTTCGATAGCGATAAGCCTTACGCCATAACCACGCATAATTGAAAATATGCAAACACAATGCATCATATTTGGTGAAGTATAGCCTACTCAGAATTAGGGTCCAGAAATTTATACATAATTTGCCTGAAAAAATGTTTAAACAGCAATAAAATAGTCATTACAGCATGGACAATTTCAATTTTTTTTTCGGGGGAGCATGCCCCCGGAAGCCCGGACCCCTTAAAGCCTTTTCTGTTTTTAAATTTGCTCCAATTAGCTCTGCTGAAAAAAAAATACGCTTAAAGTTTCTCACTACGCCACTGCGTCGCCCCATGAACAATAAATACCATTTTTGCAACATTGCCTTATTATTTGGGTTCAGAATTCAGGCAAAATTGTCGACAAAAACATCCTCCCCAGAAGGGGCGGCGGAACGAAATTTTGCTGAGGGGGGACGGCGCTTCAAAAACGGATCCAGGAATTTTTGAAATATTGTGTTTTTTTGCAGCAGTGAGGTACGGTAAGAACTTAGCACTTGTGGAAGGGTCTATGGAGATTCTTCCAAGCAAAAAATTGAAAAGTAGAATTTAGGTGCAAAATTTATTGACAATAAAGGTACAAAACTAATAAAAAAAATGAGAGCAAGATCTTATCGAAAATTTGCATTATGTTCTTAAAACAAAGAGTTGACCAATACAATCTCACAAAGAGTTGACAAATTTGTCAAACGATCTACGGACGAAACATGTGCTTGCAAGGCGAAGCGATTGCCTGCATCCCATTGCTTGCCAGCTCAGCATGCTAAAATTATTGATTGTTTTACACTGCTTTTTATTGAAACAACCTATTGACTATCGAAAGTTTTGATCTCTATCTCCAGGAGCGGACCCAGAAAATTTTGGCGGGGAATGAGGTTTTAAATAAGGTTGAATGTTCACTGAATGTAAAGACGTTAGACGTTTAGACCCGGAAAAGGGCGTAAATAAGCCCTTTGAAAATGTTTTGAGCAAGAGGCATATTCAGAATTTGTTTCAGGGGGGTGGAAGGGGAGCACATTTTGCCATTTTTTCCGACAGAGTTACTTCAAGCGATGTCATTGGTCAATAAACAAAAACAGCTCCAAGGGGGTTGGGGAAATGCTACTCCGAAAATTTTTTAAAAATTTTGGCAGCGTAAATAGCCATTTTAGTGCTTTTTGTACAATTTTCAATAAACGTTTTGCCCAAATTTTTTACCCCTAATTTTGAGTCTTTCACCAAAATGATGCAATGATGCATTTTGGTGGCACATTTCGATTCATGCTTGCTGTCGCGAAATAGCAAATGGTATTACTTCGCTGACAGGACGATTGATAAGATTTGTATGACAAACCGTAGGAATTAATTCGTTCTTAGACCTGACCTCACGAAAAAACCAAGACCTTCTTCACCAAACAAATATAACAAACGACCCAACTTAACTCACTTAGCTACGATAGTCACCATACTACTTTAGTACTTTTCAATAAACACAAGCACCACTGCTCACTTCAGTAACACTATACAACAAGAGCTCTACCCTTCAGCATACAACAATATTGCGTACTCTACGCACACTAAATCTACACTCGAATAATTACGCTCGAAAATTCACGCCTATTTATACTTTAAATTCAAGTTCGAGAACGTTCTACAACATTCTCAAAAAGAAACAACAAGAGAAATCACATGACATGCAAAACTCACACCAAACCACAGTAAACACGATTGTGACGTTATACAAAAAGAGAAGTCATATGACATGCAAAAATTTACACCAAACCACAGTAAACACAATTGTGACATCACAACACAAATTTTAACACAGTGAAATTACGTAAAGGAGAGATCTGTCCAGAATCTTCACGAAAAAATTACGTCAGTAGAAAATAATGACTTCATAAGCAACCTTACGAAACAATCCCACGAATAAAACTTCGGAAAACAAAGCATCGGTCTAGAACAGAGGTTCTCAAACTGTGGGTAATTACCCACTAGTGGGGAATATGAGGATTTCAGGTGGGTAATTTGAAGTTTTGGAACACAACAGTTCATGATAGGTCATAAACCAGTGGTTCTCAACCCGGGGGTCGCGATTTGAACATCCATGACCTTTTTTTTTGCTCTTCATTTGATTTTGGGCGGAAATTTGGACGTCTGCGGACGTGATGACCTATTTTTTGCTTTTCACTTGATTTTGGGCGGAAATTTGGACATCTGCGGACTTGATAAACTTTTTTTTGCTCTTCCCTTAATTTTGAGCGAAAATTTGGACGTTTGCGTTTTTTGTTTTGCTCTTCACCTGGTGCGCAACTGCATTTATGTGTGTTTAATTACTCGTAATATTAGAAGTGGGTAATTTGGTTACGTCAGATTGCAAAGTGGGTAGCTGAATATAAAAGGTGAAGAACGACTGGTCTAGAACCTACTACAGTAGACAAAGCATTGAAAACAAAACATATTAAACAGTTATATCGTTACACTTGCTATAGGTGTAAGGATTTTTGTTATCGAAGAGGTTCAAAGTTATGGAAAAATTGTTTTCATCAAAACCATTTGAAAAGTGACTGGTGGGGGGATGCATACTACACATCTCCCCCCTGGATCCACCCTAGCTCATCTCTAGCTTAAACCAGTTGCCACAATTACCCTGTCCACATGTTTAATTTATGTGGGTTTTAAGCCAGTGTGCGAAGTAAAACATTTTTAATGGGGGGGGGATGTTTTTGTCAACAATTTTGCCTGAATTTTCAATCCAAATAACAAGACAGTGTTGCTAAATGGTATTTATTGTTCATGGGACCATGTCATTGGTCAATGACCAAATTAAACCAGTGCCGGAGGGCATACTGCGTGTTTGCATACCATGCACCAGCATGATGAACAAAAATCATCAACGGGAGAAGTTCGAAAACTTCATTACCTTTGTTTTAGGCAGGTTTTTGTTTCATAAATGAAACAAGGGGTTTGGGGGGAGAGCAGTAAGCTACTCCAGCGAGGTCCGGGGCAAGGACCCGAAAGCTATAGCATTTTTTTAAATCACACTCTCAATCTCAAATATGATTTAAAGAAAGTTTGGGAACCGCTGCTTTAACATATTCTTAGTGCTTTTACTAATGTTTATAAAAAGCTGCTGACATGTTCTACTGTTGATGAAAAATAAGCTGTTCTGTTCTGTAATAGGCGCATTGAAAAGATTGTTTTTGATTGGTTTGTGAAGGAAGTCATAATGGCTAAAAGATATGCTGGAAAGTATCTCCGCAATCCGTAGGTTACCGGTACCCACACTCCACAGGATATACGTATAAAAAACATTTAACTTTTTTGCGGTACTTATCACTGGGGGGTACGTTTTGGAATTCCCCCAGGACAATTTTTTTATTTGCTGGGGGACGACGATTATTTTTACTGGGAGGGACATGTCCTCTCCGTCCCCCTCTGCTTCGCACACTGCTTTAAGCCCACATCGATGTGGGCTTTTTGCTGTGGGCTTGATTTCAAAGTCAATTTTTGAAACTTTAACATCAAAAATTTAACTGTGATGCAGAAAGCCCACAGCAACAAGCCCACATCAATGTAGACTTACAGCCCACATAACTTGGACGTGTGGACAGGATAACTATGCCAGTGCTGGGCACTTTCTGTGGAACTGCTGAAGCGCAACGCAATAAAGCGCAACAATTGCGGTAAGTAAAAAAAGCGCAACGCAAGATGCGCAAATGTAATTTACTTTTTGCTAGTGCGCAGCGCAACTTCTGCAATCTGGCTTTGAAAGTAAGTAATGCGCAACGCAACTTTCGCAATTGTACTTTAGAAGTGAATGAAGTGCAATGCAACTTCCGTGACATATTTTTAAAGTGGAGCGCAGCGCAACTTTCGCAACATATTTTCAAAGTGGAGCGCAGCGCAACTTCCGCAACATATTTTCAAAGCGGAGATCAGAACAACTTTTTTGTAACTATATAGACGTCACTGCGGTACCGGTATTAAGCAATTAACTAGTTTCCTACATTACAGCACAACAACACTCACAAGTTTATTAACAAACACAACGGTACTAAGCAAATAACTACTTTCCTACCAGGGCTGCGAAATGCCCAGCAAATAAATTGCGAAATGCCCAGCACTGCCATATTTTCACTGTGCCAAAGGAGGACAGGTTTTTTGTAGAGATGGCATGGGCCAAGGGTTGGGAATCGATACCCAAAAAGGTAAAGAAATAATCGATATTCGATAGTTCACCCAAAAAGTAAAGAAATAATCGATTTCGATGGTAGTTTAAAAAAGTAAAGAATAAAGAATATGGTAATCAATATTCGATACTACACTAAGCATTTAGCGGAGTACGCCAAGCATTTTTTGTGATGTCCTCACATCCATGCGGTAACTTACGGACATAGTATATGCGAAGCAACTTCGCTATTAAAAATCTTTTTTTTTGGCACAAAAAATATTTATCAGCAAAAACAAGGTAATGACATACTGACGCAGAGCCGGCGCCAGAGCAGTCGACTTAGGGGGGCTAAACGCTTATTAGGGGGGGCCAAAGTTTGAAATTAAGCACAAAAGCCGCTGTTTTCAAAAGCAAAAGTTTGTTAATTGGGGGGGGGCAAGCATGTCGATTGGGGGGGCCAGGTCTTCCCTTAGCGTCGGCCCTGTACCGACGATTATTTTAAATATTTTAAAGTGAGATGAAGTAACCTGGACAAAAAAAATCGAACATGAAATATCGAACTGCGCCGAAAAAAAAAAAAAAGTAATGACAAGGCCATATTCGATACTTATTCAAAAAAGTAAAGGCTTCAGTGCATTCGATGAACAAAAAGTAAAGAATATCGCAATCGAATATCGATTACAATCGATTTTTCCAACCCTGCATGGGCCGCTAAGAGACCCGTTAACGAGCCGTTAACCGTTTTTTTTTATTAGTTCACTAACGGCCAAGTTCTATCTTTTGTTTTTACTGGGCCGCTAACGAGCCGCTACCACTCTTTTAAATCCCTTTTCATTTTCATTATTCCTTTAAAAATGATTGAAGATTATAAAAAAATGGACTTTGGACGGGCCGGGCTTTATTTTTGGGCTGAGTAGCCGAGACGGTTACCGCTAATGGGCAAGAGGTTTTGGGCCGCGAGCGGTCCGGGTTGCAAAAAAGCCAGCCCATACCATCTCTAGTTCTTTGAAGCCGAGGGCCGCACGGATTGGAAGAGCAAAAATAAAAGGTCATCACGTCCGTAGATGTCCAATTTTCCACCCAAAATCAAGAGCAAAAACAATGGGTCTTCACGTCCGCGGGCCGTAGTTTGCCCAGCCCTAAGCTAAAACTTCTCAGAATTTTTGTGTTCCTTCAACAAATAAGAATCAAACATGTTTTCACTGTTCAAAATGCCGAAAAGCAGGACACTTGGGCATTTTTTATAGTCCTGGGAGGACAAATTATTTTTCATTAAAAAGGAGAACATATCCTCCAAAAAGAGGACGTATGGTAACCCTACCATGGTCATCCTACCAGACGTGTCCTTTTTTTTAATAAGAAATAATTTGTCCTTTGAGGACATCAAAAAATGCCCAACTGTCCTCCTTTTTGGCATTTTGAACAGTGAAAACACGTCCAATCACGCTTTCAGTGCTAGTTAGTTAGTTGCATAGGTGGGCAGTGCCGCCGTACTTTTTAAGTACCGGTACCGTCGGTAGTTTCAAAAAAAATACCGGTACCGCAGTGCCGGTACTTTTATTTCTCAATTTTTAGGCGGGACTCGGTACTTTTGCAAAATCTTTTATAATGATGAAGGAGAAGTCTTTACAACTACACCTTGCACAACAATCGTTTGAAAGATTTGTTTTTAAAATACTGTACAACACTGCCATCCCTTTAAGCGTGGCAATAGAAAGATTCTCTTCCACAGAAAAAGATATTTTGAAGCCGAAGAGCAGTGGGCTTTTAGAGTTAAACGACTTTTCCCAAACGGTTTTGTTTTTGAAATGCAATTCAAAGTAAAAGTTTTTCAATAGTTTCGTGTGTTCTTTTTTGCGTCACCGTCCGTTGATGAGGTTGTTACTGTAAGAGAACGTCTCAAGACCTAGGTAGATGTTTTAACAGCCGGCATACAACGTGGCTTAAATAATATTAAACAGAGTCGCGCAATGGGTAGCCCTAGTGAAATGGATGCGCCCTCCGAAATATTTTTTTTTCTTGTTCGATACGATTCCGAGATGTTTAATTCAAAGTCCGTACTGACTTCGTACTAAGCTAGGTTTACACTTGCACGATTTTGTGGCACGCACTGTCACGAATTGAGTCGTGCCAGTGCGCAAACTGTTCGTGAACTAGCGTGAAGTATGCGTGAAGCAGTTGTGACTGCGTGCCATGTCGGAAAGAGAATGTTGAAATGTTCAAAATTGTGGTCACGACAAAATTTTGCGTCCGAGTCGTGAACTATGCGCAAACTGTTCGTGAACTCGTCGTGAAGTCATCGGGAAGATGCGTGCCAGTGCGTGCCATTTCACGACCCTCATGAATAGTTTGCGAATAGTTCACGAACGAGTCAAGATAAGTTCACGATTACTGCGCGACAGTGACGCTAGCGTCGGTGCTAGGATATATATATAGGGCTTCCTGGACGTTGCTCGTCATTCTACCGTTTGCCAGCGAAGATAAAATGGGAAAAGCATAGCAGATAAGGCCAGAAACTAACAGGCTAGAGGCAGAAACCGCTGAGAGAGATAATCTTCCCTAGTCATCTCTACTAAAAGTTGATGTTATCCCAAAGACTTAGCAGGATCCACTCCAATGCCTAAGTCAGCAATCGAGTGAGGACGAGGCTACCAGGCAGCAGAAGCGGGCCAGGATGTCTAAGAAAGAAATCCCTGAGTACCGCTGAATGGAAGAGACCGAGTTTGTAAAAGAGAATCCCCAGCTGTACGATAAGAAGCATAAGGAGTGGATCAACGTAACGGCCGAGAATAGCCGCTGGGACAGAGTCGGAGAGCTGCTAGAGCCCCCTGCCTCTGGTTCTCAATGCAAAAAGTATTATGAGAACCAGGGTGGGGAAAATTCTGAAAAAGGAGAAGAAGAGTGGGGCTGGCCAGCCACAGAGGACTGCCCGCGACGACCAGATTATGGAAACCTGGAGTTTCCTGATGCAACTCATCGTCTGTGGAGAGACAGTTCCCAGAGAGCGGTTTGCTGTCCCAGAGTCAGCTGCAGTCCAGGAGCGGTCCAGGTCACCAACAACAAACACAATCACCACAACAGCCGACACCGGGGTGACCCATAGCGACTTCAGTGATGCAGTGCAGCAGGTGAAAATTTCAATGTCCACATGCGGATTGAAATCTAGTTTGATTTATTAATTGCTCTTAACATGACTTGCCTTGAAATGCTGTACTAAATTCTTTAAACTTTTGCATGTTTCAGATCCTCTCCAAAGCAGATTCTTTGGGAGTCAACCTCTCCTACGTTGGCCAACAGAAGATCGTACATGATTTTGCATGCCTGCTGAAAGGGCACATGCAGGGCATCTCAGAAGATTCCTGGCATGAATTTCAGATCGACTGCCTCAACCTTGTTAACCGTTACAGACAGCAGAATCAGCTATCCCAGCAGCCACAGCAAACACCACCCATGACTTGGCCAGCCCCACAGCAGCAGCAACCTTGGCAACCCCCTCAACAGCAGACGTTCTGGCATCAACCTCAACTAGCTACCTGGCATGCACTGCTTCAGCAGCAGCAGCAGCCTCCGGCTAGTCAACCATCACCTCTAACCTGGATTCCGCCCCAGTCACCGCAGTCTTCAGGCCAGTCCTCCTAAACCCGTACCACGAAGTGGGAATCGGGGATGCAACCTGCACCGTCAGTCGCCCTTGTCCAAAGTCCTTCACCTACACCTTCAGTGTCGTCGTTGTCAGCCACCTTCAAGACACCTGTGGCACCACTCAGCTTCGCAGCCCCGACCCCATGCTGTGTCAACAACAAGCTACAGGATATCGACACGCCACCAGATCAAAGGGTATACATAGGCAGCGGTACCAGCACCAGCAAGGACATTGAGTGAGACACTTCATATAATGAGAGACTTTTAGCAGTCAGAGACTTTGAGAGACTAGCAGTAGTAGCTTTTATTTTTAATCCAAGAATAAGAACAATGAAAAACACCCAACATAACAAATGGACTAAAAATAACGAAACAGTGACAAAGCGACATACGTCATGATGTGCTTACCCTAACACCAAGTAAAACTGGTACCAGTATAGAAGTTGGCCTTATATTAAGACCTAAATATTTGTAAATAGTTGGACTGTGTTTGATATTTTCATGTTACTAAATTGTTGTATCTTCATTGAAAATACCGGTACTACCTCAATCACAAAAACAGAAGTGAGATGGAAAGTATTTCTTTAATGTATTCGTTTTTGCTGTTTTCATGCTTATAAATTGCTGTCATATTTCAAAACTCCTCCCCATTCACCCTAACAAAAGGTAAATAAAGGGGGGGTCGTTTTGTTTTATTGCAAATTAGAATCGTGGAACAACTATGGGTGCAATTCATGGAGCTATTACTAAATTTTCTTGCCAAGGGACAGCACCAGCAGGGGAGACGTAGTAATGTGAAAGGTGGTCTCGCTGATCTTTTGCGTCTTTCTTGGTATGATGTCCGGTGAGAGGTAGCAGACCCTGCAGGTGTCGATCAGTCCTCCATCCACCAGGGATCAGATCATGTGTGTCTGGATCTTCGCTGTCCACATATAAATTTGCGTGTGGGTATCTGATGAGAATGAGGTTGTGCAGGATACAGGCACACATATTAATCAGGGTGATGTTGTCTGGGTGCTGATGCATCGTCGTCAAGAAGCAACGGAATTTTTGACGCAAAATCCCGAAGGCATTCTCCACGACACGCCGGGCACGAGACAACCTGTAGCTGTAAATGCGTTCTCGTAAGATCTGTGACCGATGGGAGAATGGTTTCATCATCCAGGTCTGTAGAGCGAAAGCGTCATCCCCAACGAAGTGATAGGGCACTGGCTGGTCATTATTAGGGAGTGGTACCGGTTGAGGCAATCCAGCTATGTTCTCTTCTACAGCGTCATGCGGTTAACAGTTACTCCATGTTCCTCCATCCGATGCACCACCCTCTGCCCCAACATCCACATACAGGAACTTGTACGTAGCATCTGCCACTGCCATCAGCACAATGCTGTGGAAACCCTTATAGTTATAGTAGTAAAAGCCAGCATTGGGCGGCTTCTTCATTGCGATGTACTTGCCATCCACAGCCCCCAGACAGTTGTGGTAGTTCCATCTGGAGCTAAAATTGGCAGCAACTTCCTTCCATTCTTCTTCAGTTTTGGGGCAGCGCAGCATTTCGTCTTTACAGACAGCGATGATGCCTTTACACACCTCGGGTATGAACTTACAGATGGTACTTACATGAACCCTGAATCTGTACTGCAGACTTGGACAGGAATTGCCAGTGGCTAGAAACCGGAGGGTGGCAGCTAGTTTGAGACCAACTTGAAGCGGTTCCCTCATGAAAGTACACTGCTTCTGGAGGCGAGGGGTTAACTTCTCAACCATCTCTTGAAACAAATCAGGTGTGATTCTGAGGAAGTTTTTGTGGCCTCTTTCATCTTCCTTGTGCATTTCAGTCAGTAGACTGTCATACTGTCCAAACTCGTGCCTTCTGGTCAACCATTCCCTGACCCACACTTTCCTCTGTGTCTTTCTTCGAGTTGGGGTTGCCTTTTCTTGCTCTCCTGCCTCTTCAATCTTTTTCTGCTGCTCTTCAACAATAGCCATAGAAGCTGCCAGATAGAGGCATCTTCTCTTCTCTGCAGTGATTGTGTCTCTATCATTCAGCATGTTGTCTTTTCCTCAGTCAATCCAAAAAGAACCAAAATTTGGGGTGCCCCATTTTATATGGCGCGTCCAAGTTCGCACGACACCATCCAAATTACGCGAACTCGTCGTGCCACTGCGCGAAGTGCGTAAACTATACGCGAACTATGCATGAACTCGTCGTGTAGTGATGAGCACGCATTCTTGAACTACTCTTGAACTCGTCGTGAACTATGCGTGAGCTAGTCGTGAACAGTGCGGAAGCCTTCCAGTTCGTGCCCCAAAAATGGCACGACTTGCCACGACGAAATCGTGGCCAAAAGTCGTGCAAGTGTAAACCCGGCTTTACTTGATCTCAGCAGGCTTAAGGTTTGATTGGTCAATTTTTGCGTAGCCTATTTTAATGCAACTTGAAACCTAAGCTTAACTATGAGAACTAGAACAACAAAAAATATTAAGTAGGTTTAAGACGTCTTTTTTGCAGATTTCAAAGTTCATTTTTTCGGATTAGACTCGTAATTTCGCAAATGTGCTTTTTCTAAACATTTGATTTTCTTTAATGTGATTTCTTCTTCATTTGTATCTTCCAGTCACGAAAAAGCGACGGAGGCGCTATGCGTAGGATGAATCCCGACTCGCTTTGGAGTTGTCTTTGTTACCGAGTGTTCCGGTTGAGTTTTATTTCTGACTTCTTCTATTTGCTGCTAGCTAGATTCCGCCAAGCAGAGATAATTGTCGTGAAGCATCTTGTCCAAGGACGCAACAACGAGACTTGGGTGGAAGTTGAATCACCAACCTGGCGAACATGGCCGTCGTAAAAATGACCCTCCGAACCACTCGGCCACGCTGCCGACAGACATTCCATCGACTTACAACTCTCTGCAATAATGTTTCTTGAGTGAATTTCCTTAAAAAGATGCAAAAATATAAAATAATTGTGTACTTTTTCTTGTGAATCCGATGGTACTCTAGATGTAGACCTTATTATTTGCGAGCTAATATCAATTTCGTTTATTAAAGCCCACATTCTAAACATTACTGGCATAAGGCCTACCTTAATGGCATGCTATATTTTGCATTACATTTACTAGTGTCAACTCGACGAGTAGTTATAATGTTCCTAAGTAATCGTCGCTGATTATGACAGTCTATTGCAGCAGCTCTTCTCATCTTACTTTGTAGCTTATTCGCCATCTGTCAGTTCCGTTATGGCATTATTCCCAACTCCTAATGAGCATATGCATTTTTGCTCCAACTGTTTTTGCTCCATTTTCGCTTGCTATATTTTAATTCATAAGATACTAAACTCACAAAGCAAAACGTGTCTTCGCACTTACGCAACCCCATCTAAGAAAACGTCTGCGTATGGCGTAAAACTTGTTTCTTAAAACTTGTTTCCTGATAAGGAGGTGATGAAAGTCTTCAACTTCCAAAAGGAAGCGGTAGAACAAAAATGTTTGAGAATTACTGCTCTACACGCTACACCCAGGGTCTGTATTGGTTAAGAGCGTCCACGGGAGACTGAGGTTTTGCTTCGGTCGGGTCACACTAAAGACTTTAAAAATAGTATTCGAAGCTTTCGCGCCAGACGCTCGGCACAAGCGTAAGTGCGAATGGTTTTGTGTACGTGTTGTTCGTCATGCAGGCCTATGTCCCTTAACAGCGTTCAGTCATTTATGATTGACAATTGTAATGGGCCGCCGATTGAGAATGGCCTAAACAATGTGTGCTTGCATCCACTGTCCCGTACCTTTACACCCAGGGTCTCCAGTCTCGCGATCGTGAGTTTTCATATTGTCCTCGACCGTGGTCGCACAAAGTAGGCCTATTGTCTATTATTATGATCACATGAATCTAACTTACAGCTTTGAGTGGTTTTTGATAATCAGTGCTCGAGTTGTAAAAACATTTATGGGGGGATGGTAGGCCTACAACTTTTTATGCAGACGTAAGGAGGGATGGTCATTATACTTGTAAGGGAATGGTTTACGCTACAATGTTTTATGGGGAATGGTGTTGTTTTCCGGAGGGATGGCATCCCCCACTCTTTACCTCAACTCGAGTACTGCTGATAATCACCGGCACGAAAATTAAGCGCCATTAAAAATTAAAACGATTTATCCTACGTGAGGATCCGGAGTGCAACAAATTTAAAAAAAATAACATATCTTAAAATATTATTGGCTCTCGACTTCTCGAGCAATTTGGGGCTTCTGAAAAAAAAAAAAAAAAAAGAATTGGGTACCCCTGCTCTACACACCTCGATGTTAAAAGTTTTGTTTTTATTTTAATGGCTTCACTAAAAGGTTTGACGTCATTATGATTTCTGACGAACTCCTTCCATTGAAAACTCCAGCGTAGGCCACTTCTGGCTCCAACATTCCCATTCATTCCAAAACCCTAAGCAATCTTTTTGTCGCATTCTGGAAAAATGTGGTCTCCAATAAAAAAAGTTTTCGCTTAATGCGTGGCGGCCCATTCCTATGGGCGAGGGAAATGGTTGGATATCTTCTGATTTTTGTTGCTATAACCACTGGTACTAACTAGCCTATAGCTTGTTTTGCTCGGTTTTTTGATGGTTGATGCATAGTTTACAATTCGTGAATTGCGCCGCACCAAGTAGCCTACTAGGCCTACCGGTAACACTATAATATTGAGTAATTTAGTATTTGTCAAGCTAATATACCTATATATCGGCCTAATTATAATAAAACTGACTAGTTTCACTTAAAAATCAACAAAATATAGGGCAGTGCTTTCTTTCTGGAACTTTTTTTGAAAAGTACCGACAAAAGTACCGCGGTGCTACCGGCGGTACTTTTGATTTTCAAGTATCGAGTACCGGTACCGCCGGTACTTTAAAAAAGTACCGTGCCCACCTCTGGTTAGTTGCATATTTATCCTCCTAGAACGAGAAAGCGATCAATGCGCTATGCGAGCTCGCTTAGGAGTTGCCAGCCATGTGTCTACCACACCAAGATGGGGGAATCCCGCTAAGTGCCTTTATCAACGGCACAACAAGTATACTTGCCGGCTTGTTCTCCACACTGTCCCTTTAATGCTGAGCGTCAAGTAGGGAAGCTGTGAACACCAATTTTAAAGTCATAGGTTTGACCCGACTCGTAATCAAACCCGAGTCTACAGCTCAAGAGACAGACGCCCCATACCACTCGGCCATCTAAGCTGTTAGATGTATCATCATATCAGCAATCTTTTTTTTAGAGCAACTTTTTTTTAGAAACCCGAAAATTTTGGAAAGTTGTAGCTCCAACGGGAGGAAACTTTTTTTTTTTGGGGGGGGGGACGCGATATTGGCTGGACCAGTCTTCTTTTTGCACAGTGAAAACATGGTAACCCTACCGTATGCTTAATTTTTTACTTGAATGTGCTGTGCTTTGTGCTAAATGCCGTTTGAATCTCTCAATCAGGACTACTGTCCTTTTTTTTTATCAGATCAGGCAATTTCGTTCAGTTATTTTATTTTCGTCTAAACTTGGGTGAAAATCCGACGGAATTTTTACATACTTCCCGGTTACCAAATATTTCATCAACTGGCGGCAACTTCAAGTCCGAGATGATCACCTGAACTTGCGGTAGGAATGACTGAGCAATGGAAGCATTTGACGAGTCAGCACTGTTCCCTCTAAGGTGCGAAATTTGAGAAAAAGGAGAAATTTTGGGCAAAATTTGCCAAAACAGAAGTTATATACTCTGAAACTCAACTTGGAGTCAACAATTGTGTCAAACTTTTTTTAAACCCCGTAAACAGCTAAATCCTTGAGCAAATTTTTTATTAAAATCTTTATTTGGCAAATTCGCACTTGCTAAAATTTGGAGGGTACAGTCCTATAGACTAGCCTAGTCATCAGAGAGAAAACAGTTGAATTGAGTTTATCAAAGCCACCCTAGGTACCGGTAGCCTATAACTAAATTTCCCCCTTCATTTGTCCAGTTTACGTGGCTCTAAAGATTCACGGGGTTTCTGCCTTGCGACTGAATTTTTGATTTAGGGTGCCGGTTATAGATTAACTCATTTTAATTGTGGGAATTAAGTGTCTATTTCACCAAAATTTGGCTCCTTTGTTTTGATTTTCAAACTTTGGGATTCGTTCTCCGGCTACCAAACCATGCCTTTTGCTCTAGAGGAACCGGAAAACGGCTCCTTTACTTTGCAAATCAAATCAGAAGAACTGGATATAGTTCCTGTAATGTCATAAGTAGGGGAACCGACAGCACGGTTATGGTAGTTTGATAATGGAAAGAAACAAATCGTTGTGGAGCCGGTAGTTCAGAATTAGGGTTGTTGGGGGATTGTTAATCGGGGGGTTGGGGTCGGTTACCAAAAGGAACCATTTATTATGATATTGCATGTACAGTACCGATACTAGTTTTAAGTGACCGTAAAAACAGCTACGCTACTCAGGTACTGCGAAACTCAAACTATGGTAACTGAAGTTATACCGGTACCCAAATACTTGTTACGTACCACGAAGATTAAGTTTCTTTTGGGGTGTATAAATCCATAGGGGTGATTGGCTGATCAAGATTAAGCATTCTGAAGGATAAGTGTACCTTCTACCTGAGTGCGGCTAATGAACTGCTTTTTGGTGAAAGTTTTGAATGATCGAAAGAACAATTCCACTACTGTGAAACTGAAACTATGATAATTAGTGACCATAGGCGTCGATTCAGCAGGAGGCGGCGCCCCCTTGGGTCTAACACCAAAGGGGGTGACATATGTCTGGCTTCCACGTTGTTTTGATAGCATACCTATGTAAAAGTTAAATGCATGCGCAAGTAGCTGAAACAGTTCCAAAGTATCAAAACACAAATCATAGTAATGTTTTGTCGCAATGTTACGCTCGCACTACTTAAATAGTGAAAAGAAAAGTGTCTGTGTGTGTTCAGCGACAATGCTGCTGGTACCTTGAAAAATTGTTTTAAACTCTATTTCGCTTAAGTTTTTTTTATAGTGTCAGAAGAATTGGGGTAGACCTGTTGTGTCCGCTCGTTTTGATCACAAATAACTTCGCACATACCTGTACTCACTTTAATACGACAGTGAAAGTTTGGGAAAGCAGATAATTTTTTGTTATTTGGCTTGTATATTTTCTATGACACAAATAATTTATTCATGCGCTAATTGTGCCTTATTATATTGAGTGTCAAAAAAAATGGACCACCTTTTGCTAAGTATTTTCTCAGTGATTATAAGATTATTAAAATTCTAAACACAGTAATCCAAGTGTATTTTTACACTTTTACGTAATACCTAAAAACTTGGTTGCAAGTTTGCTAGTATTGCCAAATTAAAAATAATGTGTCAAAAAACTTAGTATCAGAGGAAATTTATGTGAGCGAAGATCTAATGAGCACTTTGTTGCATGTGCTTTGTGACATTATAAGTCTGTAGATATTCGAAATAAACATATTATCTGTAAAAGAAAATGCAAGAGCATTTCTCTTTGAAAAAAACACCTTTGTTAAGTTGTGAGAGTGTATGGAGGTCACATTGAGCATAGACTGAAATTAACCACTCTTTGCTCATGACACTTAATTTTTTTAAATTATCATTTTCAATTTGGCAATACCTGCATAATTTCTACCCAATTTTTTAGATATGTAAAAGTGTAAATAATACTTGGATTACACTGTATAGCAGGGGTGGGCAAAGTGTGACCCGTGAGACCATTTTATGCAGCCTGTGGGCACTTACAGAAATATGAACTCCTATTGTGAATCAAGCTGAAGATCTTTTTTTTTCTTTTTGTTTAGCTCCACGTTGAATGTCAGTGAAAAAGAGAACATCTGAAGCTGTGTAGATCTTTTTTTTGCTCTTCCAATCAGTGTAGCCCTCGACTTCAAAGTTTTTTCAAATGCAGCTCTTCGTATGAACAGTATTGCCCACCCCTGGTGCATAGAATTTCAATAATTTTGAGTTTACAATTATCGAGAAAATACTTTACAAAAAGTGGTTTATTTTTTCTGACACATCCCATACATAGAAAACAAAGTTTGCATAAAAATTCTCGCCCCCCTACTATTTGCCTTTTTCAAGAAAAAATCGACGCCTATATTAGTAACCGATAGTGATGCCCAAATATGGCAAAATTTTCAGTTACTAAACTTTGAAAATCGTGGTTGCGTAACCATTTTTCGGTGAAATAGAAGCTTTCTGAATTGTGATGCAGTAAGCCAGTGGGCTTTTGGAACCGCTTGAACCTGTGTTCCCTCTAGAGTGAGAAATTTGAGAAAAATGCGAAATTTTTGGGCAAATTTTACTGATTTTGAACCAGAAATCAATATTATAAAATGCAAAACTTGAATATTTTAATGCAAGACTGTAGCTTATATCTTGGAAAAGCAAATTTAAAGCAAAAAAATTGTAAAAGGGGTCTTCAAAGGAGTGAAATCTATGGGCAAAAATTTCAATGAATTTATCATTTGGACAAATTCGCTCTAGTCGAAATCCTAGAGGGAACACTGGCTTGAACTGAGCCTGTAGATGGCATAATTAAATTTAATCTGCTGGAATAGTTACCATATCTACAGTACCTGAATAGGACTAGAGTAGATTGCCACACAAAGCTATCGACAACAAAATAACAGTGGAGGCTGGACATTAGGGTTGAGTAAAAAAAATGTTTTTTGGAAATTGAAAAAAGTGTAGTTCTCAAATCTCAACAAATGGTGTAATACTCGCTTAAAATTTGTTTTTGGGGGGTTGCTCCCATTGTCCAGCTGGCAACCTCCGCAATGTTTTGTGACTGTGGGCGCAAGGGGGTAGTTTGCATATCTTGGTAACCACTGGTCGTAGAGTAATGGTATATAGCTCAAAATCTGGGGAAACACCATGTTTCTATTTATGCCGAGAAGAAAGTTTTCTCTATTTTCAACACAAAAAAAGTTAAAGCCAAAAAACAAAAAAATATGGCCATTTTTTGGTTAAAGGGGAACTGAAGAAGCAAAACTGTTTTTTCAGAAATGGTGCTAAAAATTACACTGAGTTCTATACTGACTGCAGAAATTTTCAATCATTTTTAATTAACCAGAAATTAAACGTTAAACTTGTGATCATGACGTCATGGAGGTCTGTACGTTCCGCACTACTGCACGCACGCAACTACGCAAACCTTACGGCTGTCTATAATCCACGCGTTTTTCAATGACGTCACAGACCTCCATGACGTCATGATCACAAGTTTAACGTTTAATTTCTGGTTAGTTAAAAATGATTGAAAATTTCTGCAGTCAGTGAAGAACTCAGTGTAATTTTTAACGCCATTTCTGAAAAAACAGTTTTGCTCTTCAGTTCCCCTTTTGTTGAAAAATTCACCTATGTGTTGTATAAGCGCAGTTATTTAACTATGATCAGCGAAGCTTATTCATTTCACTTCATTAACACTGTGATATGTTGCACCGATAAATGGATGAATTATTATGGTAATTGGTAGCTTCTACTGTTGCTGAGAGTTGAAATTTTACATTAGATAGCTGCTTATAGTATAGAAACAATGAAAAATTAGAACATAGCTTTGTGAAAACTGCCAGAAATAGAATGAGTTATAACTATTGCTTTAAATTAGAAGGAAACATACCACAAAAGGAAGTAAAATAAATAAATAACTGAGGTTATTTTCAAATTATATTGAAGTGAAAATTCAACAGTAATTAAGGGAGACTGCGAAGTGAGCTTGCGCTCTTCGAGTCAGCAGCCACTCGTTACATATGTCAAATGCAATCGGCTCTAGCCGTAAATTGAACCTGTCACGTAAGAGCTGTCACCTGCGTGCTAGGGTGTAGTGAAAAAATCTTTTTTGGAATTTCAAAAAAGTGGTTTCTTCATTTGTGGCAAATGGGCCAAAAATGACTCTAAAAATGGTTTTGGGGTGTTGCCCCCCCACACGGCCTAGCAATCGGACCAAATACCCCCCAAAATAAAAATTACCATAACTTCCTAACCACTCATGCTGGAAGGTCGAGTTAGGGTTTAAAATGTGTGGAATTATTTATACACTTTGGTATAAATCTGAAGCTATTGACGACATACTCTTAGCTCCAAAAAAGTTTAAATTTTAAGGGGTGCAATTTTGGCCAAAGTTTCAACTACAATTTTCCAAAAACCATGCTAATGCAAATATCATCGAGAAATTATCTAATAATAGACATTAATTTTGATTGAAATGAAACCGGTACACAAGCATGCAGAAAAGTAAAAGCAGCCAAATCAAACAATTATTCAAGTTATGCTTGGTCAGTGTGTATTGGTACAACCACAAATTGTTGCTAAGCATCGAACTTCTTTATGGTCATGCACGATTATGGTTTTTGACAAAATAACGCATTTTGATATATATAAATGATATTGTTAATAGTACATCTTCACTACCTAGGTTATTTGCTGACGATACTTGTCTCAACATCAACGCAGACTCACTTTCAAACCTTGAACTCATCATTAATTCGGAACTTAAAAATATTTCAGAATGGGTCAATGCAAATCAATTAACTATTAATCCGACAAAATCGAACGTACTTCTTGTCCCACCAAAACTTAATCGCGCGTCTAATAACATTACCGTTGCCATCAACTCAACGCCTATAGAAGTAGTTAAACAAGCCAAGTATCTTGGACTAATAATTGATAACAAGTTAACCTTTGGATCACACATTGAATATTTAGAATCTAAACTTTCTCGGGCAGTTGGCATAATATCAAAACTCAAACATTTTTTTCCTTCGTCTGTACTTCTAAAACTTTATTACGCGTTATTTAACTCAAATTTATTGTATGGGTTATTAATTTGGCATAATACTTATTCAACATATACTAATAAAATATCCAGACTTCAAAACAAAGCTATAAAGATGATTGCTAATTCAAAACGTACTGATAGATGTGCTCCGATATATGAAAAGCTTAAAATTTTGCAACTTCACGATCTTCACATCTATGAAACAGCGATATTCATGCATAAATTCCATAACAATAAACTACCAGTTTCTTTCTCGCAGTATTTTAACCGAATTGCTGCAATTCGTTCAGTTCATACAAGAAGCAACTCCTCTGGACTTACATACTACATTCCACAATACAAAACAAACATACTACATTCCACAATACAAAACAACTCGTCTACAGCGCTCCCTAAAATATACTGGTGTGAAAATATGGAACAAAATACCTACCTGGATCAAAACTAAAAGTTACAGTCAGTTCTTAAAACACCTCAAATTATACCTACAATGCAACTAAACATCTCCTCTTTCTTTTATCTTTATTTATTTATTTTTCTATTTTTTTTTTTTTCTTCTTTTCTTAATATTACAGCAGATCCTATACGAATCAGCAGAATAATGCGCAGCAACTGAGAAAAAAATTATAATTTTATTATATATATATATATAATATTTTTTTTTTTTAAAGCAAGGGTGGTTGCTTGACTCGAAGACCCTTAGACGGGCACTTCGCAGCTTCCCTATTGCATTCATTGTAAACTTTTTTTTTTTTTTCTATATTGTGTTATGTTTCATTGTTGAACTATAAATTTGCTCTTGTTTTTATTTACTATAATTGTTTAAATACCGTATGAATGCAATGAAATAAATAAATGAATCTTTTTCTATATCCTACCAGTTACCAGAGGCTTCAGTTACAACCTTTGTCTTTCCACAACCTGGTTGTGGCTTGGATGATCAAGTTCTAATGGCCTGGTTTTCCGACTTTCGTCTTCGCCATATTCTCATTCATTGTGATGGATACGACAAATAGTTCAACAGCATATGCATATCCTATTGTGAAGATAATAAGATAGAGTTGTTTCAGATCAACAGATCTGACAGTTTAGGAGCATTTCAATCCCATGCTTTCTAGAAGTTTTGCCAAAAGTGGTGGATGATTTGAGTCAGGATCAGCATTAATTACTAGCCTATAGTGGGATATGCAAAGCAATAATGACAAGCTCAGCAGAGAACTCCCTTCAATATCTCGAAATTGGACCAATTTTTCACTTGAAATGGTTGACCTTCGGATGCAGAATATTGAGGATTTATGTTTCCTAGGACGACCTCCATCTGCATTGATGTTTCTTGCTGAATACACTATGTCAAGATTTATTTTCTTACCGTTCCCTTATTCGACATAAAAAGAAACAATAAATTGACTTATGGCTTCAAGAACTTTTTTTAACTTGGTTTAAAAGATTACTCAATTGTCAAATGGGAAAGTCAAGCATATGGCGTTGCAAAATGTTCAGTGAATGCCGAAAAAACTTTATTAACGATGCCAAAAAAACTTTATTATCGATGTTTGGAGCCACTTTGTCAGAAAGCAGCTGACTGCAGGCCAGCATAATGCAAGCCAGTATGTAGAGCCGACAGCAGGTGCAAACCTACGTATCAACTTGATCTCTAGAAGTCCCAAAAGCCTGGAAAATGCGGTGAAATTAACATGAATCAGCAGTGCATGAATGTTAAACAGTTTTAAGTTCCAAAAGCAATTGACACCAGTGCTAAACCTTTCTATAAAATGGCCAACTTAGAATACTCCAATATCTTGCAACCACCCGCGATCAAAGCATAGATAATAGATCAAATCATAGATACATTTTCTGAGATTTTATAGATTATAGCCCATTTCAAAACTTCATCATTCAAGCCACAACCAGGTTGTGGAAAGACAAAGGTTGTAACTGAAACCTCTAGTAACTGGTAGAATATGGAAAAAGAGATGCGCTATTTTGTCAAAAACCATAATCGTGCATGACGATAAAGAAGTTCAATGCTTAGCAACAATTTGTGGTTGTACCAATAAACACCTACCAAGCGTAACTTGAATAATTGTTTGATTTGGCTGCTTTTACTTTTCTGCATGCTTGTGTACCAGTTTCATTTCAGTCAAAATTAATGTCTGTTACTGGATAATTTCTCGATGATATTTGCATTAGCATGGTTTTTGGAAAATTGTAGTAAAACTTTGGCCAAAAATTGCACCCCTTAAAATTTAAACTTTTTTGGAGCTAAGAGTATGTCGTCAATAGCTTCAGATTTATACCAAAGTGTATAAATAATTCCACAAATTTTAACCCTAGCATGAACGGTTAGGAAGTTATGGTAATTTTTATTTTGGGGAGTATTTGGTCCAGTTGCTAGGCCGTCTGGGAGGGCAACACCCCAAAACCATTTTTAGTGTCATTTTTGGCCCATTTGCCACAAATGAGGAAATCACGTTTTTGAAATTCCAAAAAAGTTTTTTTCATTACACCCTACTGTGCGCGGTATCGCTAGGCCTTGTCGCTGACTAAGTCACTGCAATGCAATAAAATATAATCACAAAAGTAACATAGTAACCATGTAGCAGTAGCAACAGCGTGGCAAAGAGCAATTTGAGATCAATTTTGACCCACCCGGCTTAAGGAGGTCACACAATGATTATGGTTAACTAAAATACTTTATTTGAACTGCTTTTTGGTGTCAAATGTTTTCATGAGTTAGCGAGATTTAATTTTTTGACAAATGACTCCATCTCATCTCTCAAATCCTGCATCTTGTGCAGGCACTTCCATAACAAGTTTGACATGCCGCTCCATAGATTGGTTATGACATGGATGGTGTAATATCAGTGGTTTCTTCAGACACTCTTCTATTTCTGTATCTGTTAGGCTTGCAATTGCTGGAGGTTGTTGCTGGTAAGAATTAACATTGACTGATTCGTGGTAACCATTTGCTTCCTAGTTCAGAGTTGGTACATCAAACAAGCGAATCGAACTGCTGTTCAGTAAATGGGGACAGTCATCGTTATTTGCACTTTCTTCAGCTACTTGTTTCCGAAGTGCTAGCACTTTTGCCACTCCCACATTCCTTACATTTTCATTATCATCTCGCAACATCGCAATTAAAACATTTGCTGGGTGAGCAAAATAATCATTTCGTTGCATCACACTCCAAGCAATTCCTAGAACATGTTTGTTTGAAAATTTTTTAATCCTCTAAACCAAGTTGAAAAAGTTTCTGTTCAGTAAATGGGGACAGTCATCGTCATTTGCATTTTCTTCAGCTACTTGTTTCCGAAGTGCTAGCACTTTTGCCACTCCCACATTCCTTACATTTTCATTATCATCTCGAAACATCGCAATTAAAACATTTGCTGGGTGAGCAAAATAGCCATTTTGTTGCATCACACTCCAAGCAATTCTTTGAACATGTTTGTATGAAAATTTTTTAATCCTCTAAACCAAGTTGAAAAAGTTTCTTGATCCATGAGTTACGGTACCTGACTATTTTGTTTAGTTTCAAACCAAGATGGGAAATAAACAGTTAGACAATAACGAACTAAAATTTCCTGGTTCTGAGGTGGCTCTTCCAGAGACTCATAATAGCGCAGAATTCTGCATCCCAAAGTGAGCCATCTCGAATGAACAATGGGTCCAACCTACCAAAAAGTCAAATCATCATCAACTTTTACATGTATAAGTGCCCAACATAATGTTATGGGCATAAAATTGATGCTCAAGTCGGTGACAACCTACTCGTGAAGAATAGGAAAAAATTACGAAGACACTGACAACATTTGGTTTGAATTGAGTAATTGTCCAACTTGACACAGGCCCATGCAATATTTTTTCAGTTGATCCCACAAAATTGTGTGGACCACTTGTAGAACCATCAAGAGCTCCAAACACATGTCGCAAGGGTAGATCATTAGTATGGAGTGAACACACAATCCACTGAAGAGGCTTATTTAACAATTCCTCCAATCTACTAAATTTACTTAAATCTTGTTTCAATGACTTTCTCTTGTGCTTACAGTACGTTCTGCTAATTTGAGGCAGTTGTTACGACTCATCCTATTCCTGGCCATCTTATTGTTAGCTCTCACCAAGAGTTGAAGTTATATGAGAGGAATTAGTTTCGCTAATCAAAATTAAACGACCGTGCTTCTTACACATAGGTGAATTTTCCAATGAATTTACCAAAAATGACCATATTTTTTGTTTTTCGGCTTTAACTTTTTTTGTGTTGACAATAGAGAAAACTTTCTTCTTAACACAGACAGAAACATGGTGTTTCCGCTGATTTTGAGCTATATACCATTACTCTACGACCAGTGGTTACCGAGATGTGTAAACTACCCCCATGCGCCCACAATTGCGAGTACATCTGGGGGATTGCCGGCTGGAAAATGGGGGCAACCCCCCAAAACAAATTTTATGGGGGATTGCCGGCTGGAAAATGGGGGCAACCCCCCAAAACAAATTTTATGTGTTTTAGAGACCATTTGTCGGGATTTGAGAACTACACTTTTTTCAATTTCCAAAAAAAATTTTTTCACTTCACCCTACTGGATAGGGTTTCCCTTTTTCCTTTATTTTCAACTTCCCGGGAAACGGGAAATTTTCAAAAAACGTTCTCGGGATTCGGGAAATTCCCGGGATTTTTTCCCGAGGGCTTGATTGTTTTGCCTTTTTTTCTGGTTTTCAGCATTTCAGATCTTATTTTTAGCATTTTGTTACGTTGTTTTGACAAATTTAATTTCAGTTTTTCAATTTTTTTGACAAATTGAGGAAAAATTTTTGATCTCACAAGCATTTGTCTTCAAACATTTTACGAATTTTGAAAAATAATTTTTAGTAGAAAAAAATTTTTTAATTTGCAGTAACGCATTTTTTATGTCGGAATGGTAGATATCAGTACCACTGAAATTCTTGCTAATGTAAAAAATTTCCCGGGAAACGGGAAGTTCAAAAACCCCAAATTTCCCGGGAAGAAACACTACTACTAGACATGTATCAAGTTCTAAGATTGGGCTAAATGGTTAAAAGAGATTCATGCTGCATGTGTTACTAAGCAAGTATTTAGTATCTGTCATGTAATATCTTGAGCTGCTAAGCCACAGCCCACAGGGGCTTTCATCAGGCTAGTCAGCTTGAAATGAGCAATAAGATTCCCAATAAAATAAATTCCTTGCCTGAGAATAAACTTTAAAAAATCTTTCATGAACATTTGGTTAGCATGTATTAAGTTCCATGAATATGTGCATCAAGAAAACTGCATCATTATTAGTGGCTACTGCTACTCTGATTGTGCATGTTCCCATTCCAAGTGGGTCTCCTGGAAATACACAACTTTTGTTAGTGTAACAGATTCTGGGTTTATATCATGTACCGGTATCGTATTTTCTTGAATAGAAACTGCATCCACTAGTTTTTTCAAACATTTTGTGCAATTTTATTCAAGGGAGGCGTATATTCAAAAGCGGCTTCAATTTTTTAAAATCTAGAGTGGTCCAACTGCTGGCTCGCGAAGTAATTTTCTTGACCTGCAATGAGTTACCAGGTTACGATGGTTTGCACATTTAGGTCTGAAAATATTTGCTTAATCTTTGTTTTTGTAGTTTTCGACTGAGTTTACCTTTTTGTTTTTTAAACTTAATTCAGAACAATCTGTACCGCTTCGCTTCTTAACTTCCACACGCTTGCTTTAAAACTCTCGGTCGTATAGAGTCCAACCCACGATCACTTTTAATCGTCTAACCTTACTGAAAAAAGATGGCGACAGCTATTTTGTGTGGTTGGTGATCATGTTTCATACAAAGTAAGCTTATCTACACCAGATGACCGAGTTGTTAACGTTCGCGCTTCTGGAGCGGAAATTTGGGGTTCGAATCTTGGGTCAGTCAAAGCGGACACAGTGTTGCCAACGGCTCACCACCGCTGCACCATTTATTCAAAAGCTGAGTTGCACGGCTGCGTAGATCAGGTAGATTGGTCTCGCTAATTGGTTACCCGCTTAAAACAGCGAGTATATATATAATAAAGATTTGATTTTTACTTGATAAATTTGATCTTCTTCGCAAAATGCCGAACTAACGTCAATAGTGGTAGTTCATTTTATTTCTGGCTTACCAGAGAATACCCTCAATGAAATAAACAACAAGTCGGAAAAAGGACACAATGATGCGCGTTAACAAATGCTCGAGTTAAAATTAAGCGAACCAATTTTAGATTTTTGTTGTACCTAACAATTATGTTGATCTACTAGCAAGTAGCAACATCTTCTATTATGCTTTCGCCCGCGCGATAAGCAAACAGCTTTTTATGGCCTGCAACATAATTAAGTTGGACCACCCTGTTTTAAATGGTTGTTTTCGTCTTCAAATTGGTGTCCACTCCAGTGAGCATTCAAGTTAACCTACCATGAGTGACAGGAAAACGAAATCAGTTGCAAGTTCCAATTTTATTGTCTTTTGTGAAACACTCATATAAGTAGGTCATCTCATTGTATCCCACCGTTAATCCAACGGCTGCTATTCCTATTGCATCTGTTTAAAGCAAACAGAGCAATACTGGTAGAGTAGTTGGCCACAGAAATAGCATTTACTTGAATGATATCAGTGTTATTGATACTGAAAATAACCGTTGATAGTTGAAATAAAACATACAATGCTTTGAGTCGTTTTTGTTGCGTGTTGTTATCATGTTGTCTTTATTTTCTTGTATTAGTAAAGAAAAGGTTTTGTCCGTTCCGGCTTCTATTATTTTTTTTAAATCAATTTGTGTGGTTTCTATTCAAGAAAATACGATGTTAATGCAGTATTAATGCATTGCAGGTACACTTTTTTCATGCAAAGCTGAATTTTGCCTTTCTAATGGTTTGAAAATGTAAATACTTGTTTGTTTACGTACTGTATTGCATAATGGCTAGTTAAGTGCTCATGTCTGATGATCAGCATTACGCTTTTGCTGTTAAGATGAAAGACTTTTTGCTAAAATGTTGCAGTTGCTAAAAAAGCTAAACTTATTTAGTACGCCTCGCTATAGCAGTAGAAGTTCCGGTTATAAGTTTGAATTTCCTCTCAAGGCTGTGAACGCAATGTCTTCCATGAATAGGACAATGTTGCACAGAATAAAAATTGTTAAAATTGAAAAACGATCACTGCAGTTTCGGTGCAATCCTTTGCTTCATCCCTACAAGCCCAGACTATCTGATGTTTTCTTGCCTTCACCAATGTGGAGACTTTTTTATCGTCAAAATGAAGCTTTTGAATTTGCAGCCACCCAAGAAAATTCAAAAGTATTTTCAGTGGAGTCTGCAAAAGAGCCGAAAAGTGGTGCTCGAAGTTATATTGTGGCGAGTTTAGAGGAGTTCTGGAATAGTTACAAGCAAATTCAAACTGGAAAACGTCATTTCTATGAACTAATTCCAGTTGATGCTTACTGCCACATGTATTTTGATTTGGAATTTAACAAATCAGTTAATTTTGAGTGTGATGGAGATGCTATGGTTGATTTGTGGATATCATACGTGAATTTTTGTTTGAAAAAAGAATTTAATATTGATTCAGACAGAAAGCATGTAATTGAATTAGATTCAACTACAGACATAAAGTTTAGTCAGCACTTGATATGGCATGTACCCAAAGCAGTTTTCAAAAATAATAATGAAGTTGGCAATTTTGTTCACTATATTTGCGATAGCATTCAATCATATATGGATTTAAAGAAGGAAAATTCTCCTTTGCTGTTGCGGCATTGGCTTCATTCTAGCAGCTTTGCAAAAGCACTCGACATATTTTACGTCAGCTCTTCCTCCAGTGAAAAGACTTTGTTTGTTGATGAAGGGGTTTATACAAAAAATCGAAATTTTCGTCTGTATCTTTCAAGCAAAAAAGGCAAAGCCACTGAGCTTACGTTGTCACCTCATTGCAGATTTGATTTTTCCCCGGTAGATCTAAGATTTACTTGTTGCAGTCATCATGCAGAAACATTAAAATTTGATCCAAACTATAGCAGGGAAAAAGAAAAATTAATATTTTTTTCTTCACTAATTACAAACATTCACATGCGGGATGACATCAAAGTTTTGGAAATGCCTGCTGAGAAATGCAAAGAGAAACGTTCCGGTTCTGTTATGCAAAAGATTACATACTCAAAAAATGTTTCAAGGTTTGATCCTAAGCAATTTCCATTGGACGATAAAATTTCTCCAGAACACTTCTTACAGTTGCTCGAGTTCGTCACAAAATATGTGCAGAAATTTAATGAAAATGCATACGTGTCTAAAGTCAATTTAAACCGCTTATCTCATCAAAGCATCGGTAGTTTATTTTTTGACATAGCAGGGACTAGATATTGCCGTACCATCCAACGTGAGCACAAGAGCAATGGGATTTTTATAGTAGTTGACCTTGACAATCAATTGTGGTATCACAGATGTTTCGACCACGAGTGTCGAATGAGCAGCAATAAACCCAAGCCTGTAAGACTTCCTTTAAACCTATCGACTTATTCACAAGAAATCACGCGTGGGTTTGCCCATGACGATATCAATGATTCGGAATTACTACACGAAGTAGAGTTATTTGAAAGAGATGCAAAAAAATGAGGAATAACTTCACATGTAGGCGATGCAAAAGCTGTAGCCCTTGTATTGAGAAAGTTGGTCGTTTGCATTTACCGTGAATGAATATTGAAGACTTTTCTGTTTATATCACTGGTTTACAAACTGTAATTGTTTCTTTGTTTACGTTCCTGCTAGATATTTCAGCGATCTTTTTCACCTGCTTATTTCTAGATTGCAGGAAGACAATTAATTTTTGATGTCGACTCTATTTTTAAAACTGTTAAGTTTTTGCTTGTGTAGTTATCACAAACGAGCCTCAGACTACATCAATGTACGCTCTGCAGTGATTGCAAATGAAAAAGCAGCCCGTCCTATGAATTAATAAGAGCGTGATCTTAATGCATGATAGCCTATGCCTCCAGCTGTCACTTGATTGTATTCTGCGAGCAAGATGTACGTTTTCTTAAATTCAGGTGCTGGTACAAAAGGCGGCTCCGCCCTCTGTTCACAATGGGGTTACTATTTCTATAAAGTATTGCTTAGCACTGTTTGTATCTGAATATAATACAAATTGAGTTCGATTTTTATTTACAATTTTCTGTAAGAATTGCTTTTAATGTACTAAATGTCATGCTTTACTAAACAGACGTCAGACAAGAAAATCAGCAACACTTGAGGAAGGTTTAGAACGTTGTCAACAGTTTTTGCGACGATGTCTTGATGAGCAAGCGACGCAAATATTTTCAACAGTGAGAGGTTACTTAACACAGAAACTTAAATAGTTGCCAAAAAAAACATCAATGAGAAATGAACAAAAAATTGCACTTTGTCATAGCTTAGAGGTACTAATATACAAGAGCAACCCTTCGCACACTACTGACCGCGCCCACGGCAGTGTAACTGGTGTTCTAGCACCTGGCTTTCAAAACTATTTTCACAAAAAGCATCAGCCCTTAATGACAGCAATTGGACGCAGCTTGAGAGCTTTCTTGCTGATTCCAGCAGCATGGCAAGTATTGACCACTTCAGAGACATCTTTATAGGATTCAGGCGCCTGCAAATATACGCGTGAAAGCTTTTTTAAACCAAAAACCAACAGAAAACTTTACCTCCTCCATTACCAACTTGGGTGAAGCAACTCTAATCGATATTCCCAAATCTGCGAGACGGTTAAGAACTTCTTGATAATCCAAATTTCTCCTTGATTTAGCTCTTGACAATGCTCTACCCTAAAACGAAAGTTAACCAATAACTCAGCTACCACGACAGACTTGCAAACACTTACAGCGCCATGACAAGTGGTTCCAAATGTGTTTTCCATTCCGGTTTGGGTCCCCGTAAGTACGTAACTGCATGTGCCCATAGTTCCACCAATTAATACAGGTTGTCCTGTGAGCTAAAATGATAAATTTATTTACACTTGGAACAAATTTCTTGCTTAAAAAATTGACGACTTTAACACATTTACAACAGGTTTGAAAAAAATTGATGGTGCGTTATTGCCGAGAATATTTCACAACATAGCGCTCATTTAAGTGAGCAAGGTACAAATTTAAAATGCAAAAATCCACGTATGAGTGTACATAAAGAGCATATCGGATGCCAATTAAAAAAAAGCTTTTTTAAAGAAGTAAAACACAAATACAATAGCAATCTAGACTTTCCACGCTAAGCATTATAATCTCCTCACTTGATAGTCCACTGGAATAAGAGGATGGTGAGGAGGAAAGGCTCTAGTTGCTCCTTTTCTATGAACCAGAAGTGTTTTTTGTTTCCCATTGACAATGTGCTCTTCGACTTTCGCAATGTTGTGGGACACATCGTATATAAGGTGCATGTCCAGATCATCGGGAGTGCTGTTGAAGACCTTACCGAATGCCTGGAGAATGGAAAAACACTAACTTTTGGTACTTTGATCCAATGAGACGCAAGGGTGGGAGTGCAGCGTAACACTTACGATGGACGGGGTGGGATCGTTTGCCAAAAATCTGACCATATCACAAGGTCTTAATAGCGAT
Source organism: Trididemnum miniatum (assembly GCA_964006365.1). Taxonomy (NCBI): domain Eukaryota; kingdom Metazoa; phylum Chordata; class Ascidiacea; order Aplousobranchia; family Didemnidae; genus Trididemnum; species Trididemnum miniatum. Next base: position 12,479,998 of record OZ023236.1, on the reverse strand, counting down.
CGAGCAAAAAAGGGAAAGCTTATCGGCGCAGTTTGCAAAATGGCCCTTCAAATGGAGTCAACTATTAGGCCCGATCGACGCCTGCGACGGTTCAATATGAGTTATAACTACAATCACAGTGGCAGATTCAGATATATTTATTTGTTGCTTTTGTAACAACGAAATAATGCTCACCATTGACTGCAGTGCATGCAGGTACGTTGATTGAGAATTAACATTCAAAGTAAAAAGAGGAAAAAACTAGTTTGACCACAATATAATGACAGCAACGAGGACGAGGTAGCAGCGAAGGAACCACCTCAACCGTTGCAAAAACTGCCTCTACTCTACTTACCTGGCGAGTAAGAAAGGTCATGGAGCTTCTGTTCACCCACGCATAGTTACCAGCAGCGAACATTCCTTTTAAGTAATCTTGTCCTTCTTTCGACTTGATATGAGCGCAAGCAAGCTGTCGATCGTTCACAACGATCTGATCTCGCTTCATTGCCTTTTCCATCGCGACGAGGGCGTCTAAAAACATACTATAAAGTTATAGCATCCCGATAGTCACTAAACAAAAAACTAGCTTGATTCAACTGCGGCATAAAAAGATAGTGTTCGAACATTTTAAGTTTAATACAATCGAAGTTTTGAATACTGGTGTTGGCCATAAATTAGGTTTGAGCAAAAACTACCTAAATAATGTTGCATTCTTCTTAACAACAAGCGTTGCGCGTTTTTCGAAAATTACTCATGTAAGTAATTAACGGCGTCGGGCTTACCAGTTGCAACTTGATGACCCAGTCCTCTGCTCCCACAATGGACCATGACACACACTTGCCCTTTCCTATCGATACCCATCTTTTTGGCTGCGTGCTTATCGTAAATGTCATCTACCACTTGTATTTCGGCGTAATGGTTTCCAGCGCCCAGTGTTCCCAACTGCAATACAAATCTTACATTAGGGCAAGAGTTAGTAGTCTCTTCAGATGGAAATGAAACACTCCACAACACACTATTTGCAATCTTTTTTAACTTGCTAAAAAATTTGTTTGTGAGGTTCATAATAAAAACAAATTATAATGGTTAATGTCTTTTCTTCCCACTCGCTTAAAAGTGAACTTACTTGGGGTAATCCCCTTTTCTTGGCTTTTGCTGACACTTTTGATTGATCAGCTTGCAGCATGCGTCCGTATTCTTCGCAGTGTTCTTTATCCTCTGCCCAAGCGTAGCCTTCTCTTAAAGACCAATCTACACCCATTTCTAGAGCTTCTTCCAAGTCCCTGCGAAACACCATGCGCTTACATCGCATTCACACAGTAAATTAATGAATTTCGGATGAAAACCAAGGCTGCCTTTCGGTGCTTCATAGGTTGCGAGAACTGTGTTTTCTCAAAGGTCTAGCCGAGGCTTAAACTAGGGGGGGGGGGGCTTAAAATTTAGTTCTAAGTGAGTCCCCTTCATAAGTATGCTACAAGCTATAACTAACACTTCTAAAACAGTCTGAAGTGTGTGCAACTTAAAAACTCTGGTTCAAATCCACATCGAACTTCCTGGGTCAACTCTAATAAAGATTTGATTTAATATTTGAAGGTAAAACCGGCCGTTAGCTCAGTTGCTGATTAGCGCACGCTATCGGTGCGGGAGGTCTGGGGTTCGATTCCCGGGCCGGTCAAATCGAACCAGTGTCGCCAACGACTCGCCACCGTTGCGACATTTCTTCGGAGCTGTGTTGCCCAGGAGCTACGCCGCGGAGACGGGCCCCGCAACTCCCTTCGGCGTAATACGGCGAGTATAATGAAGATTTGATTTGATTTTTGATATTTAAAGGTGCGATTCAACAATCATTTCAGCATTGTTGAAGGATTATGACGTCTTATTGATGCGGTGTACAAGCTTAAGAAGGCCACATATAGTTTACAATGGATTTAGTACACCACAAATGGTGACATACTTTTATTATAAACAGGCTGTATAGAAATGAGTACGGGTGGACCAGAGGGTTCCAGCCCAGGTTATGTTACTCGTTCTAAGACCATTAAGAGTTTTGGGAAGTACACCATGAGAAGAGTACAAAAAACTGCTCATCCACATTGTCCACAGCATGGCGCAGTGGTAAGGAGCGTTGTTGTTACCACGAGTTACGACCATGATTGCAAAGTTAATGGTTAACTCCAACCCAAGTCTCATTGTTGCGTCCTTGGATACCATACTTTCTGATAATTATCTTTGCTTGGTGGAATCTAACAAACAGCAAATTAAAAAAATCAGAAGCAGAAGTCAACTAGAAAACAACGGCAACTCCTAACCAAGTCTGGATTCTATTACGTTTAGTGCCTCCATCGCTTTCAACTGACAGGAGGATAAGAAATCATCATAATTCATCAGGATCACTCATACCACCAAAACACGGACTTGCGTAGTAAAATACTTCGCTAGTTTGGGGTTTCTTTCCATTTTTTGTGGTGTTGGGGCCGCCCATTTCATTTAACTTTTTGTAAACATTACTAACTTTGACCCAATGGGATAGTGGGAGTTGATTCCAACTATACTTGCGCTTTGTGACAATTTACTCCACTGCAACCCAATAAACTTGCTAGATTTTACTCGACCTGCTTTCAGCTACATCAGCAATGATAGAATTGGTCAATGCAAGTCTCTGGTTGGGGAAGTTCTTATGGAAGTTCAGGCATTCATTCAGCTGCACCACCGCAGTTGCTCCACCAATCTTGCAAACTCTTCACCGAAAGATAGATGGCTTTTGTTGAACAAACGGCATTATCATGATCATCCAGTTTCAATCCGGTGGGTTTTGGTCTTGGTCGAGGATGGACAGACGCACCTCATTCTTTCAGCGATCGCTCTCACTCCCTCTTTCCATCTAGTGCGATTTGCAGCCTCGTACTCCTTCAACCCAATTTTATTTAAATTCTCTTCAACTTGCTCCTCCATATCTGCTTTGGCCTTCCTCGATTTCGCTGCCCATTCACTTTAAGCATCAATGCCTTCCTTAGAGCGTTACCATCATCTCTCCAAACCATTTGTCCATGCCACAATACTCCATTTATCTTTGCCATTTTATCTAATATTTCCTCCAAACCCAGCATTTTCATCAACTCCTCATTATTCTTTCTATCCACTAATTTCACTGCACACATTGATCTCAGCATGGCACTTTCCGTTCTTCCTGAGACTGCCACCTCGATTTCCCTCAAACATCATCTGCACATTATTTGGAAATGATGAAGGTATTCATCAGCTCGACTCTTCGGATCCTATTTTGGATTTGGCACCAATAAGCAACTCGGATAGCGAACAGGTGAAAGAGATGTTCGTACAATCAAGTACAAGTTAAGATCCCTGGAGCAAAGCAGTTGGCCATGCAGCAGCAAGTCTAATGTGATAACTAAACTAGTTGATTTGGTAGAACTTCAATCAAAAGGAGGATTTAGAAAACATTTCAAAATTGTGAAACCATTTCGAAAATTGTTAAAGAATGGAATGAAACGCAGATAGATCTCTTGAAACAGGGACTTTCGTCCAAAGAAACTCAGTTATTAATCAATGATCAATGAACTTACAGTTTCTTTAAGACTTCGAATAATTATTTTCCGAGCAGAAGATGCAACTTACATCGTTTTATTTGTTAACAATGATGTGACAGCTTACATCGAAAGAAAAGTCATGTACCACCAAGTTCGCTTTGCTCAAGGCACTTGTTTATCTCTTCCAAAATCTAGTGAAGATTTTCGTTTGATGTAAAAGCACCATCGCTTAGAAACAGCTGTGTATGCCAAGAACTTGAAAACGTACCAAACTGCTGAAGCAAAGTACAAAGAAATCCACTGCAACATGGAAGACTTGATAAAGCTACATGTTGATGAATTAGCATAGTAATGATGCTGGTTGGTTCTGCGCTGCCATTACCTTGTATGTGCAAAATCAGTAGAAAGCAACAAACTATTAGAGCAATTAAAAAAAAAAAGAAAAACGGCACTGACATACTTAGAGTTAAAGTGAACAGTAACTGACCAGTGTATTAATTGCTATTATTACCGTACATGCTTACGAAGTTATTAAGCTACATTTAATGAAATAAGTTTGTTCAATACCAAGTTATCTTCATGTTTCATTTGAACAAGGGTTTTTAAGGTATATAGCAAAATTTTTTGTATTTTTGTGATGGTACAGACTCACAGCATAATTTAAATAGGGACTCAGTGGCGTCTGAAAAAAAAGTTGCAATTAAGCCCCCCCACCTACTTAAACAAAAACTAAATTGCAACAAACAAGTCGCAAAACAAAGGAAATTTCAAAAGTAACGAACCACATATTGATAGTATTTAGTCGAGAAAAACAAAAGTCAGCTCTCTTCAATCAGCATTTTAGCAGCTATAAGACTTTAAATTAAATACATTTAGAAATAAATCAAAACAGTTTCCCAGGATATTCATCAGTAAAATTGCAGATGATAATTAAAATACTTGGCAAACTTACTTAGCAGCCATTGGAATCACTCCTTTTGAACCAACACCGACCGGAATGTGGTCAAATAAAGATTGACAAAGTTGCTCCTTTACGGGCTGCACATCTGATTCATCGAGGTTTGTACGAAGTAAACGAACTCCACAGTTAATATCAAAACCTACAAATACGCAAGATGTTTTGAAAGCACAGCATTATATGGGACGATTTTAAGGACACAAGATGATGCTTTACTCAACACTGAAATGACTTACATTCTATACTTTAATAATTGGTTGGCGGTACAGAACGAAAAGCATTGAAAAAAGTCTGTTTTCGCATTAGGCTTCAAGAAACGCTCTTTTGTGTAGCTTTGAAAAAAGCTGTTTGTTGCCGAAACCAGAAGTATTCTATACTTTTGAAAGCGATGAATTTGTCAACGGAAACCGTCGTTGAAATACACTGCTGACTTACCGACACCTCCAGGGGATACAACCGCGTTCGGATCATCCATATCAAACGCAGCCATATTTCCAATCGCAAATCCGTATCCCGAATGGAGATCCGGCAAACCAATAGAGTTCTATGCATAAACCGTGTAAGAGTCATTCATTGAGATTCTAGGCTACTGGAATGCAATCTTATCTATCGTTAGCGACATAGGTCTATGTAAGCAGTAACAAGAGTAGCCTGCAAATCTTGAGCAGCAAGTGCGATTATCCACTAGAACCGATCGCTTTGCACATCCTGCGTGTAGTTGCAAGTTTAAAGCGTGATAGCTGCCTCTATAGCACTACCTAACGTTCAGTTTGTTGCTTTGCAATGAAAATGAATTACAGACTAAGTTATGAGTGATAGGTATGGATTTACATTCGGGCAAACTTTATGTGTTTAAAAGCCCTTCGCTACCGCCGCATAGGGTCCAAGAAATTAGCTTAATCGCTACATGACAAAAAGCACAAAAGATTATCGTGTCATTTATATCATCAAAACTATTTTTGTAAGAGACAAAATATTTCTAAACAAAAGGAAAAATGAAGCCAAAATCATTTCCTTGGCCAAAACTTAATCCGTTAATGATCTGTATAAAATCGTTCAATTTTGAACCTGACTTCGCCTTTTTTTCTGAAGCTATTTTTAACCTATTTATTGATTTACTTTGACGATTCCCGGAAGAGCTGCCACGTTAGCGATTTGTTTCACGCCAGGAAGAAATCCGCCGATGCCTCCTTTACATGAATTTCGAAGTTCTTCCAGCATCAACTTCTCAAGATGGGAATTTACGTAAAACATTCCTTCAACCTAAAAAAAAACTTATGTGTTCATAGTTCAGTTTCAAAAAACGGCTGATTCACCGCAACGTTCTTCAGGGCCCAGGGGAAAGCTTAACTTGTAGATAAAACCTAAAAATGCTTTGGGTCAGCTTTATTGATCGTGCGAAACAACGGCACAGCCATCATGACAAATCTGTTCTTGGGTTTGGGTTCATGTGCTATTGGATAAACAGAGCTCTCACCTGCATGTTAGGAACAAATCCCTTCTTAATCCTCCAACAAAAAGGAGAATCCCTCTCCAAGAACTTCAATTCTTCATCATAGGAACGAGGCATAGTTTTTATTCACAATACACCAATTCTAGTATAACCCTATTACTCTGTTGTTACATTCAAAATAGGTTAAAATGGCATATTGAACACTCCATAATCACGAAGCAAGCACTAAACACTAGCGACAAGGTAATCAATATCAACTCAAAAAAGTAAATTTTACGAACAGAATTTACCCGTATCGATTTTCACTTGGAACCATTCGTTGGTGACCACATTATTTTTTCAAAATTTCACGAGTTTCAGACTGACATACTGCGTTTTTACATACATCAGTACTGACACTTTGTCGAAATTGATGTCGGCGTAGCATTTAACAATCCAAATTTAAACAGCATCTTATTAGCATAATCTAACATCATGATTACGCCGGCAGACATTAACAATTTTTCACATTACAAAATTAAAAATGTATGACTCTGCCGAAAATATTTAGTTCGATTTACTAACCGCGTTTTTCGAGTCAATTGCAAGTTAAAATTCCAGTGTGGGTAAAATAAATAAAATTGGCACGACAAAAAATGTTAAAAAATTTCTTATGCACATACAATACAATTCAATTTTTGTTCACCACAAAAACTACAGCAAACTGGATGCTAAAATTGCAATAGGAAAGTAGATCATTCAAGAATTCGCCTTAAACAGAAAGTCATCGATACCTACAAGTGAAACAAATACCGGTACGTAAAACTATGATTACTTAACAAAATTCCGACTGCATTCAAGCAAGAATCGAATTACATCACACAATACAGCGAAACAGTACAAGATCATATAGTTGCACATAATGGACAATAGGCTGCACACCTCTAAAGTCTTTGCTCGAATCGAACATCTTTGCTCGGTTACAAAACTAATTTTCGATTAAATTTTCAAATTTTGGCGTAATAAAGAACTTTTCAAACGAGTAAAATTTACTACGTGTACGACACAAACTACCTTTACGGTTATACGATTGAAATTAAAATATGATAACTAATTACGGTTAAACAACTGTAACTACGTAAAATTAAATTCTGTGTAGCGCGTAATACAAACTTGTGTTCAAGCAATAAGCGAGATTTTTACGAAAAAAACACAAAAAGCGTATTCAAAATACCAACTTTAATTGTTCAGCACAAAAACTTGTTACGGGCAGCGAAAAAAAATGTTACGATTTCGATGATGCAGAGTTAGTAGCAAGGAAATTAACAAGTCAATGAAAATAAGGCAGAAAATAACGCACTTTTACGAACAAGAATATTTTGAAATTAATTATTTCTTAAACTCGCCCCTTAAAACAGCACAAAAAATGTTCAGCGAAAATAACGGAAAATTCACAGAAAACTATACAATTTTTATTTTTTGTTGAAATAATAATTTGAGGGCACAAATGGCATTTTCGTTACCGTAGCTTTATACAGCTTCCGTCGTATATGCGCATGAACTTCAGTGCCTACTTTTGCCAGTGAAGACGGCAGGTAAGCCATTGCAATGTTAACTGACAAACTGGGGGAAGGGCAACCACTAGTCACGTCACCAAGTACATCTGTATCTTCAGTCACTACGAGAGTGCCAGCTGAAATTGTTTTCAATCGTGAAAATCTCGCACTCACTTATTTTACTAAAAAGCAACGTTTCTCATAATTTGACGAGGCACGACTTTTCGGTTCGATAGACTAGGCATTAGGACAAAATTTTCCGGTAAGAAGTGCGCAGGTGAAGTTTAGAGTTGGGATTAGCGATGGGGTTGGAACCTTGCTTACAGTTTGCACGCCGAACCAATCACGCCGTATAGACACACTTTAAATAGAGTGGTGAATACTTTTTTTGAACAGCACTTTAGGCATACTTTTGTTAATTTTAATATCATACATACTATTTTCGGTCCACACAAAAAAGTTCTGATTAATGCTTAAAAAGTGGGGTAATCATAAGGTAGCTACTACTGTCGTCTTAAGGTTAAGAAAATAGTTACAGAAATGCATAGCGAATAGTACTTACGTCGTGCGATTGCTCCGGATACAATCAAACCAACTCTTTTTTTCGCGGATTTACTTTTAATTTGTTCTAAAATAACGGAAGCACCAGGAAAATTTGCCTCAGTTCGTCTGCGTTTACCTGAAAGAAATTATTACCGGTATTTATCCATTTTACCTTATGGTTTCGTGTCTAGCAATCGTGAGACGTCAAACTAAACCAGCCCCAAATTGAATCTGATCGAGCGCTCCACTTTACGGGCCATAGTCATTCACAATACAATAACAAAGACACCAGAATTTTTACCACACCATCACAAAAATTTAGGTCAAACGGTGTCGAAAAATTCGCAAACTTGAGTTTTGCTGCATTGCAATTTTGACTAGAGCACTAAACAGCTTGCAATTTCAATACCCTTCATTCACAAGATCCTTTTCGCGGGCATTTTAAAAACTCTACGAGTCTCGACCTTTTAGTTTGCCAAGTGGATCCATTATTTTGTCATGCTTTCATATGATCCATTGCTTTACAAATATTAGCCTTACCTATGCACCATGTTAGCGCAGCTTCAACAGGCGTAGTTCGTTCATCGATATCGTTTCCGTAAAGACATAATCCAGCCTCCAATCGCAAACTATCTCTTGCTCCCAAACCAGCTAGCTCAACATCATCCTCCGCGTAAAGAATTTCGGCAAGTTCTTCAGTTTTCTCCTTCGGAACTGAAATCTAAATTAAATACAATTATCAACGCACACAAGCATGAAATGTGTTAAGAACTATAAAAGCAGAGCTGTAAGTCGGGCCGGGGCCATGCTTGGGCCTAAGACTGAAAATATTACGGACCTAGTGTCGAGTGCACAAATCAATGGTTGCCTTTTTCTGCGCCACGTTAGTTATAGCTGTGTTGACTTAATGCGATACAAGCGAAGGTGGCCCAAAGTTTAAGTTTGTGTAAAGAAACAAAAATAGGTTTATACATAAGTTTTTCAGCTAATATTGTCAACTTTCGGATTTTTCGTGCCTAGGGCTTCGAATCAAATTTGAACTCGGCTTGCATTTTGGGGTTTGGGCAAGGATCGGGTCGGAACTAGTCGGCCCTTTATAATTTGGCACAAAAATACAAACCCACACAAGCGACGCAATCCATAGCTTCGCCTCAAATTTTCTTTAAACGAGCTACTCCAGCGAAAAGGTTATATTACACAAAAGCACCTACACCAGGGATGGGCAACCTTTTTCGGTCGGCGTGTCAAAATCGGCTAAAATCAATGGCCAAATTTTTCCGCGTGTCAACCGACAGTCCGCGTTTTCCCCCCCTAAATAAGGCTTCCCTTTTTCCGGGATTTTCAACTTCCCGGGAAACAAAAAATTTTCAAAAAAATTCCGGATCCTGAAAATCCTTGCGATTCCTGGGGTTCGGAAAATTCCCGGTAAATTTTCCTGGGCTCCAATGCATTTTTAATTTGATTTGACGCATTTTTTATGTCGGAATGATGGATATCAGTATCCCTGAAATCCTTACTAATGTAAAAAAATTTCCCGGGAAACGGGACAGTTTAAAACCCCAAATTTCCCGTCTCGACTTCCCGGGAGGAAACACTACCGCTTAAAATATCGATGAAGAGCAAAATAAATAGAGTCTTTACGCCTTCAGATGTACTACAAAAAAAAAAATTAAAGGGCCATATGTTGTTCAGTGAGACTTTTGCTGCTGCTTTCCCGCTTGCTCGTTTCCGTGGCCTGGCTCGCGTGCCAAGTTCGACGCGCGTGCCAGGGGTTGCCCATCCCAGACCTAGACTAAACACAAAAGCACCGATTGAGTAAAGCATCAAAAAATTCCGATTTAATCGAGTTATCAAATACGCAGCTGCTAATTAGGTGTGTCCATTACCGAATCTCGAATTGAGTCGAATCCGAATCCTTGAATCTTTTTTTGATACTGCCGATTCGAAATGAAAACATATCAATGCGATGCAGTTGCGTCACTTATCTCGGAGAATTAACAGTATAAACACAGTCACGCATTTGCACTATATAACAGCAACAGCGCAGTGGTGCACACGCGTGTTTAAACAGGGACCAGAGTGCGCTGATATCGTAGATAGCGGTGATGCACACACGCGAGTAAACTGCACACACCTACTGCGCAAGCTTATGCGACAAACACACACAATTGCCAATGAGTGATGGCTGTTTGTGACGATCGTGCGTATTAAAGGCGCGTTACCGACACGCGGCAATGCGACACGCGACTAAAAATTATAATATAAGTAAATGTAGAAGGATTTCGCAGGTTTTCGCGTGATCGGTGTACAGTAAAATAAAACAAACAAACAAGGTGCGAAAAATTTTTGTCGCGTATCGGTAAACGCGCCTTAAGGCGTGTTTACCGATACGCGGCTAGCGGCAACGCGACTACCTAGTTTTCTGTTTATTTCATTTTGACGTTGAATTTTGGTACGGCAACGCAATAAAAACGACGCGATATCAAGGAATTGCACCTGTACGATTTTTACCGCTTCATCGCCCGGTATCAAAAAATATTTGAAATAACCTTGACAACGGCAGTGAGACAATGCACGTTTGATTGTTATGACATCATTGAACAATCAGCTTGCTTGACGCAGGCTAGCAAATTTTATATCGCGTTAATAGCAGGCCAGTATGATTTGTAATGGTAATCGCATTGCCGCGTATTGGTAAACGCACCTTTGTACCGCCTTCCTCAGCTCCGTCAGAGAGAGCTTTTTGAAGCGCCGGCCTTACCGTAACAAAATTACGAAACAGACTGACAGGCGAACATGTGGAGGCCATAAACTTTCTTTATATAAATGAAGATGTGTTGCAAATAGGCTTATCTGTTAGTGTATTTTGCGCATTTTTTTGAAGTACACTTGCTGGTGATTTTGCAGCATTGCATTGCGCTCATTTTGTAGGCCTCCGAAATTTTGGATTCGACATTTGTGATTCGGATTCGATTCGGAATCAGCTAAGGTTCGGCTATGGCCGTCCCCACTACTAATTAAAATAGAGATAATCATTTACTTCAACTCCATCTTCACCAGTATAACCGCAGCGAGTGATTCTGCAGTTTTCGACTCCAAACACTGTTGCCATTCGATTTTGCATAAATGATAAGGAAGATAGATCAAAGTCTAATCCTTTCTCGAGAATTTTATGCATCAACGGTCCTTCAAAATAAAAATAATTAATTGTAAAATAAAATTGATGCATTTTGAACAAAGAGAAGGCTGATTGAATTAGTTGTGAAACACATGAAGCTTAACATATATATACATTCCTAATTTGCACTGCACTCAATTGGTAATACTCTTCTCGGCTGCTGAAACTAAATCTAGCCATGTGAAACAAACTACATGCATGAGTAATGTTATTTCGCAATAAATTAGAATCCAGCAATGATTTTCAACAACATAAACAAACTTCCCATACTAAAGGTTGTTTTATCGACACATCAATAGCATTTTACCTTGCAACGCCAGCAAACCATTATCAAAATGTTCCACCGCCACATCATTATTTCGGCCTTTAAATTCTTCAGCAGCATTCTGCAAAAATGCCAAGTTTAATCATTGAAGTTGAAAACAGTCAGAAAACAAAACCGTTTAACGGCATTGAAATAGCATGACCAATTCTTCGTAAAATAGGCAGGCAGCAACATTTTTCAACCAATAAAACTCGCATCATAGTTTCAAAACACATCAGCACCTTTAAATGCTTTTCTATTTTGTCCCTGCAGCCTGCATTAGAAACCAGGTATAAGTAATCTTTGTCAGTTTTGTTGATTATTAAATCATCCATTATTCCGCCAGAATCATTTGTAAATAAACTCAGTGTTCCACTGTTTGGTGATAAATTTCTAACGTCACCAACCACCAAACTTTCAACAAAAGCTTCTCGGTTTTTTCCATAAATCTGAAAAAAGTCACAAAACAATTATATATTGTTGCTTACTGCTGTAATTGAAAATTATAACTGCTTTTAAAAGAAATGTTTCAAAGTTATAATAATTCTACTGGTAAAATGTGCATTTTCTCATCAAATAGTTAATGCCGGTACTGTAAAACATTTTGGCTGAACATGCCTAGCAACAAGTTTGCTCATCTAAATATAGTATTTCGTCAAACCTGAATAAAGTCATCCCGTTAAGCCCAGTTACATTCATATTTGTACAACACATCATGGCCTTTCTTGTTTTGAATTATTTTATGTTTTGTTGTCCTGCCAATAGTGGTGCTGACCTATCCATATAGCAGAAAAAAAAAGGCAGGCAAGTTCTGAACTACTAAGTTTCACATAAAAACACAAAAGATTTTATTTTGACCTTTGTCTGCAGCATATGTGACACATCAAACAGAGAACACTTTTTTCTGGTGTGCAAATGAGATGCGACAATTCCAAGAGCTTTGTATTGAACAGGCATCATCCAGCCAGCAAAATCAACCATCTTCCCACCATGTTTAACATGGAAATCATACAAAACTGTTTGTTGTGAAGGTGACGTATCCTTAAAAAGACAACACAATTTGTAAATGATAATCACAACCTGACAATATCACTGTATCATGAACATACTTGCTTTTATTTTTAGGAAGTGGCTATTTTTACGGGCCGTCACATTTGTCTCTTTGGTTTATTTTATTACTTCGTCACACTCTTGTAGAACCGGGAGAGCATGAAGGGATAATTACTATTATTATTATTTGAATACAACACAATGGTGAGAGAATTCACATTCAATCACACTTACAAGTGAGGAAAAATTAAACAAACATTAAAATACAAGAGAGGCAACAGTATGCAAATTAAACTTATGAAGACGCAATGCAAGCAAAGAAAGACTTGAAGCAGATACCAGATCATTTGAGAGACAATTCCATACAGAGGCAATGCGGTTGAAGAAGAAGTGTCTAAACCGATCCTATTTAGCATTATGAATGGTTTGCACAGTGAATCATGTTGACGCAAATTATACTTGCAGTGACAATACTCAAAATAATTGGAAAATTGCAAATCACAAAGGTTATGACAAATTTTGAACATAAGTATGAGGTCGAATTAGAGTCTGCGTCTCTGCGATATTCGAGAGACTTGATGCCAAGTTTGCAAAGACGATCATTGTAAGAATTAAAAGGAATGTTGCAGCGAATGAAAGCATAACGAGTAAAATTTCTTTGCACTGATTCAAGAGGAACAATATCTTTTTTTAAATAAGGACTCCAAACACACGTATTGAATTCAACATTAGGGCGAACGTAGGTATTGAAAGCTTTTGGCAAAATCCAAATATTTTTAGGGGAAAAGGAACGCAAAATTTGATAAGAACACAAAGAGGCATGACGATGTATATGAGAAATATGGTAAGACCATTTAAGATTATCAATAATGTAAACACCTAAATCTTTAACAACAGAGACAGTCTTGATGTTAAGTGAACCAGCAAAAACAGAGTTAGAACAATGACTGCGAGATATACACAGATGTTCACATTTAGCTACTGCAAGATCAAGTTGATGAAGTTTGAGCCAGTTTGTGAATTTATCCAGACCCTGTTGCAAGCTAAAAGCATTATTGCTGAAAAGTTTGGCATCATCAGCATATAAAAACATTTCACAGTTAGGATTATCCTAAGAAACAAAACTAGTTGTACAGGCCCACACAAATAGCCACTGCCTTATTTTTAACATGGTTGTTTTAGTAGGGGAATAGTACCTGCTTGTGTCAACAGCTTTGAAAAAAACACATGAAAACAACCTTATCTCAATTACCAGATTACCACGGGTCCATTTCCGTAAAATTTCCTGACCTCATTCCAAGTCCATATTTCTATTTATCAAGTTTTAAGACCATAATTCTTTTCCATCATTCTGTTATTACTCTAAAAAACTGTTGCAGCTACCTTTCAACAAGCGAAAAAAAAACCATTACCAGATTTTCAAATATACATAAACTTCATACTACACTGCTAAGAGCGATAATGTTGTATTAGTTGATTATGCAAAATTGCAAGCAACCGGAACCGAACTTTGATATTTAATGTAAAATGTCAAAAAGTTCAAATCAAAACATACCAGATTGCTTGAAGCAAAACATCTTTTCATATAAGAATTAGACTTGGCACTGACAGATTGAAACAACCATTTAGAATTCAAAGAATATATTTTGGACATTTCAGCAAATTTAACAAGCCTACCGTAAGACTACACTGCTCATTAGATGACGCAGATTGAATTGCTTAAAATCTGAGGCAATCTGGCTCAACTTTTGCACATTTCATGTTTCTAAATTTAAAATCCCAAGTCAAAAACCAGTAGCCTGGTAACAAAATTAAAGTAGCTGACCAGGAAATTACGGTAGTTTAGTCCAGTGTTTTGCTGACTGAACCATTTTTTCATATTTATCCTCCTGCCACAAGAAAGCAAAGGAAGCACTGTAGTGACCTACACTGGATGAATCCAGACTCGCTTAGAATTTGCATTGTCTCTATGAGTTTTCAGTACGGTAATTCAGTTTTGCTTCTAATTTCTTAAATTTGTGGCTCAGTGCTTGTTAGATTTCACCAAGCAGGAAAACTGGTGATTATCATACCGTACCAGCTCATCAGCCAGTGAGCGCATTGCTATACTAGTCCGGTAACATCTAGTATCAGCCCCCAGGTGTGGTTAGGGTTAGGTTTGGTTAGGGTTAAATTTAGTCAGGGTTAGGTTTGGTTGGGGTCAGATTATAAATTAGGTTAAGGTCGTAAGCAGAGATGGGCATTTATCGCGATAATTTATTGGCGATTATTTTTTACTGATTATCATTATCGCTCTAAGTAGTTTGGATTTATTGATTACCGATTAGGGATGTGCCGAATAGCCGGCAAATCTAACTTACCGGATATCTGGTGCGTCACTATCCGGCCGAATACCGGATAGTAGCACTAAACCAAAATTAATAGTTTGATGTTTTTTGTCTACGGCTTCACGCTATCGTTTTGGTCGACTAGCAAGCCATGAAACTATTGCATGAGGTCATGTGACACACATGAAACTTTCAAAAGCGTTGAGTCATTAAGAATGGACTTCATTACTCTTAAGTCGGCCGAATCAGCAACGCGGTCGAGCGGTAGGAACTCAGTTGATATAATGACCATCTTATTGATCGCTTTTGATTCAACTACGATCCCCGACACTGCATTTGTGTATCAACACGTTTTCAATGTTGGGTTTTATTTTCGAGTAAGAAGAATTATGTTAAAAGTGTGGATTTTGGTGAAGAGTGTGCCGAAAATCGGATGCCAAGTCAGTCAGCCACCATAGGCGTCTAATTGGCGGGAGCAGGAACAGTGCTTCCTCAGGTCTAATACTGAAGGAGGCAACATATGTCCGGCCTCCGGGGTGTTTTCATTGTTACATTAAAAGTTGACTACATGCACATTGCAAGGTGACTAAAACACTTCCATAATGTAACAGCGCAAAGTATTAGAATCATTTTCACGAAATTTTGCGCTCATGCTATATATCAGGGATAGCGAACCACTGACCCGCGGGCCACTAAGTGACCCACTTGCAGATTTCAGTGATCCACTTGTAGTTTCGAAAACTATGGGAAAAAACGGTAACGAACATTTAAGAAGTGAAGAAAAGTTTATCTGCCTTTGCTGTGGCATTGAAGACCTTTTATTTGCTGTTCACACCCAATAGCCTATTTGCGGAAAGCTGGGAATTTATGAGGTAAAGACTTTTTTTTTTGCTCTTTGCATGCATTTCAGCAGAATTTGGGACATCGAAAGTTTTTTTTATATTATTTTTTGCGTTGCTAGTTCAAGCCCCTCATCAATATCATTACATCCGTGACCCACTTTTTTTTCGGTCTACAACCTTATATTTGACCCACCACTTAAAAAGGTTCGCCATCCCTGCTATAAATAATGCGAGAGGAAAACTATCAAGCGTGTGGCCTGCGTCAGTGGGGTGATTTTACGAGTAAAGCAATCGAATTAACAATTACCACACATTCCATTGATTTTTGCGGTTTTGCGCTTGTGAGCAATTTGTGATACTCATTGAAAGCAAACTTTGAAATATATCAAATCGTCATTATACTCGCGGTATTACGCCAAAGCATGTAGTGAGTGGCGAAGCCAATCTCTGCGCCAGTGCAACACAATTTCAAACTCCTAAAAAAAACGTCGCAACAGTGGCGAGCCTCCCTCACCGATAGCTATGTCTTTAATCACTATGCTAAGCAGTCCATAAAAAATAAGTTTGAATTTGAATTTTCCCTTGCTTTGCGCTATCATCAGAGCTACTAAAAAACGCAAGGTTTATAGTTAATAAATACTATAAAATTACTGCAAAAAATTGATCATGCGGTAAATCTGCAATGATGGGTGAATTATGTCAAACTTTTAACACAAACAGTCAATTGATGAACTAAGCACGTTGAATTAACGACTTCAACTTACTTAATGTAACAAAACTGCACAACATTTACAAGCAGAAGCACGTCCATTACAATGCTACTGGTACCTTGACACGTTGTTGTTTGAACGTAGAAAACAAAGTTTCTATAAAAATTCTCTCCCCTGCCGTTTGCCTTCGACAAAAAATTGGCACCTATGTCAGCTGCTCATTGCGTTTGTTTTTTCACTTCGAACAAAAAGCGAACGTGCAAGTTTTAGGACAGAAGACAGGCTTTTAAACGAAAATTATATGCATGGTCTTTACCAGAGACAACGATGGTGGTCATTGAAATTACATCGTCTCGATTTGATGCCGACTAATTACTGCCTTACAGCTACACCATTGAAGTGGCTTTCCTGATGACAAAACTCGGAGTGCCGAATAAAAAACTTGTATCAATAAACTAAATTTAAATGCACTTGATATAAAAAATTACCAACGCAGTCTAAGGTTTGGACTCGGTTCTACTTTTTGTAGAGAGTCTAAACAAAATTAAAGTTTTCAAACTTGCACCAAATTTTTTCACATAGATCGAAAAGGTAAATTTTATTTTTGCCAAGTCTACTCTATGCAATTTTTCTGAACTTTGAAAATATCCGGTATCCGGCCTGATAGCGAAGTACTATCCGGCCAGATACCTCAAAAAGTGCCGGATACCAGATATATATCCGGTATCCGGCACATCCCTACCACCGATATCGCTTTTGCTATATATTTTGTTATTGCCAATAAATTATCACGATAAACGATTCTTTATGCACACAGTGTTCAAAGTTAGGGAGTTGGCGCTATGGCAAAATTCATAGCGTCAAGTAATGCTCAGAGCATTTTTGAACTTATTGATTATTGTTATCGCTTTAGTACAGAAAAGTTTATCGTGCCCATCACTGGTTGTAAGTTAGGTTAAGGTAGGCAGACAGAAAAAGCGTGGGGGCTGATACTAGACATTACCCATACTAGTCTACCAGTATGTTACCGGTACTCACTCTGCACTGTAGGGCCATGTAACATAGTATATACTGTGGTAGGGCTAGACCATTGGCTATGCAGCTATTCACATTATCTGATTATGGTAGTCTAGACTAGTCTACATTTTCACTGTTCATACATTTTCGCAACATTTTGCAATAGGCAAGCCAACTCATTCAGATATTTGCACACATGATACACATAATTGCACTGACATCGAAAATCATCTCCGATTTGAAGTATCACTTCACCATGGTATCGTAGGTTTCGCAACACATCGCAAAACTGTCTGACAATTACTGGTACTGCACGGATACAACATTGCAATCAATCATGGACTTGAAGCACGAAGCTAACCAGAGCGTGACCACTTTAACGGATTGTGGAAGAACTTTGCGTTTGCAATTGCAACCTTTAATTGGTAATCCCTTCCAACGTCTGCAATTTTTTTGCTCAAGTGGCTGTCGCAACGTTGCTCATGCTTTTTCTTTGATTTGAAGATATGGTTTGAAGCAGAGATGTCCGGAGTCTCTTTTTTGAGACTCCGACCAATCCTGCTCCAAAATTACGGAATCCTACTCCAACTCCTGCTCCTGTTTACGCCAAAAATCAATACTCCAACTCCTGTTTTCACTTCTGCTACTTGGAGTATTTTACAAACTTTACAATCACAAATATTATTCAAACTTTAGGTCTATGTTAAATTTCATGCTCTCCAGAATAGAGATTCATGACCAGTTTATAAGCTAGTCCAACGTTTTAAAATGCACATTTCCTGTTACAAACTGAATGAGGTTATTTTCAAATTAGCTGAAGTTATTTTCAAATTGTACTGAACTGATAATTCAACAGTAATTGAGAAACTGTGAAATGAACTTGCACTCTTCGAGTCAGTAGCCATCCGTTATACAGGTCAGTTACAGCACCTTGTTATTATTTTAGAGTCCTTACAGGCCTACCACGGTTGTTTAAAGATTGTGCGCGAACCGATGCCTCATAGCGAGCATAACTTCAGTCAATGTTAAGTTTACATTACAATACCGGGCGGTAGTGGTAGAGCAACGAACCTCTTACGTAACACTAACGTTAAATAATTCCTCATCAATGACTCAGGCCTATATATCAATCGAAAAGTTGTGAAAATAACCCCCGGGCGCCAGAAGCGCTTCACATACGAACAATCGTTCTTTTGACTTATTCTACATTGGTGACCCCGACGTAATATGAACGCGCAACTTTCAACTTTCCGATTAATATATAAGTCATTGGTGGAAAATTATTTAACGTTTGTGGTAGCCTATGTATAGGAGGTTGGTTAATTGCCACAGTTGTTTAAAGAAATGGTTACTCCGGCTTCAACTTCTACTCCAGTTTTGACGTTAAAATCAACTCCGAGTCCAATACGGCTCCGAACAAATTTGCTTGACTCCGGAGTCCGGATCCGACACGTCTCTAATTTGAAGTTTGTCTGCTACAACTTCGTTGTGTTTTCTCATGCAGATCATGTTTAACGTTTTATGCAATTTGTTGCTCGTCTATTCTATAATCTAGCGTAGGCCCACTCTTTATTCTTCATAGCAGAGGTGTCCGAAGTCTGTTTTTTTAGACTTCGACTCCAATCCTGCTCCAAACGAACAAACTCTGACTCCAGCTCCGGATCCTCTGAAGACCAGATACCAAAACTCCTCCTCCGGTTTTGACTATTGTTTTTCGCGCCCACAAGCATGACTTCAGTTCATTTTCACGACAATGGCTTAATCTGAATTCAATGAGTGACCTACAACATCAGTCAATCTGGCTCCGAATTTGAAGTTAAAGTGAAATTGGACTCCCAGAGTAGAATTGGAATGTTTTATTGCTGACGTCAAAACGCGCAACGAAACATAAACAAAAACATAAACACGCTCGTAGAATGTCCAAAAAAAAATCGATATCACGCGTCAAAGTAGGCTGCGAAGAGACCTTACCGTTCTTCGAGTCAAGCAGTCCCCCGGAAAAACTGAGTTGCAAGTTAAAATTTTACGAATAAACGATATGGAAACAAACAAAAAAAAGGAACAAGATACAGCACAGAAAAGAGAGGAGGCTCACAACCGGATTAAATCAACGAGGGAAAACTAACAAAGCCTATTATTCTAAATCCCTTTACCAAATATAGGCTAATGCAGAGGTGGGCGCAATTTCGTTAATCGTTAATTCGGTAATAACGAAGCTAACTTTTTCATTAACTGGTTAATTCGTTAAATTTCTTTTTGAAATTAACGGACTAAATTAACTTCCGTTAATGCATGATAACTTCCGTTAATTTTTTTTAAACGGTTATTTCTCTCATTGTTGGTTAAGTTTGACTTCGATAAACCAGCACAATGCGATCAATGAGGTCAAAAAGCGAGATAAAAACAACAATAGGCCTACAAATTGTTCATGAGTAGAAACAATTGCTTAAATGCTTACGCAAACATTTATGTTGAACATTTTTTAGCTTTTTTTCGAAAAGAAATGCCGTTTTAATTAAAAATAACGATTGAGCGAACTTAATTAACTTCCGTTAATTGGAGCTGAATTTAACGAATTAACGTTAACAGAGGTACATAACTGTGTTAACGAAGCTAACGTTTTGTATTAACTTGCTCAACTATGGGCTAATGTGATGACGAAACTAGGCCTAAGTTACAAAGGTTTTAAAGCGAGGCTTCGCCACAGACAAAAAAGGCAAAACTATGAAGTCACGAATTATCATCCGCTGGAGGGCAGCCTAATAAAGAGCCACGAAAATATTGAAATATGTACTGTAGTTTACATCCAGTATGGTTCTGCTAAAACTCGTTTGAGTCCGGATCCAACTCAGGCTCCGCATCCTGCTTTTACACACCTCTGCTTCATACCAGCCAAGTCGTGAATCTGTTTGCTGATCATATGCCCATAGCTACGCTTGTAAATCTGGCAAAATGTGGACCTTGGAGTACTACCCAGCAAATGAAGTTATTAAGCCTAGTAGATAGGTTGAGTTTTCTCATTGTTTCTAGTCCTACCTCAGAGCATTTTTATACACTGAAAATGGTATCAAAAGTTGTATTGTAGCAAAGCACCCAACGCAGGTACGTGCAATTGCAACACTTTTTTCAAGTTACAAAATCCGTTTAATTACTCAATCTATCGATATCGGTAGACCAGACAAATAATTATCTTTAATACTGTACAAAACCTGTAACAGGGCAAGGGGCTGGATATGATTTATCCTGTGCCATCTCAGCTTACCTAAAGACTTTAAGCATAAAACATTTGAATTTAGTTAGGCGACAGCGCTTCACCACCCATTCTTCACTCCAGGCCCCAGTCCCAGTGGGTCAGAATAAATCTACGTGGATGACAAAAAGTTTAAACCCACGGCACCTATGCCATTCATACATTGTTGGTTTTCAAACTGAAGGTTAAGCCAAAAAAAGACTTGAAATATAACCTATTCATAAGCGTAGCCTATAGGTTTATAACACAGTGACATAACAAAAAATAAACTTCATGTGATACGGACAAATTTGGGTCACGTCACGATTTTATCAACAAACAAATATATTAGGTGATCTATTGTAATTGTTCATGTTGTTGCAACGTAAAAAAAAGTGCAAAACACGAATATTAAAAAAGTTAATGCAATTTCTTTCATTTAATTGGAAGATTTTGACATTTATTCAGCTGTGGTGTCCAAAAGGCACTGCTGATGATGACACCTACTTCTAGCCGTCGAAACGTCCACCCAAAAAAAATAGAATGCTTTGAAATTAGTTTTCTAAGTAAGTTTTTTTCATCTTTTTGGAAAATGGAAATGCAGACACTTCAATTATTGAATGACGCACTGCTTCTTTTGATGACGTTGTCTACGATCAGCATAAGAAAAGGAATATCGGTGCATGGCGGGATTGACAGAGTCCGATGAGTACAACGGATTCTGGCCGAGTAATGGATGAGAAGGGCGGTGAGGAGATGAAGGAGTGGGAAAATTTTGAACTGGCACGGAGGCACGCCTAGCTCCTGCGTTTCGACGAATAGGAGAAGCCCTGCAAAAAAAATTGCTCAAGACAAGAAAAAAAAACGAAAAAACATGCAAATGATCACGTAAGCCGTATATCTTTCCTAAAAGATTTACAACTACACTTAAATGAAGAGCAAAATTAAAGACAACAATTTATCAAACAATACTCCTGGTTACTGCTTATTTGTGCTCATCGTGATGTAGGCCTAATGGCCTATATCTGCATCGACAATCTTTTGACCATTTTCTAACTTCACTCAAGTAGGTTACCAACTTTCCGTTTTCTTTTCTCGTCCTTTTATTCCAAGTTTAAAACTGTTTTACCAAGAAGGCCTTCAAAAACTTCAAAATAGCCTCAGCATTGTCTGCAACCTACAGTTTTTGTACGAATATTATACAGGGTGTTCATAAAGTCCTGATACAATTTGTCATGTAAATATATGACAAATTGTATCAAGACTTTATGAACACCCTGTATATTTAGACAAAAGTTTCGATAAACTGCTAATGATCTTAGATATCCATTGACCCAATGCAATTTGAGTCCTCACGTTGAAAGGTAAATATGAAAAATTAAAACGGGAGTGTAAAAAGCGCTGTAACAACCTTAGGCAAAAATGTCAAAGGTTGTTCCCATTAGCATTAAATTGTGAATCTCAAAAAGTTGACGATCAGATCCACGCGCAGAATATCAAAGCATCAAAGTGTGTTTTTTAAGGGTAAATTTAAATATTTACACACAGTGGTGTACGCAGTGAAGCTTCTATGCGCGTGCCCTCCCAAGCCATTTTGGATACTTGCTCAATAAACGTTATGAATTAGACTCCTAGAAACAATCGTGACTCCTTAGTCTTTATGGTAAATAGCTCGTAGCTCTTCCTCAAAAAGCTTCCGCGGGCGCCTCTGACCGTTGGGAAAAGCACTTTGCGGGATTCCCTCATCTTGGTGTGATAGACACATGGCTGACAACTCCTAAGCGAGCTCGTATAGCGCATTAATCGCTTTCTCGTGATAGGAGGATAAATATGCGACAAAATACAAATGTCACGCTGCAGCTAATACAAAACATTGCGCGCTGTCTTTAATGCCATGCTGTAGGCGCAAATGGTAAACACAGTCAGGTTTAGCTCACCCTAATCTATCCCATCTCTCATAGTCGCTATCATCACTTGAAGTGCATGTGGAACACCATCCATCGTCGTCTTCTTCAGTAAATGAATGTCTGCTTCCACTTTTGCTTGGCTCTGACGTTGATCGTCGGAAGATGTAATCGCTTGATCGGGTTCTTTTCAACTTTTTACTGCAAGTTTTTGACTTTCTACAACAGAATTTTTGATCAAAAAAGTCAGATCAAATCTTCATTTGGTGATATTACGCCGAAGCGTGTATTAAGTGGCGGGACCCATCTCCGCCGCTAAACGCCTGGGCAGCTCCAAAGAAACGTCCCAGCGGTGGCGAACCGTTGGCGATACTCTGTCCGATTCGATCGGCCCGGGAATCGAACCCAGACCGTCTTCAACCACTACACCAACCAACCGGTTTAAGAACAACAATTTTACCAAGGTTAAAGGCGCGTTTACCGATACGCGACAAGCGGTAACGCGATTCGCAGCACGCGACAAAAAATTTTTCGCACCTCGTTTGCTTTATTTTACTGTTCACCGATCACGCGAAAACCTGCGAAATCCTTCTACATTTACTTACATTATAATTTTAGTCGCGTCATCGCGAGTGGCGTATCGGTAAACGCGCGTTTAGAACAAAGTAGTAAAGTTCTTTTCAAAGTGAGAACAACCTCTAGAGGCAAAGTTAGCAAAGAGCAAGAACTAAGCTCGAAAAAAGCAATAAAGATTTCAAGCACAAACTAGAGGTTTTCAAATGTAACTGTTACCTCAGTATTTTAAGTGATATCATTTTCATAAAATAATAACATCATTCTTTCAACTATAACTTCCCACTAACTAAAATTATCAACAAGCTATAGAAAATACGCTTCACAGCATCTGCCTTACACCTCGTGGGGAGAAAAACGTTTGTTGACAGCAATAAACTTAACATGGCAAAGAATATCCCTTGCCATAGAATAGGACCCAAACACTACTATAACGGTCGAGGAGCATTTGATTTGGTTTTGACTTTTTATCTTTCTCCTCCAGTCACGAGAAAGCAACGGAGGCGCTATACGTAGGACGAATTCAGACTCGCTTAGGACTTTACTTCCGAGTCCTTCGGTTGAGTTTTGCTTCTGACTTCTTTAATTTGCTGCTTAATAGATTCTACTAAGCAAGAATAATTAATGTGAAGCATCTTATCCGAGGACGCAACAACGAGGCTTGGGTGGGAGTTGAACCATCAATTTTGCGACCACGGCCGTGGTAAAAACGACGTTCTAAACCACTACTCCCACGATACCGCCAAGCAATTAAACATGCCGCGGCAGCAATGTTGGAAATTACTACAACTAAATTATCCATTCAGCGACATACATCAAACTGATAAACTCTTACTACATGCTTTGATTCACTCACCGTGGTTTTGTTGAAGTTGGAGATCGTTTGCAGCGCGATTTACTGGAATAACGAGCGCTACTGGAAAGGCGTTGGTTGCGCTGAAAGTAGGAAAAGTCGCCTTGGACATGGCAGAAACCATAACCGTCATCGCCTTCTATTTTAAATAAAAAATGACCTCATAATTATTTTTACTGAATGCAAACACCATCATTATTTTGATTTGATTTCGAAATTGTGAAGTACGTTGGGAATTTCGGGCCCTTCTACAAGTATGCTTGATTGGGATAATAATAAACTTAGGCCAGGAAAAACGCATTTAAACGTTAAAAAAACATTTTTCTTCCTTCGTACTAAAGTTTTGACTACCTATTAAGTTACGCTATGCGATTGAACTGGAAATATGGGCGCCGAAAGAGAAAGACAATAGGTCCCCCCCTCCAAAACTTTATCACTAAAATTAGTTTTGTGCCATTTAGTACCGTATGTATAGTTACTTCCTGGAACAAAATTGTGATTGGTTCTCTGCCACAAAACATTCTGCCTACGCCCCCTTAGAGGCAACAGCATCTCTGGAAGTTTCAGTTTCATCCTTTGACTTAGTCCTCAGCCCCCGCCGGCTGGCGTAGTGGTCAAAGACATCGCTATCGATGCAAGAGGTCTTGGTTTTGGGCTCTGTCAAATCGAACACAGTGTAGCCAATGGCTCACCACCTCTGCGACGTTTCCTCGGAGCTGTGTCGCGCCCTTGCGCTAAGCCGCGGAAATGGGCCCCGCCACTTGTACACGCTTAGGCGTATACCGCGAGTATCATGAAGAATTTTGGTTTTAGCCAATAAGCATAGTCTTAATCAGAGATAGCAACGGAACCTGCTTTAAATAATTATTGACTTTGCAATTGAAACTTGGAGTATTGGATACGGATTTATTTCCAGCTAAAAATTCTCACGAAATTCCTTATAATTTGAGACTACCTGGTGCGATGGAATTCTGAATTTCATCCATTGACCCACATTTCTGTATAGAGCTGCTTTTTTTCAAAATGCCTTTTAATTGTTTGTTATCATGAAAATATTTTGTGGAAGTCGTAGGGCCTTCATCTGAAAAGGATGTAAAGTAAGATCAATGTTGCATACTCTGTGTCATACACTGTTGTTGTTTATATTTTCTTTTTTTTTACTTCAAAGATCACGCAAAATTATTCAACAGCCTTTGAAATCTTATTGATTTCAGGCTATGTATTAGCCTTTGTACTTCAGCAATCAAAAATCGTTGAATTTTTGTTGTAAAATGAAACATAAAAATTCCTCACCTGCTGCAGTTGAAGGTTGGAAAGCGGGAAAATTATTGATTGCTTCAGTCCCGTAGCAATTGGAAAAAAAATCCGGAAATTTTTCTCCGCTGCTGAAGATCCGCTCGCTTTTGCTTCGTTGGACCAAGCACCCGTTTTTGCCCTTATGATTGGGTAGTTTTTTAAGTGGGGGATTTGTCATGAAATCAGTGCAAAAGTCCGCAGCTTCACCCTTAACGGATTGAGGAACCTGACTTTTGTGAAGCCAAGGATCACGCAACGGTTCCGGCTCGGTACTTTCCGTGGCTGATGTAGTTCGAGATGACTTATAACGTGTTCGTGGAGCAGGAGTTGGTGCCGTCGCACGAGGGAGTCCTGGAGCACAACTGGTGGCGGTGAAAGTAGGTTTGAAGTTTATTGAGTTGGTAAATTGTTGATTTTCCAATACATTTTGTTTCACACCTTGTCCGTTCTTACCAGAAAATTTACAACTAGATAAATTTAAACGGAAAGAAAATTCAGATGCGGATTCTTCTGGGCAATCTTCACCGGTAGCAATAAATTCGGTAGTTTCTTTATGCGCAACAGGTGAACTAGGTTTCGTTTGATATTTTGATCTTGATGTGTCAGATAAACATTTCTTAAAGCTTTGATCAAGAATTTCAACTGTGCTGCTACTGTAACCACTGCTGTCAGTGCTGTTAAATGTATTCTGTCCATGAGTGAAATTGCCGTCACTTGTTCGAGTCGAAGGATTTTTTGCAAGTGATGTGAAGTGTGGGGCAGGTGCATGCGATTTGCGCTCACTATTGCTACTTGGATTCGCTTTTGTAACATCACGTATTTGCATGTGCTCTGAAACACTGCCAGACGCTGTAGAAGTCTTGTCATTACGACCGGTAGAAGCAGCTATAATCGCACTTGTGGGGTAAACGTCCTCTGTAGGAGCAAATACTTCATTTTCTAAAGTAACATTGTCTCTCGTTTCATCCCACGACCTGTCATGAAGCGACAAATTTTCAAGGTTTAAACTTCTTCGAATATTGTGGGAAACTGGCAACGATGGCGTTTGGTATTGAGTTTTCTGTTACGAAAAGAAAATCAACATTTAAGATCTTACAATAACAAAGAAACCTTCCAAGTGCCTTATCACAGTTGGTTTAAGATCAGTAAAAGTTTTTTGCCTGGTGTGTGGCCGTGAGTAGCAAATCCCTTACCAACGTGAGAGCTGAATTTAATCCAATATTAAAGCAATTCATGACAATGGACGGCTCAAGATTATAGACCAAGAGAGACGATATGATTTTTTATGGCAATGAATTACACCTTACGGCTAGACAATTAGAGGTTTGATGAAAATATTTATAAACCAAAACTAATCTTTTATGAAGATAACTTGTTTGAAGTTCACTTTCTAACTATTGTAGTTTCGTCGATCATACGTTCAAAAGTTAAGAAAAAATTTAAAAAATTCGTATTAAATTGAGCTCAAGCAATCTAAATATAACCTATTTGTTTGTTTAGCGTTCAAATCTACATTCCTTGTTGTGTGACATGATATACAGTAGTTCCTACCTGGGAGTCTGAATCGTACATAAGTCCATCCTGTTCGTTACAACACACCCTCGAACAAAATATCCTTCCTGCTTTCGGCAGGAAGGGCAGTCCTTGGAGCGATTTTTTGCAGCGAAAACAGCAAAAACACCGGTCATTGGCGTGCCAGCGATGCCCTTCGTGTTGCAATTGTCCAACATCAAGTCCTGGCAAATAACCATAAATATCAACAACAATCTGCTTTAATTCATATAAGCTATATTGCTGCTACATCTATGCAAGCCATTTTAGCGAACGGTCCTCTGAGTGCATAAATTGGTGAAAGCGGCTACGTAAACCGGTGTAAAGTGTAAATGCTTTGTATGAACCTACCATTGAAAAAACGATACCAAATATTCTTGATGAAAACTGAAAAACATTTACCGGAAGGCTATACCACCAATGCATTTAGTTTAGGATTAGAAAATTCAAGTAATGAGAAAAGTCGTGGAATGATAATAAACTGCTTATGTTGCTTTAAATACGTTGTTTAAACGAGATCGTCAAAAGGTGTTTGATGAACTGTTGAAGAATTACAAAACGGAAAAATTTAATTCAAATATTTAAGGAAAACGCGTGAAAAGATTTGTAAAGAGGTATGTGTCGCATTTCGCGTAAGTCTGTTTACTAAAAAGAAGGTTTAAGTAGGCTAATGATCTAAATATTTGACGTTCTTACCTATTTGTTCGCCGCACGTGCAGCAGTATTCGGCATACAAGGTTTCAAAGCACTCAGTGCAATGTGGTCGACCTTCTCTTGAAATATACCGTTGACCTCCCAACACCTGATCACACTCGAAACAACAGAAGTGATTCATGTGCCATTGGCGACCCTCAGCGTCCGTGCATTCGTCCGAAAATATAATCTGAAAGAAAAAATGTGAGAAAACCAAAAATAAATTCAACACGTGCAAAGTAGTTTACAATTACCCCAAGTCATCATGCCTACGACTTAAAAATGGTATATGTAGTTACTTGGCTTAGTGCCAGCATTAGGATCAATGTAAAATATTAAACAAGAATGGTATAAAACTAATTATAGTTTTGGGCGACAAAACCTTAATATGGGTGCGGTGTGGACAAAACTTTATTTTTTCAGCGTATTTAGGCCATTTTTTTCTGACATACATTGGGAATATCCGATATATTTTGTGCATGTTTTTGGTACAATATAAAAGTAGAACACTTCGGATATACAAGTTATGAAAAAAAATTAAGATGAAAAAACATGGGTCACAAAATAAAACGGCGCCCCACACCTTGGCAGTTCAAAAGCGCCTAAAAACTACCAAGTGTTTCATTTTTTAATTACCTCATCACAAGCCGAGCACCGGGGTTTAATTGATTCAGCATGATGCCTTCCACAGTAAATCCGACCATTTTGATAACAGTAAATCAAGTCAACCAATAATTCATGACAAATACAGCAGCAAAAACAAGAAGGATGCCAAATCATTCCTTTTTTAGATTTAGAAGCAACAATAATCAATTCTCCGCTGTTTATAAGCGCTCCACACTGGAAAACAAATGCCGAATTTTTAAGCATGAACAAGCCAGTTATTTTCACACCAGGTTTCATTTCTCGTATTTTTCGTATAGTGAGCTCACCTTAAAATTAAAGTAAATGGTGCTCTTCCGGCCCCAAGCTTTAAACAAAAACCCAACTCAGGTCAAAAACTCAAAATTTAATCCAAAACGACTTTTTCTGTCGATGTGTAAATACGATTACTAATAAATGTAAAACGTAACTGTTCGCGTTTTTTTTTTCAACTAACTTAAAAGTAGTCCTAAATTTTTGGCCGGCCTTAAGCTTCTCAACCCATGACGACGTCCTCGTACATTTGTCCGTTTTAATCTCTTTGAAATTATCTTACGCCCCACATCATCAAGGAATAGAGAGAAAACAAGAGTAGGTATAATCAAAGAAACAAATAGACTAATAATTAATTCAGCTAAATGCTTCAACAATTTTTTGAAATATAATTCTACACATGCTGCACTCACTGTTGAGCATGCGCTTCCCTGCTTTCCAATCGGAAAAACACGAACTTCGCCTCGACCCAAGTTTTCACGTTTTCTGCGATCACTAAAGGTTTTTAATTCCTGCTTTTCCTCTTCAGATAGACCATTGCAGTAGACCGCCTGAAATGGTTTTAATTTTTAAAACTATGGTCTGTGAAACTACAATTATTAACTAGTTGAGTATTAACAAACTAAACCCCGTAAAAAACAGTCTTTGATTTACTGTACGTTAAAAGATAGGATAGTAATTAAGATATGACATGTTTTGAAAAACTTAGCTGTCAACGCAACTAAACTGACGCCACTGACAATTACCACATCGCCAGCAGCACTGACGAGGCCTGAAAGATCGAAACAAAGTTTTCAGCAACTAGCACAATTTTTTCAGTTTGACTGCAGCCGTCTTGCTTTTGGAAAAAGCTTCAACAGAAACCAAAAACGGCAACCCGGGGTAAAAGTTAGAGCCTTCGCCTTATAGTTTGAAGTTCAATTCCTAGTCAAGTCACCATATCTCTGCATGCCAACAGGTTTCGTAAAATACAGTGAAAAAAACTTAAAAGCTTTAGAAATTAAAACTAACGTGGTTGTAGTATGCGGAACCATTTTTCCATGGGGTAGCCAGATTTTGAGCAATGCAATTCAGCAACAATGTTAAGATCTTAAAAAGTCAGGCGTAAGCTCGCATTGCTGCCAGCAACAATTTTAGAAAGACTCTCAGTAAGACAAAGTAAGAGTGTGCAGTTTAGAGCAGTGGTTCCCAACCTTTTTACGCTTTCGGCGTCCTATAACCACCAAAAAAGTTTTGCGGCACCCCGATGCAATTGAAAAGCTTCCGACTCTAATAAAATCAATTCTTAGGAGTAAAGTTTACATCAAAACAATACTTTGAAACAGTTTTGATTAAAAGCGGCTATGCAGAACACTGAAAATGCCAAAAAATGACTTTTTTTATTTTAGAAAGTCAGAGCGAAATTTTCTTCTAATTAATCGATTTTTTTATCGGTTATCAGTCAAGTTTTCTTCTTTTTTTCTAATGTACAGGTATCCTTGCTAGTACTTTCACTTTCAGCAACTGCAATTGCGCTTTGATCAATGCTTAACTTTCCTCGTAATAAGTTTCTCCTTGATCTGGTGGGACCCTACCAAAGAGATAAATAAGCTGCGGCACTCTGGCAAAACTGGATCAATTTTATGAGGTTTTTGTCCCACCGAAAAACTGTATGAAATAACACAGAATGAATTGTACAGTATAGCACACGCAAATAAAGGTATTTATTAAAAAGTCAATGTGAAATTTGGGCATGACTTCTAGCACAAATTCCCTTAATATCTGGGGGCACATTCGATAAAGCCACCCTCATTTCTTCCTCGACAATAAGTAGTCGTTCTCGTTTTTTAGTTTTTATGTTCGCCAAAACGGAAAATTTTTTCTCACATAGGTATGACGTGGAAAACTGAAGCAAAAGTGCGATATCTTTTCTTCCAACGCAAGGATATTTGTTTTGAACTCTTATCCAGAACTCGCCGAAAGGCATCGGCTTGTGCATTAGCTAAAAATTTCCATCGTTACGAATGTCAATTAAGCCTTCTTCTTCTTCTTTAAGATTCAAAACTACATCAGAGTTCAGCGGTAAAAATGGATTTCTTACCCACATGTAATTTGCCGTGGACAAGCTCGGAAAATACTTCTCAATTTTTTCTTCCAACGATTTTAGTTGCTGAGTTATTAAAGAGACAACTTCTTTGTTCTTCATTTCAGAGAAATGTGAAAGCATGTAAAAGTTTCCGTTTGCCACTCTTAAGGACCATAATTTCAGATTTTCTCTCAGTGTCTTCATTTTATCCGTTGAAGTTATCATTTTTGCCCTGCATTTTTGAATTCACGCTATTTAAATGGTCGAAGATATCTACCAAATACGCTAATTTGGAGACCCAATTGTAATCGCAAAGCAATTCGCAAAACTCTTGTCGCTTTTCAAGGCTGAAAAAAGATAGCATTTTATCCTTCAACTCACATACTCGTGACAATGTTTTTCCACGCGACAACCATCTTACTTCGGTATGCAAAGGAAGATTAGCATAGTTTGCTCCCATTTCTTTACAAAGCTTCGCAAATAGACGTGATTTAAGTGGTCTACTTTTGATGTAGTTGACCATTTTGACGACTTTGTTTAACACTTCCTTTAGGTCTGAACCTAATGTTTTTCCGCATCGTGATGAAGAAAACAGTGTGTTATCATAATATCACTATTTTCCCGTTTTGCTGACGATACAAATCCTTTTATTGACCCATCCATCGATGGAGCTCCATCTGTGCAAATTCCTACGCACTGTTTCCAAGATAACTTTGTTTCTTTCAGATACTTATTCTAAGTGTCGAAAATATCCTGACCAGTGGTGGTTTCTGTAAGTTCTTTGCAACAAAAAAAAAACTGCTCTGTTATTTTTTCATTATTGACATACCGGATAAATGCCTGTCTCTGGGCTTTCCCACCGATGTCCGTTGATTCATCGACTTGTACTGCAAAAGTTTTACTTTTCTTCACCGAAGTAACGACTGTATTTTCTATGTCGGCAGACATAACAAATTCGTGTACAAATCGCATTGTTTGACAAGGGAATCTTTTTTATTTCTTTCTCAGCCTTATCTCCGAGCATGGTTTTCACAACTGCACTGCAAGCAGGAAAAATAATGCTCTCCGCTTCCGTGTGAGGCCTTGAGTTTTTAGCTATGATTTACGCTACTAAATAACTGGCCTCTTGAGCTTTGGTAGACACTTTGAAAACTCTTGTAAACGCCTGACTTTGCTGTTTCCTCTCAGCTAAAATTCTCTCAAAATATATGCGCGGTTTATCAGAAAGATGTCCATGCTTTGCAGTGAAGTGTCTGCTCAATTTACTTAGCACCATGGATTCGTTTGGCAATTTTGCTTTGCATACAAGACACTCCGGAAGAGGTTGTGCTTGATCGCCACACCAAGTAAAGCCTATAGTTAAATAACTGTCACAGTAAAGGCGAGTTTTTTCCCTTTCTTTTTACTTGTGCTTCCTATGTGTACTGCCTCTTCTGCATCATGATCGCCGCCGCTTGCCTTATTTTTTTCGTAATAAATTTCTCCATCATAATTATAACAAAAATTTGATTATAACTCAGCTTTTTATCTTTTAGCCTACCTATATATAGCCCCGCATTTCGACTGTCGACCATGTACTCCAGTTGGACTTGACTTGACCGGAACTCTCCAACAATGATTGTTTTCATGACAAAACAAGTGCACCCGCAGAAGCAAATTTAAAAGAGCAGATTTTTGTTTCTCTCAAGAAACTGCCTTTTAGTGTAAAAAGTGAGTACTTTGCTGCGCAAATACGCAACAATATTCACACCATGCAGTGATTATAATTTCTTTCGGTAGAAGAACTATTTGGTCGAAGTTTTAACCAAAAGAATAGGCCGCAGTATTGCTACATCTCGTGCCACCCTTGAGCATTGCAACTGGCACCCCAGGGTGCCGCGGCACCCTGGTTGGGAAGCACTGGTTTAGAGCAATTCAGCCTTGATTTTGTAAATCAATGTCATCATAAATGTCGGTTGCGGTAATAAACCTTCTTCAGGCAACATTGCCGGTGACTATAATGTGTAACGATGGATCATCAACACACTTGTATAAACAATAGGATTTTTTTATAGTAATGAGTTCGCAGGGCAACAGACTTGACGTGATAGATTGTTTGCAACGTGGCTAAATTTACAACCATCCGACATTTGATGTAACGAAATAATAATGAAACAAAGACTTGAAGCTTTGATAAGATAAGATTAATCTTGCCCTATAGCCAGATCGAATTCAATTTAGCTTCAAAAAATTCTCATTAAAATTTTTACTTCGTTCCAGATTAAAATTTTAATTAATATACCGGTATCCTATATTGAATTTCATCAGTGAAAGCAAAAGATTTACTAGTTGGTTAACATGTGCGCAGCGACTTGTAACCAAGGGTGGAAACTCAAACCTAAACTTAAACCTGAAAACTCGATTTTAAAGGAAATTTTGGAAACTCAAACCGAAACTGACACCTACTTGGCCAAATTTTTGAAAACCTAAACTTGAACCTAAATCGTTTTTTTTTTTTTGGAAAGTCAAAACCGAAACTGAAACTAAAACCTGTTCAAAATTTTCTAAGGATTTGGGCTTTAAAAATTGTTATCACCATCATTACCAGTGCAGTTCCTTTAATGCTGAGCGTCAAATAGAAGAGTTGTGAATACTAATTTTTGAGTCTTTGACTTCACCAGACTAGAAATTATACCCCAGTCGACAACTTCTGAAGCAATCGGCCATCTGAGCTGCTACTTATCATTGTAATAAAACAAAAACGCCACGAAGTAGGGCATTTAATAATCCGTATTCAAGATTAAGTAGCTTTCTTGGATGAAACTTCAACCGAAAATGAAACCCAGAAACCGAAGCTGTGCGTAAGCAAAACTGAAACAGAAATTCATTTTTCGACAGCCGTGAAACCAAACCAAAATTGAAACCTGACATCTGGGTCTCGACACACCGAAACTGAAACTCACACCCTAACGCCAAGTAGCCAGCAGGTTTCCACCCTTGCTTGTAAGAATGATGAGATTGAAAATAATTAGGCTGCGCATTTAATCATAATTATGTCTCTTACTTTCAAAGTAGTCATAATTTTACTAAATCTACAGTAGGTTGGCAAACTGTAAGTTGCAACCCAATTGTGGGCTCTGAGCAATATTGAGTGGATCGCGGTCTATCTACTATTATTTTAGAGTTACAAATATCGGTAGTTATAGTAATTGAACGAATGATTAAGACTGCAATAGAAATACAGCCCTGATCGCGTATTTTTCACTCTAAAATAAAATGCTGTACCTCAGTTGTTCAGCGCATCGCTATCGGTGTGGGAGGTTCAGGTTTCATTTCCCGCACCGGTCAAATCGGATACGGTGTCGCCAACAGCTTGCCACCGCTGCGACGTTTCCTCGGAGCTGTGTTTCATTGGTGCTAAGCGGCGGAAATGGGCCCCGCCGCTCATTACACCATTCGGTGTACTCCCGCGAGTAGGCTACCGTACAATCAAGGTATGATTTTGATTCGTACTGCCGGCCTATATACTTTTTTCAGCTGTCGGAAGCGCGTCTGTAGTGCACAAAACCAACAGCATCAACAATGAGTCAAAGATCACGCGTTGCGGCTTTGATTCACGGATTGAGACGATCCCAAGTGACGTAGATTAGGTGTCGACTGAGTAAAATTCTGAGTTTATCCGAATCTCTTTAGAAATTTGTTCAAATTTTCGGTTCATAGTTTTACAAAGCAATTTTTTGCAATATATCATTGCTGGATTTTGCTACCGTTTGCTGGATTTGGAAATGGGCTAATTAGTTTTAAAAACAAAATGCAGTATAATCAGAGGACTCAATTTCATTCTAAAGTCAAAACTGGTATTGGTGACAAGATGAGTTTTCAAAATAGTAAATTCTCCAATGACAAAATTTTCAGAATGAAAATGACGACGATAAAATGGTTATGAGCATCGAGGTCAGGTTAAATCCGATTGTTCGGAGTGACAAAGAGTCTTAGCATTTCATTTTCGCTGCTTTGTTAATCAGATACAGATAAACGGGAATTAAGCAATAGGCTAGTAAATAATGCGGCTCCAAAAACGAACTAAGTCACTTTAAGACCGAAAAGATTTAATTAGACCACATAGCTTTCAGCAATTGACGACGATAATGGCTTTAACGAAACGAACGACTGCAGTTCATTCCCACTGTATGTTAGCAATCCACACAATTACACTTCTAGAAACAATTTGGATGCTTTCTACACCTTATTGAACTATAAGCTATACAAGAAATCGATCAAACAATTCTGAATTACGATCGTCATGATTATTAAGGAGCAGTCGTGTCAGATAAATTAGCGCTGAGGAGTTTGTTCATCTGTGGCAACCTTTAGGCTATGATTTAGGCTCTTACAATATCACCGCTTTGCAGTTGTTTCATCACTAGCTGCATTCACGAAAATGAATTACCATAGAGTACAGAGCTGCCAACTGGAACTTGCTGAACTCGTTTTTATTGCCGGATTCGAACTTGAACTCGTATTCGAAAAAAGTTGGTTGACTTTTGAATTTATCCTAAACTTGACAAAAACTACTTAAAATTCGCGTAAACTCGGTAGAAATGACTGAATTCGAACTTAAACTCGGCAAATCAAAAAAGCAACGCAAACTCGGCTCGTGAATTTTTTGTGAACTCGAACAAAGTCGATTAAAATGCTGGCGAGTTCGCAGCACTGGCTAAGTAGGTGAAGTTTGAAACCTTAGGCCTTCGGAGAAAAACTAAGTTCTCGTTAAGCGATGAACCTGAAAACCAGCTAACAAAATCAAACCATATCAAATCTTCATTATACTCGCGGTATTACGCTGAATGTGTAACGAGTGACGGGGCCCATCTCCGCGGCTTAGCGCCTG
This sequence comes from Trididemnum miniatum, assembly GCA_964006365.1. Classification (NCBI taxonomy): domain Eukaryota; kingdom Metazoa; phylum Chordata; class Ascidiacea; order Aplousobranchia; family Didemnidae; genus Trididemnum; species Trididemnum miniatum. The sequence goes on along the minus strand of OZ023236.1, from coordinate 12,444,608 downwards.
GACAACACAGCTTCGAAGGAACGTCGCAGCGGTGCCGAGCCGTCGGCCACACTGGGCTGATTTGACCAAACCGGTATTTGAACCCCAGTCCTCCGGCACCGATAGCGTGTGCGCTAAGCAACTGAATATTTTTGACATTCTTTTTATAACTACATCAACAACGTATAGTTTCCACAATGTAGGCAGCGTGGCGTAGTGGTTCGGAGCGTCGTTTTTACGACGATCATGATCGCAAGGTTGAGGGTTCACCTCCCAACCTAGTCTCGCTGTTGCGTCCTTGGATAAGATGCTTCGCGATGATTATCTCTGCTTGGTGGAATCTGGCAAGCAGCAAATTAAAGAAGTCAGAAGAAAATTCAAGCGGAAAACTTGGAAACAAAGGCAACTCCTAAGCGAGTCTGGATTCGTCTTACGCATAGCGCCTCAGTCGCTTTCTCGTGATAGGAGGATAAAGATGAAGAAATCAATCAATCAGGTAGTGCCTAACTCATTGGGTAGTGTTAAGTAGGACTTAGCTCTTATTCTTTAGTAATCATCGAGGAGTTTTAAACACGTTTACCGAAATTTAAATGGAGTCATGGTCTCTCAGCAGTCTATAAGCTGATGATTGGCATTATGACCAAACCTTTTTACAAAATAATATTCTCAATCCAATCAGCTTGATATTGCAAATAAAGGTGTGAAGACAAACAAAAAAATTCTATTAAAAGCTACACAAGGTAAACTGCTCATTCCTCCTGTAAAGTATTAACTAGCTGTCAAGTAGGGCTTACTTAGTAAATGAGTATGTATGTACCAATGGCAGAGCTACACAATGCGTTTTTAAATTAACATTACTCACTTCGAACAGGTGCAAACGTAATAATAGATTTTTATGCACAATGGCCCTTTACGTGTAGAAAGCACCCTTCATTGAATTTTTGGCATTATTTTATCATCAAAAATAAAAAAAATTGTTATGTTAGCGGTATTACGCCAAATGTGTAACGAGTGGCGGGGCCCAACTCCGCGGCTTAGCGCCTGGACAACATTGCCTCAATGAAATGCAGCAGTGTTAGCAAGCCGTTGCCAACACTGTATCCTATTTGACAAGCGTAAAAATCGAATTCCTGACTCACGCGCCGTCAGCAATGTTTTCAGCCAGTTTTTAGCCACTACGTTTTGATTATGACAAAAACTTAACCATTTTGGTTTGACACGCCGATGAAGCAATTGCTACTGCTGGAATTATAGTCTGACGTTCGATTCCTTGCCAATCATTAAAATCAGGACAGAACATCTCAGTCAGTTTTTATTTTTTGCCAATGGCTAATAGATAACCTTCGTCAGTTGAACGACATCTTGGACAAAAGGTTTGATTGAAAGCTGAATTACTGCTTTGCTAAAAATTCAAAATTAGTATTATTTTTGAAACGACTAGTACGTGTCCAACGTGTTTTTTTCCAAGCCACATAATTGCAGCTTAAGTTTTTGTATTTGAAGTATGTGCGTCATGAACGATGACGTAGTGGGCAACAAACCCGAGAAACCAATTTTGAAGCCCAAAGCACCAACCACTCGGCCAACTCCATGTGCTGAGTGTCCTGCATGTCAGTTTTGCGTTATGCTGACCAAACCAGCTCCGCAATGATTGGAAAGAAATTCACTTGATCTCGTTCAAAAACAGACACCTAAAATTTAGAAAATGGTTGCCATCAGTTGGACTTTACAAAAATGAGGTAGGCCTATCAAGTTGTTGAAAACCTGTTAAATTCACAACGATTGAAGTCAAGTTTACAACAGAACACTTATACCCCGCTGAGTGCCATTAAGCATTTATCGCCGCAGTTGACGTTTTTATGACTGCAGAGCTTATTGCAGCAGCGTTAAGCTTCGTATTGGCCTATATTTTGTATGATTTATCCTAGCTAGAAGTTAAGTAGAAAGCAGAACCCAGAACGGGCGCCAAGGGGGAAGGCCAGGAGGGGCTTAACTCCCCCGATTAACAAGCTTTCTCTATTGAAGACAGCAGCTTTTGTGCTAAATTGCAAAGTTTGGTCCCCCCTGATAAACGCTTGGTTCCCCTAAGTCGACTGCTCTGGCAGAACCGAACATCTGCAAGATGTTTTTACGACTTTTATCAACAAAAATCAGCTGACAACTTCAGATTTGATTTATCAGATATTCCTTTCGACTTTGAAGCCAAATAAGCATTGTGAACTTTTTGTCGGTTTGACAAGTTAAGGCGTCGTAAAAAAGTTCTCTAACCTAGGTCATAAATTTGCTTACTTAGCTAAAAGACTTGCGCCATTTAAAACAGGCATAAATCATTTAAAGCTCTCTAAGTCACCCAAGAAAGCCAGTCGTTTAAAGTTAATCCTAGTTCTTACAACGTAACCTCATCACTTCGGTCTTCACTCATTTACGATGTCAGAAAGTTATAAACTTGGGCTAAAACCTTTTGAAAAACATCGCAGCGACTGAGAAAGTTTGGTTGAATAGACAAATACTCTTTAGAGGCAGGTATTCTTTTTTAGTGTCAAAACAATATCCAGGAACCGGCTAGTTAGTTTAGTTACAAAGCGCACGCGATCGGTGCGGAGGTCTGAGGTTCGATTTACGGGCGCATACTTCGAAATAATTCCACAGAAAAAGATAGGGCTCGATCGAAATGAGTATAAATAGAAAAATTGCACTGATTTGGGCAACATCGGCGTGATGTGTCAGTCAGCATGCTGGACTGCGGCGCAAAGGGTCGGGGTTCGATGCTACTCTAGGTTTTGATTTTATGCACTTTCTTATGTCTATTTCGGGATGGGGTAGAGTGGTGGTAATAGAATAAACAAAAAATTTTCGGTAGATCCGAATAGAAATATGCTTCCCGGGCAGGTCAAATCGTCACAAGGTCGCCAACGGCGCTAAGCCGCGGAAATGGGCCCGCCACTCGTTGCACGCTTCGGCGTATACCGCGAGTATAATGAAGAATTGAATTTGATTTGAAATAATGTTCAGCTCATTTTTCGGACGAACAAAAGTATGTTTTCTTATGCACTGTAATTTTACGCAGCTTTGGTCCGTCATCGTAGTATTAATATGAATGGCCACTATGCTGATTACGGCGACTAGGGCCGGCGCCAAGAGAGGACCAGGGGGCTTGGCCCCCCGAATCTACATGCTTGGCCCCCCTAATTAACAAGCTTTTTTTATTGAAGACAGCGGCTTTTGTGCTAAATTTCAAACTTTGGTCCCCCCTGATAAACGCTTGGTTTCCCTAAGTCGACTGATCTGGCGCCGGCTCTGATGGCGACTGTAAGACAAAGTATCAATATCGTGTTAATTTCGACCGATATTAGAATAAAACCCGAGTTTCCCACTAAGGAGATTTTTTTTTATTTTTTACATCCAGATACTCAATCGCAATCGCCAATTCCAGACCATGTCCTTGTGTGAATATTTTTACTTTTGAATCAAGAAAACTGTTGGTGCCAGCATTGCTTTTCAGCTATTTACCTAACAAGGCTTCAACATGAAGTAAAAATGCGATAGGCATCATTTATGTAAATCTAAGCAAAACTTGGCCTAATCATCGCACTGACCAATGATAAACTGTTCTTATCTTTAAACATCTATTGTCGACATTTTCAGTGGAATATTGCGTGATAGAAAAGTCTCAAGGAAGAAAAGCCAATTCACGCCATGTTTACATTAGGAGACATCTCAAAGCCAGGCTTGATGTATGAGAACTACATGCTGGTCATTGAACCTAGTCGGCCATTAGATTGGCAAATAAAGAATTAACAGGCAAACGTCATAACACTGCCTAGGTCATTGTTAGATATAGAGGCAAACATGCATAAAACATTGCTCTTGTTCCATCCAATTATTTTTTTTAACAAAAACTGATTGCAGGTGTTATGGATTAAAATGATTAAGCTCTATCATGGTTAAAAAGTTATTGGCTAACATTCTTCCGTTTAAAACTAGACTTGGTTACTTGTGTCAAGCGTGAGTATTTTCCCACCTGATTTTACAAGGATACCTACGGTGCTCAATGTATCTTGGAAAAATATCGAAATTTACAATATTGGAGCAAAAATTTACCACTTCTGCTGGCAAATTTACTGTGGTGAAATGAAAGTTTAGAATCACTGCCACAGCAAAAAGTAGATTTGCTACTTACGTGCTGACATACTGTGCGTAGTTAAAAAATGTCTTTGCAGTGTGGTACCTGATCATCTTGAAGAGGAAGCTGATGAAGGAGTTGTGTGGCTCGGTATTGCTCTCCCTTGCTTCCTCTTATCGGGACTTTATCCTCTCGTAACAAGTTGAAGTAAGCATGAACCTGCTCATTAAAACTGAGATTAGCAGTCAATAAGTTAAGTGCCTATACACACAAAATGGAACAACATAAATGTTGAAGATAAATGAGCTGATAAAGCCTTTGGCAATGTGACTGAAAGATACTGTAGCCGAGTCACTCCTTTCACGGATATCCCGCTGGTATCGTAATCGTTCTTCGCAATTTTGGTCAGTTGGTTGCTGATCAATTTCTTTTGTGCTTTTGGGGACAGTTTCAATGACAATAGAATACATTAAACCACGACCATTTACAGCAAAATCAATTTCGAGTGAATAAGGGTCATCGAGTTGCCATTTATGTTTCATGAATAAAAATATTTTGAATCTATTTATTCCAAGTTTAAAACGAACTTCAAAGGTTTTGATATTTTTTATCCTCGACTGCTTTGTAATGCATTTTAATATTTTTTACATGAGGGGAGCTTTGCTTTCCTTGGATCTACATCTACTGAAATATCACGTGATGAAGGCAGAGAGAGGGTGAATAGTAATGTTAAGAGAGTGCGTTGCTCAAAATGTATTTTTAAGAATATGAATTGAGAGAAAAGTAAAATAAGTTTTATTGCCACACCGGGCAAACAGTTCATAAATTTTCAAATGAATTCACTTAAAGTCTTACGGCAAATTCTTTGTTCTCAATTATTCAAGTTATTTTATGACAGCTTTAAGTTCTGGGAAATGCTAGAACATAATTTTAATTCGTCAATGCTTTATGCTTATGATTAAGTAAATAAGAACATTAAAAGCAGTGTTTTTATCGCTGAAATCTGCTTGAACATATACTTTTGGATGTGAATTGGGACATAACATAATCGCAATTACTTAAAAGATTAAAAGTCAATACTTTTTGATAAGTTAATTCAACAGCTCAAACTATTTAACAGCTCAGATGGCCGAGTGGTGAGAGCGTCCACCTCGGGAGCTGTAGTCTTGGGGGTTTGATTCCGAGTCGGGTCAAACCTATGACTTTAAAATTGGCATTCACAGCTTTCCTGCTTGACGCTCAGCATTAAAGGGGCAGTGTGGAGAACAAGCCGGCAAGTTTACTTGTTGTGCCGTTGATAAAGGCACTAAGCGGGATTCCTCCATCTTGGTGTGGTAGACAGAAGGCCGGCAACTCCTAAGCGAGTTCGTATAGCGCATTGATCGCTTTCTCGTGATAGGAAGATAAATATGCAACTAAATACAAATAAAAAAAATTTCAGAACGTAATGCCAGTTGCTAATGTCCAAAAATAGAATAGGCCTATAATGTTCGCAGTTTTTTAAAAAATTTCAAAACAGGTACGGAATAAGCTTTGCCACAAATATTGCAAGAAGTGCTATAAAATGCCAAATGATTCACCATTGTTTTATACATAAGGGAACCAGTAATAAAAATAATAAAGCACATTGAGGTCATTCCGAGTCTAGCAACTGAGCCTTGTTGGGAACTCGAATATAGGTAGCCACAAGTCACTCAAAGCCAGTTCTGCGTAAATAAAAGCTTTTAAAACAATTTTTACCTGTTCAGGTGTAATTTTAGGGGGTATCCAAGCATATTTTGCAGATAAGTTTGCATCTGCCTTTGAATGAGTGTCGTTCGTAATAGCGTCTGTTTGTCCCGGGCGCAAACACATCTTCGAAGGGGAAATATTGTCTTTAACTCCGGAGTTCATTGTTAATAAATCCCGATCTGGCAAACACAGCGACGCCGGTTGCTGACGTTCGATTGAAGAGATCATTGGTTTTAAGAAGTATTTTCCGTTTGCAAAAGCAACAGCTTCTGACCAATAATTTTCGTAAGCTTTTTTGAAAAACAAAAAACTTCTTGAAAACAAAGTTTTACATCATAGACTAGTCAAGCTAATAGAGTATGGTAGCGAAGCGCAGCAAATTCCCTGTAACCAAAAATGCAATGGAAAAAGTTGGTAAGTTAAAACAGTACCAAGTAGAAATGAGGGCACCTACTGCACAATGCAACTAGCAAAAACTTTTGCATGATAACGTTATTACGATGCTTTTTACTCAAACTTGCACCACAATATTGTGTAATTGCATTTTTCATTTTACAATATTTAATAACCTCTTCTGCCCCAAGCTCTAAACAATCAAGACTATAATGTTCACTTTCAGCAAGTTACTTGACGGAACTGTAACGTTCTAATTGAGTTTCTAAAACGTTGAGCAACTGCAGACAGATAGAAAGCTCACTGGTTACGACTAGCTCTCAATTGCTTTAACAAAGCAGATTAAATTAGTCAACATACAGTAAAATCTGTAAAATGCAGAGTCCGTTGTAAATGGTCAATGCAGACTATTAACACAAATACATGCTTCGATTTAATTTATTGCACCTGCAAAATCAACTCAAAAATCTTTATCATTCTGATATTAATGATATTTTAGAAATAACCTTGATCCTAAAACTAGTCAATTTCATTTCTTATTTCAAGTTCCAAGTTGCGGACAGTCCTTGGGAATTACGAACTAATAGAAAGATTTCGCACGGCGCTGTTATCTCTTGCTTTTTTCTGCCATTCACTAGAGCAAAGAAAGGCCAGCTAGTTGGCCGTTCGGGCGAGCACATTTGTGCAATAAATCAGCTTGATGACAACCGGGGAAGATAGCCAACGCTTATTGCCAAGGAAAGAAAAACAAAGAAGTTACCAATTAATTTCCCACCAACATCTTACTGTAATTCAGTTACATTTAATATACGTTAAAGCAATACGTTTGATCTTGAATGCGTAGAAACAAACAACAAATTTTCTCAATTTTGACTAACTCCAGTGTGCAGTGGATTTTTAGAGAAAATAACGCCTTTTGTTTATATCGATGAATGAATTGATGAATATCTGCATAGAAGTATGGTACCAACAGCAACAGCGCTATCAGTTGCAGAAGATCTAAGATTATTTGTTGCAATATTTACAAAATAGCTTATCACACGGTAAATAAATAGTGTTAAGGAGCTGTGCAGTTAACAGTTAATACTACCATGCTGATATTGAATATTTATTCTGTACTAGAATTTACAACTGTACGCAAAAAATTTAGAACTTTACCTTCCGCAGCCAAGATTTTAATTGAACTTTAGCCTTGACTTCTTCGTGTGTGGTTTGTCTGTTAATCCGAAGGAGTTTCTTCGAATTAATATTAGACAAAATCACAAAATAAGGTTAAATCTTTCATGACTGTCTTGAGATTTTAATCTTCGCAAACTTTTTATAGTTAAGTATCTATTGACAGGCCATATGCTTGATAAACAAAAAATAATCTGGTAACCCTGACAAAGCCAATTTTATAAATTGTGCTTTTTGTGTGTTAAATTATGAAACGAGAATTTACTGCCTTAGAATATACATTGGTTCTGAGCAAGGGCACCAAATTTACTGGATGAATTGTCAATGTTCTGTGCTGTGTGATATTAACATTTAATTTATCAAAATTTTGAGTAGCTTTTATTAAATATCATAGTAATAAATTATCAAGCTTTTAGGAGTAAGATATGGCTCGAGGTATCGAAATGACTTGAGAAGCGAATGAAATTAAAAATTTAAGTTGTAGCATATTCCCATAACAAATGCCTTAGGTATATGATAGATTGGTAAAAAACAAACAGAAGGAAGTAAGAAGCTATTTGTCCGGCTATCGGTTGGCCAGGATTAATGAGGAAAGAACGAAATCAATATTGAATTAACAGTTGCACAAGCATAACGTTGTGCGCAAACTAAGCTCAAGAAGTTTCCAATTTCCGACCCACTTAAACAAAATCAAATATGCTTTCACAAATTTTTGAGGATCGCGTGCGGAGAGAATACGAAATACAATAAATGTCTAAATAAATACTGTATACACACAAAAAAACAAATATACTCTTAAGTGACTAAGCAAAAATTGCACTTTGGTTTAGTTGTAATGTTGATCATTCACAAACTTCGGCTGTTTACACACTTTTTGAATTCGTTTTGATACCATGCAGTAGCGTCCATACCTCTTTTTTTCTGAGATTTCTTTATTATTGAAGTTTATCTTTTTTTACTTTGTTTTTGGTGCTGTTTTTAACTAAAATTCATATGAAAAAATCAACGAAAAATTGTAAAAAATAATCACAATTTGAGTTTGAATCCAGCCTTAATAACGATTTTGCAATCGGCAACATTTTCATTTTTCTGAGCCTTTGTAGCCTAGTTTTTAAAATCTGCAGCAATGCCCGGCATTCAGGGCCAGATTTACGTATAGGCTAAACAGGCTGAAGCCTAGGGCCTCGCAGAAAATAGGGTTCTCATCACGAACAACAAAGACTCTTTTTTTTTTCGTCTTCACCGACTTTTGGAGGAAAAAATAGAAATAGCCTAGGGTCTCTCATTGTCTAAATCCGGCCCTGCCAGCATTGCCAAAGAAAAGCTCACAAGCTTTCGAACAAACATTTTTTAACGAAACAGCTATTTTTGTAGAGAGCAAGTTTTAAAATTAAACAGGTTTGTTTAATAGTTGAGTGACATCATTTTCAAAATTATCGCACACCAACGCGATAAATTTGAATCGTAAACCCTGCAGTACTGTAATGAGTCACGTGATGTGATATGCCAGCAGTTCAATTTCGTCACTTCGTAATCTAATTAAACTCGAAAAGTTTATCTCCGATTCGCAAAGGACCTAATAATAATGTTTTGGTAAAGTTGACGCTGTCCACAGACGAGACATTGACAATACATGGCTTCTCACCTCCCCATTTCAGAGCAAATGATGGAAACCATTTAAAAGTATTGCGTGCAATCTGCAAATCCTATACTTGACGAGTTCGTATTACGGCTGAAGCTGATCGTATTTGACAAACAGTTCGGATGGCTGCTGACTCGAAAAGCGCTTGCTCACTTCGCAGTCTCCTCAAATACCAGGGGCGTATCCAGGTAGGGGGGGCGCTAGGGCCGCGCCCCCCCCCCTTCCCGCAGACAAATGCACAAAACTTTCGTGGTGTGAAGGTGATATACGTATAAAAGGCAATTTGAGGGCGTGATGCTCATTTTTTTGCTCTTCACTTGACTTTGGACGGAAAACAGACGGCGTTAAGTTGCGGCCTCCCCCCTTTCAAATTCCTGGGCACGCCCCTGAATGTACTACTAAATTCAAAGTTGCACGACTTGAAGACAATCTGACATATTTATTAACTTAATTAAAAAAGAAATTTTTTTCAATGCCAAGACACAACTTGTAACTCCAATAAGCGCACAGTTTCATCATGCTACTTTCATAATGCAGTAATTAGACCTATGTAGGGAAATAGGGTTGCTTTTATTGTGTCAAATAACGGCGTTATGGTAATATTTTATCGGATTACGCTAACTGCAAACGAAAAATGCGAATACGAAAAGTAGACAATGTCTGAAACCTAATTTTGTAAAAGGTGAAACATCTTTGAGCCTTCGAGTCAAAAACTTTTGCCCACAACAAAGATATTAGGAATGAATTATCAGATGATTAACGGAAATCTTGTTTAGTCAGCTTTTTCATCCCACGAAACTCGCAGTTGTAATAAAAATACCACACTGATTAATTTATCAAAATCAAAGCGTAGAGCCGCTTGCTTTATTTCGGTAATGAACTTGTCTCTCGTGGGTGGCTCTCTAGAGCTTAGGGCTGAGTTGGCTTAATTTTATTAAAGGAAGCAATTTTTGTGGGTGCGACCACATGAAAAATGCATTAAATTCCCTAAGGTTTGTTAAAGACAAGTTAAAGTTCTAAAACTACCGTGAGAACGTAACTGTATAACATAATAAAACAGAAAAAATTCAAGTAATAACTCTTGAATTTGTATGAACAAACAACCAAAGAGCCTGCGATTGCCAGCATTTCATCAGCGATAGGCAGCGTTGCCACAGAACGATGCATGCACTTAAGTGACGTCGCATGTAATGCAAGGCAACATTCCGGCGGTTACATCATTCATTTCAAATCACGTACAAACAGTGGCGCCGCCAGGAAAAAACATTGGGAGGCGAAATGACGCCTTAATTAATGTGATTTTTGCAGAGCTGAACGAAATCATAACTAAGACGATAGGCACATTAGCTTTCCGTAGGTGTAGTTTAATCGGCATTCCTAAAGTAGGCTATTGCACTTCTTACTGTAACTTTTTCATTTTTGTAAGTTTGGAACTTACAATTTTAACAGGATCATAGGTTATAGCAGCTATTCTCGGAAACTCTAGGAGGTAAGACATTGATAATTTGATACCAGGCATGCCTTGTGCATCGAAACTGATCATTCAAAAATACACCACACTAGCTTCTGAAAGGAAATAATCATTGTATATCAGGGACGTATTCTCCATTTAATGCCAGCAAGGGCATTGGAAGGTGGGGGCTGAAGCCACCCGCTATATTTTTTTCAGCGCCCCCATAGAAATTTTGAGACTCCTTTCAGCCCCTCTTTTCAAAAATTTATAACTATAGACCTTATTGCACTTCTGCGATGGCTTATGGCGTTACATGTTATTTGTTTCTTTTTTTCATTGTTAGTATCAAACCTACGTTCTAACTTTTGCAACTTTGTGACAAAAGTGAACAAAATCGCAAAAACTGCTCCACTTCCAGGTACCTTACGTAAACAAAGCTCTTAGAGCTTTATTATGATGTCACAGTTAAATTTTCTCCAATTTTAAGAGAAACTTCAGGGCAAATAACAGCGAAACAACAAAATATCAAATTAGAGTTACAGTAGCTAGCTTACCGTAAGATCAGTGAAAATTAAAAAAAAAAGGGGGGGTTAATTTCCACATTTTTTTGAAGCGTATTTTTTTTTCGGCAGAGCAAATTTGAAGCTGATTGAGAAACAAAAAAGCTCTTGGGGGTCTGGGGGCATGCTCCCCAGGAAAAAATTCGAAAATTTGCATGCTGCGAATGGCCGTTTTAGTGCTTTTCGAATGATTATTTTCAGGAAAATTTTGTTCAAATTTTTGACCCGAATTTGGAGTGCTTCGCAAAATTATTATCCCAAGCGAGCTCGTACTTTCCTAAGCGAGCTCGTGCAGCGCATTGATCGCTTTCTCGTATAGAAGAATAAATATTACGCAACTAAATACAAAAAAAAAATATGATGCAAGTTGTTCGCACATTTTCGATTATGCGTACTTAAGGCTAATTGCTATCGAGGAGGTTCGAAACTGCAGAAAAATTGTATTCATCAAAAACATTTTTGAAAATGGCTAGTGGGAGGATGCATACCCCTCATCCTACCCCCTTGGATCTACCCCTGGCCATAAGCAACAGAAACCATCAAAAGAGTCTGGCATATTTCAGTCACTTGGCACCATTAATTTTGTTCTTTTTTGCTAAAAGTCAGAGTCAAAGCGGAGCTATGGCACAATGCCCCCCTCCCTAAATACGCTCTTGCCTACAAGCCTGTGAACGGATAAGAAGTTCACTTAAAGGAGGTTAACACGTTTACAAACGTCGATCTGGCTACTGTGTGTTATGCTAACTAAAGGAAAGCTTGAGTTCATCAAGCTCTCTCTAAGTGACTTTTACCGAAATTGCAGACTCTAAATTGCTTTTATAGTGGTTATGCGTCTGCAATCTGCAATCTGCATGCTTCAAGTCATTCAACGGTTAAACATTTCGTTGCGCCTTCCTTTTTCTATGCCATCTTTTCATCATTTGTTTCCGTCTGAAGATATTTTGCGTAGAAATATACCACAACAAAAATATTGCTGTAGCGCAGTAAATTACGTTCTGCTTTGGATTGCCAATCAATCTATGTATAATGAATACTTTCTAAAACCTAATAGATTTCTGATTCTGAATAGCCCTCACTTGCCCGCTGCTACTTTAAATTTCTCAAAACGTTACACTAGTCACGGTTTACAAATATGCTTTGTGAAATTACAGTACGTCAAGTCAACTGTGATTTCACTAAGTATTGAGATACCCCTGGTGGCTTTTATGATACAACAGCTGGTCATTGATATGAATTGTAACCATTGTCTTTTACAGTTAAGCAGTGATTGCTTCCGTTACGTGCATTAATTTGCAAATTGTAAAATTAAAAATCTCGAGAATATATGAACACGATATGGAGCAAGACATTTCGTTACAAAATTACATTCCCGAAAGCATCTGACGTCACCCCCACCCCACCCCTGAAAAAACTCTGCTGTTCTAGACGATTTGGAAAAATGATCAAAAAATCATTGGGGGGGGCGGTCGCCCCCTCTCGCTCCCGCGTGTCATCGCCCCTGCATACAAAGTTATCTTTCAAACGCATTCAACCGCACGTTATCGACTTCTTGTGATATCACAATGCCAGATGTACACTCGCGTAAACGCAGACCTAGATAACAAATTAATAGACTGCAATGCAGTTAACAAACCTGTTATTATTCGAATCCGTCTCACACAATTAGTGACGCAAGAATTCACAAATTCAAAGCGCCTCTTGTGATGTTTTGTACTCCTGGCATTTCTTCTTGCAGCAGATTTTCTAGCTCATGTTTTAAAGTCTACACTCCACACTTCTACAGAAGTTTATTTGTTTGGTCCTGTTTGAATCGAAAACTTGGCAGAGAACTGATATTATTTAGAATTCTTTGCCTCCTCGAAGAAACTGAGATTAATTAGATGTTAAAATGTCGGCTTAAGCGCTCTGGTCAAAGTTCAGAAAATGGCAACGGCCAAGAATAACAACAGATAAAATCTCGATGAAGCAAACAATACATTTAAATTTCACCAAAAATCTTCAAAACATTTTTTGCTCAAAATCCATGTGATGTTTGATTCATCGGAGATGGTTTATGTTTATGGCATAGTTCCATGGTTTATGGCTAATGTCGGGGTTATTACGTGTGGTACAACCAGGACCGGATTTACCAATAGGTTAGGCAGGCTGAAGCCTAGAGCCTCGGAGAAATAAGGTGCCTCGTCACGAACAACGAAGACCTTCTTTTTATCAAGACCCTTCTTTGGAAATCGACCATTAAGATCTTTATAGGCCTAAACGCAGAGATAAGAGCGTATTTAGGGGGGCATTGTGCCATGCTCCTTCCCCTTTTGACTCTGCCTTTTAGTAAGCAAGAACAAAGTTAATGGTGCCAAGTGACTAAAATATGCCAGACTCTTTTCATGGTTTCTGTAGCTTATCGCCAGGGGGTAGAATGAGGGACATGCATCCTCCCACCAGCCATTTTGAAAATGTTTTTGATGTACAGGTATACAATTTTTCCATAATTTCGAACCTCTTCCATAGCGATAAACCTTAACTTTCAGCACGTACGCTTTCAGCACGTACGTCGAAAACGTGCCAACAAAATGCATCATATTTGGCGAAGCACTTAGAATAGGGTCAAAAAATTTAAACAAAATTTGCGTGAAAATTATTTAAAAAGCACTAAAATAACCATTACAACATGTAAATTTTCAAAAATTTCCGGGAAGCATGCCCCCGGACCCCTCTAGAGCCTTTTTTGTGTCTCAATCAGCTTCAAATTAGTTCTGCCGAAAAAAAAATACGCTTGAAAAAAGTGAGGAAATTATTGCCCCCTCCCCCCTTTCAAAATTTCTCGCTTCGCCACTGCGTAGAGATGAGTCTGATCGTTGCTCACTAGGGCCTCATTGATCAAATAGCCTAGGGCCTCTCATTGTCTAAAGGCGGCCCTGCTTACAACCAAAGTTATTTTCTAATGTTTACCGTATCGTTATTGGCAGATCCAGAGGTGGAGGCTTAAGGAAAGCTCTAGACCTTCAAGTTTTTTAAACGTGCATATTAATGCATGAATGCTTCATTTTTGGCACATAAAACAGCAAGATAAGCTCTGTTGCCATTCTTAGCCTCCCCTGAAGATTTTTTCGAAACCGCCCCTGATTTTCGATTATTGGATCATTAATTTTTAGCGATTGCAAATGACAGGCGAAGTGGCTTTTAACATCATCAATATTTTTATAGTTTATGTGTTGTGTGGATTTAAACTAAGCCTATGAATTTAACAGAGTGGATTAAGGCTAAGAATACGTTTACCAACTTCAAAGTAACCGCATTACGGGATTAACTAGCTTCAGAATCATATTGCTGATGAACTGAGCGTGGTATTGCCAGTCGCAATTGCTAATTGCAGTAAGCAGGCTACCGTTCATCGCCTATAGGCTTGTCAGTTAAAATACTCATTTTTTGAGGTCAAAAGTTAACCACAAAAACAGTGTTAAGCATTCAAGTATTAATATAAGCACCTGCACAGTCACATGCAGGTTACGAACTCGAATTCATAGAACTAAACCTATTTCGCTGAACTCGAAAAACACTCATCTATTTTGCTGAAAGCCAATTGAAAAATTAAAATCTTGTCTTTAAATTTCAACAGAACACCAACGCCATTCAACCGTTGCGTTGAATCTTGAAGACCGTATTGGTCCATAAAATATTGCAATATTGATTATAATTTATGAGGTTATTTGCTGACTGACGAACACTGGGCAAAAAATTTTATTGCTGTTCATTGTATTTTTAATTTCCTGTTATTTTATTGCGTGACAATTACAGCTACACTTAACTTCGATTACTCCAAACCTGTAAAACTTGCTGGCTGAAAATTATGTAGCTGATAAAGAACTAAGTCATTTAAAGAGCTCATAAAAATTCGGTTTTATGCGAAGTTTTTAATGCTATTTTGACTTGAACGTATGAAGCGAAAAGTGAAACCTGTAAGAAAATTACTTCGTATGTTTCTGGCTGGGCATTCGAAAACCTAAAAAAGGAACATTAAAATTAAAGAACTTTAGCAAACAAATATGTTCACAGCGTCTCAAGACAAAAGAAACTCATAGTCGCCGCTTTAAATCTAAATAATCTATGTCTACACTTGGTTAGAATAGCGATTCTGCGTCGATCAAGGGAAAGCCGAAACAGCAAATATAGCAAACAATATCAACAGACGTAAAGCCGCCGTCACTTAAAAGCTTGTAAATAACTTGAAAACTTCAAAAATCTATTGACAACTACACACAAACTGACGCACAAGGTGAAAAAACATCGGCGGGCTTTTGCATCGAATTTTGAGCAGAACAATTTTTTACGGGAATGCTTACCGTAAACCCTAACAAACTATCCTACGATGCTTAGGCCTTTGAGAAAAAAAGCAGAAAAAGTAGTAAAGCACAATTCAAAAAATCAAATCACTGCTTATTGTTAGCAACATCTGATCTGCTAAAAAAATAATAGAAAAATCCATAGAATCACTGTACACACTCAGCTTTTCTCGGCCGCGTGGTTGTGATCGTTGTGCTCTTTTTTGCATATTTTGCATATTTTTTGCATTTTGCATATTTTTTGGTAAGCTGAGCCTGAGTGTAAAGCCTAATTTATAGTCCACCGCAAAGTACTGTAAATTTTTATTGTATCAGATCCAATATATTTGAAGGGGTGTCTATTGAGCCAATAAGCCCGCGAAATGGTGCAAATGTTGGGTATTGGTTAACTTTTAGACAAGTTTAAAAATTAAATGAGAAAGTATCCCACATTGAAAGTTGTGTGTACTTAGCTCGTTATTGGACAAGGTCAATCTGTTCAAAGCTTATCATAAATTTCGTCGTTTGCAAAATTGTCGAGAACAATAAACACAAATAGAAAAATTTGTCTTTGTACCCTGAGCAAATTTTGGATATTTTCTATCATTGACATGTTATTTAAATTTCCAAGATAACAATAGCTTTAAGGAAATGCTGATATTGAAACGTATTGTTAAAAACTGATCTAATTAAAGTCGTTGTAGCCGATGGTGACAGCGTGAGTACACCAATGCACCTTGATAACTCAACCACTTGCAGTCAGTGGCGTATTTAGAATTTACAAAAGGAGGGGGGCCAACTTTTGACGAGTTAAAAAGTTGCAATAAAGCTGAATCACCCACTGAGTTTTTAGCTGGAGTGCGGATGATTTTTTAACGTGAAAGTCAGGTTTGGTAATTAATTATTTCCTGTCAACTGTCGTAAGTAACTTCATATATTTAAACTTAAGTGTTCACATTCAAGCATTTTAGGAACTCTCTTTTTCTTTTGTTTTGTATTATTTTGTAATAGAGCGATTACCAACCATTTTCATATTCCGCGCCCCTTTCAAATTTTTGATATGTTCTTGCACCCCTCACAAAATATACGACTGTAATCAGTCGCGCAAACCAAATGTTCGTAATGGTTGGGGCTGAAATGAATTCATGTGTGTTATTGACCTTAAACATTTTCCTGTAACGACTTTGCATCAAAAACCCAGCAGGTGTTCAGCTGGGGAGTCTGGGAGAACGCTGTAAGCTCCCCCAGCGGAGCTATCAATTTTAGAATTTTTAGCCTTTTTGAAAGTGTCGCTAATGCAAGGTAATAGGATAGTTAAACCAGTTACTACTCTTTCGCTGAATCAGACGCATTTTGTTTTTAGAGCTTGATTGTAGCCAACCACTAAGAGGCTGAGGGTTTTACGCCACTTAGACGTTTGCAGATTACATATTACTAGAGCGCAACAGCGCTGAAAAATTGACACTGAGCAACTGAAAATAAAAGCACTCTTAATACCAGATAAAAATCTATAAGCCGTTAATTTTGAACCCCCTGGAATGCTTCCTCGCGTTTCCAAGAAGTGCAAGCATCCCCAGTCGGGAAATCCTGTTTTTTATGGTGTGTTGAGATTTTGTGGATGTACTGAAATCTTCCATTAAAAATATTTTTCTGTTGCACCATTCTAGCATGTTTTAAGATTGCAAGCTTTGCAATATCGCCCGTAAGCGTATACATTAGGGCAGTGGTTTTAAAACTTTGTGTTACTACGCCTCCCTCACAAAATATTAATCATGACGCTCCCCTCCATAAAATAATACATAAGCAGTAGCGCAGCGAGAGATTTAAAAAAGGGGAGCCATAGTTTTCACATTTTTTTGAGGCGTATTTTTTTCAGCAAAACTAATTTGAAGCTGATTGAGAAGCAAGAAAGGCTGTAGGAGGTCAGGGGGCATGCTCCCCCGGAAATTTTTGAAAATTTACATACTGTAATGGTTATTTTGATGCTTTTTGAATAATCTTCAGGCAAATTTTGTTTAAATTTTTTGACCCTAATTCTAAGTGCTTCGCCAAATATGATGCATTTTGTTCGCACGTTTTCGATTACCGGTATGCGTGCTTAAGACGTAAGGTTTATTGCTACCTAAAAGGTTCGAAATCATGGAAAAATTGTATACATCAAAAACTTTTTTGAAAATGGCTGGTGGGAGGATGCATGCCCCCCATCCTACCCCTAGATCCGCCCCTGGCCATAAGCAACAGAAACCATCAAAAGAGTCTGGCATATTTCTATCATTTGGCACCATTTTTGTTCTTTTTTACGACAAGTCAGAGTCAAAAGGGGGGACCGTGGCACAATGCCCCCCTAAATACGCTCCAGATAACGAACAAGGCATAACAAACACATTATAGGCGCTTACGCAATTATTCTCTTTATTTCACGATACGCTAACGCGTACTAAGTTTACAATAATAATTTCTGCTTTTTAATGTTATTTTCAACCGACTCCCACCACCTCCCCCCTCTGATACCCTATTGTAACACAGTTCCACAATAACTTTCAAATATATCTAAGTTACATTTATTTTCGCTCGTTGTTTATTTATTTTTTATAAGGTTGTTTGGGAGGGGGCAGCGCCCTTTATCCTACCCCCTAAACACGTTAGTGCTTGCAGTAGCATAAGGTATGCTCAGTGATGGGATTCAGGGGGTTCGTACGGGTTCGCGCGAACCCGTTCTTGGAATGTCAGGATAATCAGCGAACCCGTTCTTGCTTCTTTTTACAGACATCAGACCTTTATGAAAGAACCTGTTGTTAGGAAGTACGATACAAAAGAGAACCTGTTCTTAAAATTTTGAATCCCATCACTGGGTATGCTTGATTCTGGCTGAGAGGATAGAGAGTCTGCTTTTGTATCAGTGTACTTGGAGTCTGAATCCGCGTCGGATAAAACCCATAGATCAAAAATTGGTAATCCAGCTGTCCTGCTTGGCGGCTACCATTAAAAGGAACAGTGGAAAACATGCGGGCAATATTTATTGTCAATACCATTGGGACTGCACTAAAAGGTACAACAGAGTAGAGAGTTCCTAAGCAAACTCGTTATAGCGCCTCAGTCGCTGTCTCAAAAAAGACGGATGGAAATGCATTTGTTTGTCACTTATTACAAAGCTGATGATTACTCCCACAACCACTAATTCAAGTGTTTCTACCAAGGCCTATGTAGCTGTGTGATGCAAGTGTTTAACTTGCAGAGACGGTCAACTCGTCACACGCGTTAGTGTAGAAAGGAAGTTAACTACAATGAAGATAAATGACTAATTGGTAAATCTAAAATAAATTACTGTTTCAAAAAATTCTTTTCTTAACTTTTAACTACGGCAACATTGCAAGCTATAAACGTCAACTTGAGTAGCGACAGACCAAGTAGTTACATCGTTTTATTGCTTTCTTTTACGGTTGTTTTCATGTACATTAGCTGCTTGTGTCAATGACCTTGCTGAAAGGCGTTCCTGAAATGAAGCTAAAGTTTATTGCTCTTACAGTGTCCGGATCGATGCTTGTCTTATCGAGCAAGAGCTCAAAAAGAAACCAAATCGCTCTGACTTTGTGTCTCTGTCCATTGTGTTTTGCTTTCTTTCAGGAAGTGGCTTAATTGACTTTTCACAATTAGCCACCAGAGAATTTATCCTCGTCACTCAAGATAGCAGCTGGAAATTGCTATGGCGATAACAGTTGCGAATCATTATCATTGAATGGAAAGTGGTCTCAGCGGCCTAATTGAACGTCTGGTGAAAAGTAGCACATCGAATCATTAAAGTGTGTTGACTTCATTAATTGTTTTGACTCAATTTTTTCTCGGCAATGCAGCAAAAGCCTCGAGCGGTCTATCAAAAAGTCAACTGATATTTCATATGATGATAAATAACACAAAAGTTAAGCTTCTACCTGAAAATAGGCTAGCCACGCAGGATCCAACATGTTTTCCGGGCCGATTCTTTCGCCTCATTGGCTGTGTCAACACCAGAACGCCATCACGTAACAGATACAAGGGTTGCCTTATGTATAGTTTGACTTTGATGTTTTTAATTCTATCAAACTCGGTAGCTAGAATTTTGAAAATTGCCGCGGTCCTTATTTGCCAGGGGTGCAACCAGCATATTTCAAAGAGGGGGGGGGTTCAAAAAAAGAACTCGATCTTGCACTCGGGAACGGATCCAGAAAATTTTGGTGGGGTAGATGAAATTGTGAATCAGGTTGAATCTTAACTAAATACAAAGGCGTTAGACCCAAAAAAACGTAAAAAGCCCTTTGAAAAATGTTTTCAGGTCTGCGGCGTATTCGGAAAATTTTCAGGATGGGGACATCAAAGTTTGACATACTTTCAAGCATAGTTTTTTCCGGCAGAATTATTTTGAAGCAATTAAGGATAAAAAAGACTCTAGGGGCGTCCAGGTTCATGCTCCCCCGGAAAATGTTTGAAATTTTACACACCGTAGTAGCCAATTTAGCACTTTTTGAACAATTTTTAGGCAAATTTTGTTTAAATTTTTTGCCCCTAAATCTGAGTAATTCACCAAATATGATGCATTTTGTTCGTACATTTTCAATTATGCGTGCTTAGGGCGTAAGGCTTATTGTTGTCGCAAAAGATTCGAAATTATGGAAAAGTTGTATTCATCAAAAACGTGTTTGAAAATGGCTGGTGGGGGCATGCATCCCCCACATCCCTCCCTGGATCCGCCCCTGCCCGCACTGATAACATTGTCTCTTACAACTACAGCAACCAGCCGATTTGGCTTCAGTATGATGCGGGGCAAATTCTGTCACAGCTGTTTTGAAATAACAGCACGTAGGCCTACTGCACTTGCACAGTTTGGACACTTCACTTTAAAAACAAGGGTTTGGTTCCAAAAGGGGGGGAGGGGCTCGACCCCGAAACCGTTTACCTGGGTGCGCCACTGTTATTTGCGTTTTGCGTTGTTCTGTAAAAAAAATCGAAAACTACTGAAAATCGCATTGCTGTACATAAGCTACAGCACAAGTTTTGTTCAACGAAAAAATCTAATATCAGCTTCACTAAAGTTATTTAAATCCAAACCAGTGTGAGTACGCGTATGCCTAAGTTTATTGCGCATGATATAACTGTTTCCTAATTTTTCACCGTTGTTCGTTTGTTGGTTGCTAGTTACATAAGGCGTCATTTGGAAAAAAATAATTTAGGTTTTTCACATGTTTTTGTGGCTAATTTAAACTACATTTTGTCCAATGTATTATATAGGAAATTTCCTATATGTATATAAGACAAATAAGTGGTTTAAAAACAGCCGAAAACACTGACGTAAAATATATTGGAAATTTCTTATACATTATATAAGACAAATTATTGCTCAAATTAGCCAAAAAATGCAGCGCGAAACATACAGGAAATTTTCTATATACCATGTAAGACAAATTATTGCTCAAATTCGCCCAAAATTGCAGCGCAAAACATATAGGAAATTTCCTATATGATATATAAGACAAAGTGTTGCTCAAATTAGCCAAAAATGCAGCGCAAAACATGTGGGAAATTTCCTATATAATATATAAGACAAATTATTGCTCAAATTAGCCAAAAAACGCAGCGCAAAACATATAGAAAATTTCCTATACGATATATAAGACAAATTATTGCATAAATTTGCCAAAAAAGCAGCGCAAAACGTGCAGGATGCTTTGCGCTGCTTTTTTTGGCAAATTTATGCAATAATTTGTCTTAATTATTTTTTTGCAAACGTCTACTCATAAATTTCCTATACATTTTGTGTCAGTTTTTCGGCTTTTTTAGCCACGTATTTGTCTTATGTACAAATAAGAAATATCCTGTATAGTATATTGGACAAAATGTAGCTTAAATTGACCGAAAAAACATGCGTATAAACCTATATTATTTTTTTCCAAACGGCGACTCATAATTTCTTATATATTTTGAGTCAGTTTTTTCGGACATTTTAACTCACATATTTATATACATATAGGAAATATCCTATATAATATATTGGACAAAATGTAACTTAAATTTGCCGAAAAAACATGAGGAAAAACCTAAATTACTTTTTTCTAAACGGCAACTCATAGCTAAGATTTTGAAGTATACAACACCTAAAAAGACCTCACTCACCTTAGCATAGTCTTACAGGAACACATCAAACATTTTTCAGTAACATGCAAAATTTCTCAGCTAAGTGTGACCTTTGAAGTTACTAACACGCTGGTAAAAAAGTTACCTTCAAAGAAGTGGTCACTTGCAGTCCACAGACACTATTTACCAATTAAAACGAAAATTAAGTGGCAAAAAGCATAAATTGATTAGGAAACTAACTTATTGCAAATATCCTATAGTAAATTTAGAATATTTAATAAATTCAGAACCTGGCCACTTATCACATATAACCTATCCTATCTACAACGAAAGTGCTCTGCCTAAAGCTACAAAACTTGCTAAATGCGTTGTAAATAACAAAAATTTAAAAGGCTAGTCATTTAAAGTAGAGGTTGGCAAACTTCACAGGAAGGGCCACATTTCAAAAAATTTTGAAGCCGAGGACAGCACTGATTGAAAGAGCCAAAAAAAGGTCTACACATCCTCAGATGTCCTGTTTTCTACTAAAAATCAGCGAAGAGCAAAAAAAAGATCTTGTTTTTTTTATTATTATTTTTTATTTCATTGCATATTTATCCTCCTCACGAGAAAGCGATCAACGCACTACAACGAGCTCACTTGGGAGTTGCCGACCACCTGTCTACCACACCACATGGGGTAATCCCGCTAAGTGCCTTTCTCAACGGCACAACAAGTAAACTTGCCGGCTTGTTCTCCACACTGTCCCTTAAATGCTGAACGTCAAGCAGGGAAGCTGTGAATGGCAATTTTAAAGTCATTGGTCAGACGCGACTCGGAATCAAACCCGAGTCAACAGCTCTAGAGGCGGATGCTCTTACCACTCGGCCATGTAAGCTCTTAAATTCATGGTAGGAGTTTATATTTCTGTACGCGCCCGCTTGCGTAGTTGGCTCAGCCCTGATTTAAAGCAAAATAACAGAGTTTTTTTCCTTTACTGAAATATTGGAGGTGACATGTCATCAGTGCCACCAATAATAGTTGTCTTAGGTATAGCCTGTGTAAAGATTATTAACCTTAAACCTACATTACTATTTACTTCGGCAATATTTTGAAAGTGCCGCAAATTTACAACATGATTTTGTGCGGCAAAAATATCTGCATATTGTTGGCTAAGTTTTGGAATCATGAGAGTAAAAATAATTTAAACTTTTAGAAACGCTACGGAGCGAAAAAAATTTGCAGGAAAGATCGACGCACTTCCTGCCTTCCCATAACTGGTTGCGGTTGTTGGGACGTCTGGTGCCTTTGCAATTCTAAGACATATACGTCGCGACGACCATCTATCTAAACGCAGCGCGATCTTTTACTTAATCTAAACAAATCAAAAGATACCTTTGTAAATCTACTTGTTAACTATGTTTTGTTAAATCAAATATTTGCGTCAATAAAGTGGTAACATAAACAGTAAATTCAAAATCCACTGTCAGCAAATTCAATAATTTTTCAATTGAAAACATGTCGAAACTACCACGCAAGAATACTAATAACTTATATGATATGCCAATTAAGCCCTATAACCCCAGCGTCATCATAATACATGTTTTTGCTGGGTGTACGACCAATTTATTCCTTTCTATTAGGGGTGCGAGTAGATGCTGCTAAGGGTTGCTAAAATTTATCAAGAATGCAAAAGGATTCGTGTCAAAAACCTATGTAGAAAGTAGAGAATGCAGGGATGCGAAAGTACCGGTAAATAAAATATGCTACGACGAATTTGTTAAATCATTGAAACTGATATTCTATCTGTTTAACTTCTTTAATTTTAAGATGGCGTTAAGTTTAGGCAAACTTCAAGCTCATCTGATTTTGCTTTTGTACAAAATTGAAATTGATTTGTGATGCCGGTGCGTAAGAAGCTGACCCAGGAGTTAACTCGATTGAAATTGCTTTTCATATATTGTTTCTCAGGTAACTTAACTTACGGTTGTTTTCATGAGAGAGAACGAAAGAGAGAACGAAGTTAGATAATTTTCCAAGACACAAAAAAGCGCAGGAGGAGCGCAGTAAATTTACTGCGCGGAATTGCAGCAACCTACGAATGCAAACGTGACGACTAAACAAGAACAGTATATAACCAACTAATGTACTGTGCATTAGAAAGATGGCACTTTACTGAAGGCACTGTCTCTACGATGAAGTACACACAGACACCCTATAACGCAATATACCAAGAGAATTAATTCGAAATTGTCATGTTTGAAACAAAACAATAAATGAATAGCATTGCTTAATATGCATCTGGTTGTAACCTTACAAGTAAAAAAAAGAAAAAAAAAAAGGCAACAAATGCCACAGTTTCGTGGTTTAATTAACTTATTATATTTAGTTCGGAAGCTAGATTTAAGACATCATTTACACTTATGAAAAATGCGGTGTTTTAAATTATGTACCGGTACTAATATTAATCTAGTCAGTGATGGACACGATAAACCTTTCTACACTAAAGCGATACCGATAATCGATAATTTCAAAAAAAGCCCGGAACGATACCGATAAATCTCAATTTCTTAAAGCAATATGGGGAATCGATGAATTATCGCCGACAAATTATTCCGATAAACGTTGCGGTAAAATTTCAATACGTTTGACGAAGTTTTTTTTGTAAGTCAATTTGCAAAAATGTTTTTATAGATTTTTTAAGAAGACAGAGCAGTTCACGAACTCTGCTGTGGCACCAAACGAACAAAGAGAGATATTTTAAATTGCAACAAGACTTTGTGGACATAGTGTGTTTTTCCATAACGCCAACTCCCTGATTTAAACACTGCGTGCGTAAAGAATCGTTTATCGCGATAATTTATCGTCGACAACAAAATATATTTCAAAAGCGATATCGGTAAACGATAAATCCAAACTATTTTGAGCGATAACGATAATCGGTAAAAAATTATCGCCGATAAATTATCTCGATAAATGCCCATCTCTGAATGTAGCCACGTAAAATAATTGACTTCTCCCACTATTTAGTAATCCTAGCTTAAGTTTCGCGTAAATACAAAAAACCGCATCTTGTCGGTAGCCTACTTAAATGTAACAGCTCAGGAAGGCCGAGTGGTAAGAGCGTCCGCCTCGGGAGCTGCAAACTCGGGTTTGATTCCATGTCGGGTCAAACCAATGACTTTAAAATTGGTGTTCACAGCTTCCCTGCTTGACGTTCAGCATTTAAGGGACAGTGTGGAGAACAAGCCGGCAAATTTACTTGTTGTGCCGTTGGGAAAGCACTTAGCGGGATTCCCCCATGTGGTGTGGTAGACAGATGGTTGATAACTCCTAAGCGAGCTCGTTGTGGCGCGTTGATCGCTTTCTCATGATAGGAGGATAAATATGCAACTACAGGGGAAGTGTGGGACCTTTGCTACAAAAATTACATTTTCACCAATTGGCTGCTAATCAGTGGCGTAGCTAGAGGTTCTGCCGCCCGGGGCGGTTCAAGAAATCGCCGCCCGGGGCGGTTTAAGAAATCGCCGCCCCCAAATAAGCAATAATTTTTTAAGCATTAATCAGCTTCAAATGCGGCCATTTATTCTCCATGACAAAACATGCGTCAATTAAAAGCGCGCTGACTCGCAAACTACAGCAACAGTTGCGATGCTATTAGTGTAAGTGGCGCACCAAGGATATGGCAAAGGAGGGGGGCACAACCGGAGATCTGGGGGCGAAGTCCCCAGGCGCCGGAGGCTAAGGGGGTCTGGGGGCATTTCCCCCAGCCGCCAAATTTTTGTGGTTTTTACGTAAAAAAACACTCATTTTGGCACACTTTTTTATCGAAAAAGGGCATGCAGTGAGTGCAGTCTCTATAAACAATGCAAAACTATTTTCGCAGCTTATGTCTAAAAGCAGAAGCTTGGCTAAAACAAGTAAGGTTTAAACTCGGGTTTGGATTTTGAAAAAAATGTCGGGCTTCAATCGGGCTGGACACCGGAGCAACTGGATTTCGTTTATTTATCTTACAGTGCTGTTCATAATTTAGGAGCCACCCTACAAAATTTCTTGCTTTCCTAGTTTTAAGTCAAGTTTGTCCAATTTATCTTAATTATGCGTACACATATTATGCATTTTTGGAGACGGCTTGTTGCAGTTCGTTTTTTGACATAACTTTTTTCCTCGAAAAATTTTTCTAAAAGCCGAAATGCATCCCATAACGTGACGTCATTGTCAAAGTCCATTTATTTGGGTTGGTGACGCTGGTGGTAAAAATTAAACTACCGAAGTGAAAACCAAAAATCCTAGTTGGAAATTGTGCATCGTGATAACCTAAGGTCACATCATGATCACATCGCGATACAGTCCTTATGACGTCATAACTGGAGTTGTTTGATGTGATGCTTCACACTGAATCTACTCAGTCAACGACGTTTCAAACAGACTAGCAAAAAGAAGAGAGGAGTCACTAATTTTCTTTACATAAAAGAGTAATTGCAAAGATTTTTGCAAAAAAGACTGGAACACATCTCGGGACGGACTGCAAGGAGTGCTGAAGCGGAGGATAACAACAGGAGTATCAAATGTCAGTTCCGTTCTGGAAGAAAACGGAAGTCAAACAGGAGGCCTATGATTTCTGCCAAATTGTATTTCGAAAATCAGTAGCCCTGAAGGGGGCTTTTGATTTGATAAAGTTAAATTAGTCATTTGTCGACCTGCAGTCATGCAATTCTATAGCATGAATGACTGCAGGTGCTTGATAGTCGGTGAGATGCAGTTGCAATTCTTCCTCATGTCTTGTTACGTAATCATTTCCAGCATGGATATTTATCATAAAAGTTGACTCATCACTAAACAAAGTTTTTCCTCACTTTTCAAGCGGCTATTTAACGTGAGACCGTGCCCATTCCAATCGACGTCTTTGTTTTTTTGTCAACAGCTGTTTTTTTATAACTTTGCATTCACGAAAACACTTTTCCAGCTACCTTCTCCTCACTGTTGGAGTGGACTATTCAACACCACTGATGTCTTTTAATTCCCTGGCCAACTCTTTTGAAGTTAATTTTTTGTTTCCTACTAAAATCCTGACCAAATTTTTATTTCTTTTTTGCGTTAACTTCGTTTTCTTCCAGAATGAAACTGACAGTTCGATACTCCTGTAGTTATTTACCACTTTAGCATCACATCACATCACATCAAACAACTCCAGTTATGACGTCATAAGGACTGTATCGCGATGTGATCATGATGTGACCTTAGGTTATCACGATGCACAATTTCCAACTAGGATTTTTGGTTTTCACTTCGGTAATTTAATTTTTACCACCAGCGTCACCAACCCAAATAAATGGACTTTGACAATGACGTCACGTTATGGGATGCATTTCGGCTTTTAGAAAAATTTTTCGAGGAAAAAAGTTATGTCAAAAAACGAACTGCAACAAGCCCTCTCCAAAAATGCATAACATGTGTACGCATAATTAAAATAAGTAGGACAAACTTGACTTGGAACTAGGAAGACCAGAATTTTGTAGGGTGGCTCCTGAATTATGAACAGCACTGTAAGTACAGTTAAGCAAAAGTAGTTAAAGGTATTATTCAGTGCTTACTTCTTAATTGGACCGTGTTCATTGACAGCATAAACACTGCTTTTCGTAACTGCTGGTGAAACTGTGAATGAGGAAAACTCTTTTTCTCTATTAAGTACAAATTTTTCAACGTTTAATGTGGTGTTTTTAATTTCGGACTTAAATCGGGCTCAGACTGGCTGATAAATTTGGATTCTAGTTCGGGCATGAAAAATCGGGTTCGGGTCGGGCCCAACATCTTCGGCCCGTGGACAACTATGCGATAGAGAAAAGAAAAGGAGCACACACACACATACAGTACCAAAAAAAACGACGGTCAGATAAAAAAGACAGCAAAGAGAGTCTCAGATTTTACACTGCTATGCTATGGTGCAATGGTAGATTACACAAAAGATGATTGGAATTGTACACAACCTTTAACACGTTAGAAACGGACTCAATGAAGAGGCTGTCCCTTACTCCCTTTCCTTTTATGTTCCATCGTCATTGTGGCTGCGTTATAGAAAATAAGCGCGTTCTACATTTGCATTACGAGCCACAAAGCAAAATAAAACAGGAAGTTTAATTTGAACACAGTTTATGATAAAACTTAAAAGTTCTGCCCATTTTTCATGAACAGTTTTAGATCCAAATCTACATGGTGCAAAAGAGGACAATTGGCTGCTTATGAGTGAGTGTTCTCGGGGATTGGAGAACCATTCGTTTTTTTTTTTTTTTTAACAGGACGTATGATAATCTTCTTTTAGCTTAACAAACCAAACAAACGGCCTTGTACAATGGTACAACTACCTTGAGCTTGCAAGACAAGAACAGACTTATTATACGGACTGTCTGACTCACCTAAATTGTGACTATCACTTGCGTAGCACTCCCTAGTGCTTATACTGCATTCGCACGCTGAGTGTGAGCGATTCAAATAATGCAAAGACGAAGAAGAAAACAGTACGCAATTGTGACATAGGCTTAATAAACATTAAAATCAAATCTTTGGTATACTCGCGGGAATACACCGAAGCGTAAACAAAATGGCCAGGCCCATTTGCGCAACTTTGCGCCTGGGCATTGGGCAACACAGCAAGATGATTACCGATTAGCAAATAAGCGATATAGCAAAGTAATGGTTGTTCAAAATAATTAAGAAAAAAAAATTACATAAAGCATATCCAAAATGCCGCCCCCCGAGCGTGCCGCCCAGGGCGAACTGCCCCTCCCTACCCCCTTGCTACGCCACTGCTATTAATTGCAAATGGTGCAACTCTGATACTTTTACAAGTTAAAACTCATGATAAAACCTATTTTTTAGCAAAAATTTCATTTTGCTCTCTTACTCCTAAAGGTGAGAGTAACCAAAAGAAAATTTCCAAAAAAATTGGTGCAAAGGTCCCATTTCTGCGAGACCAATGCACCATGGGGGTGGGAACAGGCCCGCCGAGAGGGGGGCAGAAGGGATCACTGTCCGGGGGCCCGGGGACACTGGGGGGCCTGGGTTTCAGAATTGTTAGGTTTAGAATGCAAAAAATGCAAAATTCATCAGCTCAAACTACGGCCTGCGGACGCAATGATGTTTTTTTTGATTTCGGGCCGATATTCGAACATCTGCGGAGGCTATAACCTTTTTTTTGCTCATCACTTGATTTTGGGCCGAAATGCGAACATCTGCGGACGCTATGATCTTTTTTTTGCTCATCACGTGATTTTGGGGCACCACTGACCAAAGGGGCCATACGAAATTTTTGCCCCGGGGCCCGAAATTTCTCTCGGCGCCCCTGGGTGGGACCTTTGCATCACCATAACAAACACGCAAAAACGGAGTAAAAACGTAACTTTATTCACAAAAGTAATGGCTTCAACAAAAAACATGCAAGGTGCACATAACCAGCTTTTATAAAGTGCTTCAGCTACACCGTAAAAAGCCAAATTTTCAACGAATTTTAAAATAGGCAATCTGAATGTTTGCAACACTTTTGAAATTACATCTTGTAGATTTAAACAAATAAGGCCTATATTGACCCTGTAGAGAGGAAGCTCATGCAATGTTTGGTTGGTTCAGCTCTATACAAACTGATACCCATATTTTTTCTACTTTGAACCACTGGTGCAAAGGTCCCTTTTAAAGCCACAGAGCAATGGTCCAACAACGCACTGTTTTTATTAAAAAACTAATAAAAACTTAATAGGAGTAAGTTCTAGCTTGCAACTCGATAAGCGTGTCCAATAATAAACAGACAACACACCAAATGAATATAGGCAACCCAAAGCAGTGGCGTACGCAGGGGGGGGATTTCGGGGGTCAAACCCCCCCCCCCCATTGACGACTGAAACAAATGAAAACCTCTCTTTTTGAAACGATCCGCCTTTTTCATACAGAGATTGCCGAAATTATTATCAATTATCATGTTTTTCTGTGCTATCCAACTTCCTTATGTTACATAATCTTGAAAAACTTTCATTGTGATGCAATAACTCCCACTTACCAATTGCAAACTTTTCTGGTGCGTTGCGCTTGAGGTTGACGATTGCAGAAAAAGTGAAACCTTTCGTTTTTGAAACGAACCGACTTTTCATCGTGCGGAGCTTGCCGAAATCGCTGTCATGTTTTTTTTCTGTTCTGTCCAACTTTCTAATTTAATTTCGAGAAACTTTTATTATGATACGATGCAACAATACCGGTATTCCAACTTTTCTAATGTGTTTTGCTTGAACTGCAATTTTGTCATTGATGCTGCTGTGAGGCAATTGGTAAGTGGGAGTTTCCTTAAATAAGAAGTATCTGCAGTAACTATGGCCGCACACAAAAATTTTTTAAAAAATCAAATCTTCACTGTAATCGTTTCATTAAACTCGCTGTAATATTGCAGCGTCGTAGCGAGTGGCGGGGCCCGACCCCGCGGCTTAACGCCTGGACAACGCAGCTACGAAGAAACGTCGCAGCGGTAGCGAGCTGTTAGCTACTCTGTGTCCGATTTGACCGGCCTGGGAATTGAACCTCAGACCTTCCACATCGATAGCGACATTTGTAACACTGCGCTAAAACCGGCCGGTTTGTTGAAAAAATATTAAAATATAAAAATCTAAATTGACACTGCTCTAAATGCTAAAAATAAAATAAAGATAGGCCTGCTGCCAAGAAAGACCAAACCAACAAAAGATTTAAAGAGGCCCAGGGGCGGAACGGGGAGGGGGTTGGCAAAATTGTTTTTACGCACCGCTACTGTCTCACGAGCTGGAGTGCTCCATTTCCCAGACATCTCGATTATGTGCTTGAGAGTATCGGATGATATCGACGCTGTGATTTGGGTGAAAAATGCTTAGATAATATCGACGCTATTTTTGACCTTAATCGCATGATCAGGGATTCCTCTCGCGCATAATTTATTGCAGTTTAAAAATGTTTCGGTAGGGAGTGCAGTTTTTTCTCATGCTTCACTGTCTTCACTATTCAAAACAGGGGATACTGGATACTGCTCCTTTCATAATGAGTGCATATCAAATGTTTATAACTATCAAGGTTTATATGCGTTGTTTATATCAATGTTGGTGCCTGAAAAAAGATTTTTTTGGAGGGAAGCAATAACTTGTTTTTCCCTCCTGGCTACACCCTGTTTGTGACGATGCGAAAGCTAGTTTACTTTAGTCAGTTAACCTTCCTATGACCCCAAAATGAGGTCAATTAAATTTTTTTCAGAAATTTTTAACCACGGATTGACAGCTTGAGTTTCGATGAAACCTTTTCGCTCCTTAAATGAAGCCCAAAGAATCAAGCAAAAGTGTGAATGAAATATCTGGATTGTTTCCTTCGTTATGGCGTTATTTAGCATAATCATGGTAGCTGCAATTGCGCAGTAATTGAGACTAGAAATATTACAATCCGATGCACTTTAATACCTCTGAACTACTATAGGTCAATTGTGGTATTTTTACGTCATCACGATGTGACGTCAGTGAACCCCCCCATTGAAAAATCCTTCGTACGCCACTGACCCAAAGGCATTATTATGTCCACACAAGCTTACACTATCTTCACAACAAACTTTACTGGAGTACCGCGTTTTCACTTTTTTCTTAATCACACCTCTATTTGAGCAAGGTTGCCATTTAAAATTTGCATGTGATTTGGATGTTTCCGTATAACTTAATTCAGAAAAATATCACAAAAATTTTTCAAAGTATTAAAAGGGCAAAAATACAGCGGTGGAGCAAAGGTCCCACACTTTCACTACATACTTTCGTGGTAGGCCTAACCACAGCATTTGCTAAATTGGTATGACCAATGAATAGGCCAAACCAGTGGCGTACGCAAGGGGGGGGGGTTCGGGGGTTAAAACCCCCACCTTGTCGATTAGAGATGCAGTGAAAACTTATCTTTTTTAAAATGATACGCCTTTTGTTCGCCCTTCCTTCGAGCTTCCAAAAATTTCCAACGTTTCGTCTGTTTCATCCAACTTTCTTATTTAATCTCGAGATACTTTGATTGTGATGTGACAGCAGCGGTAGATTAACTTTTGCGATGTGTCGCTTGAACCGCATTTTTGTCATTTCTGTTGCTGTGAAACAATAAATAAGCAGGAGTTTCCTTTAATGGCATATAAGCAGTGGCGTAGGCGCGGGGGGTCACCCCCCCACATCAACGATTTTAAAAAAAATAAAAATCTCTCTTTTTGAAACGATCCACCTTTTTTCATACAAAGTGTGCCGAAATCGCTGTCATGTTTTTCTGTGCTATCCGACTTGCTTATTAATCTCGAGAAACTTTCATTGTGAAGCAATAATTCCGGTAGTCAAACTTTTCTGCTGGATTGCGCTTGAGCCAACGACTAACTCAAACTAACTCTAACCTTAGCCTTGACAAAGTCAATGGGTATTGTTAAAACTGGAGTCGTGTTATGATGTCATCAAGCGCTTGTTTTCAACGGCTATCAAGGCTGGACAACGCAACGTTCCAGCGCAGAAGGTATTCTTGGAAGAGAATGGTTGCAACGAATAGGCGGATGTTCCGCTTGCGATGTCATAACTTTGAGTTAACCAAACCAGCCATTTGGGGTTAACCAAAGACATCGCTATCGGCTCGGAAGGTTTTGGGTTCGATTTTTGGGCCGGTACCGGTCGTTAGCTTAGTGGTCAAGCGCACAGACTATCAGTGCGGAAGGTCTTGATTCCCGGGCCGGTCAAATTGGCACAGTGTCGCCAACAGCTCGCCAATGCTGCGACGTTTCTGTGTTCTCCAGTCGCTAAGTCGCGGAGATGACCCCTAACGGCGTATGCAAAAGAGGGACCGGGAGTCACCCCCCTTGACAATTGCAGAAAAAATTAATTCTTACTTAATTTTGAAACAAACCGACTTTTCTTCGCGCAGAGCTTGCCGAAATTGCTATCATGTTTTTTCTGTTCGGTCCAACTTTCTAATTTAATCTCGCGAAACTTTCATTACGATGCGATATGCAACAACACTGGTAGTCCAACTTTTCTGATGTGTTTTGCTTGAACTGCATTTTTGTCATTGATGCTGCTGCTGTGAAGCAGTTGGTAAGTAGGAGTTTCCTTAAATACGGTGTCTCTGCAGTAGCTATGGCTGCACACAAGTCTTTTTTTTTAAATCAAATCAAATCTTCACTGTACTCCTCTCATTAAACTCGCTGCAGTACTGAAGCATGGTAGCAAGTGGCGGGGTCCGACCCCGCGTCTTAGCGCTTGGGCAACACAGGTCTGAAGAAACGCGTAGCGGTGGCGAGCCGTTGGCTACACTGTGTCCGATTTGACCGACCTGGGAATTGAACCCCAAATCTTCCGCGTCGATAGCGACATCTGTAATACTACGCTATAACCGTTCGGTGTGATGAAAAATTATTATAAACGCAAAAAATCTAAATTGACACTGCCAGTGACGTCACATCGTGATGGCGTAGTATTAAGTAGTATTTTACGTCATCACGATGTGACGTCACTGGCAGTGTCAATTTAGATTTTTTACGTTTATAATAATTTTACGTTTATAATAAGTAGTATTTTACGTCATCACGATGTGACGTCACTGAACCCCCCCATCGAAAAATCCTGCGTACGCCACTGGGCCTAACCATAACTATCACCAAAGATGGGCATTTACAGAGATAATTTATCGGCGACAGTTGTCGGCGATAATTTATTACCGATTATCGTTGTCGCTCAAAATAGTTTGGATTTATCGATTACCGATATCGCTTTTGTAATATGTTTTGTTATCGCCGATAAATTATCGCGATAAACGATTGTTTATGCACACAACGTCACAGTGTAAAGCTGGCGAATTGGCACCATCGAAAAAATACACAATGCTCATGAAGTCATGTTGCAATTTAACAAATCTTTTTTTGTTTTGGTTGATGTCACAGCAGAGTCCGTGAACCGTTTTCTTCCCTTGAAAAATCTAAAAAAACATTTTTGCAATTTGACTTCAAAAAAAAAAAAAAACTTCATCAAACGCATCGAAAATTTACTGCAATTAGAGATGTAAATGATAATTTAAAACATTGTTTTTTTTTTTTATTTAAATACAAGGAAGTGCCAATTTACTACACGTTTTTTACTATCCCGGAGCAATACTTGTTTTAGACAAAAAAACATCACTTAAAAAACACGTGTTTTTTTTAATTAAAAGTTTTCTCTGTTTGCGCTGCTGTTACTACCTAAGTTTTAACTCTGAACAAAAGAGATCAAATGGCATCCAGATCTGATTATCTAACAGCAGTGGCGCATGACTATGGATCTGGGCGCTCCCTTGCGGGTGAGTGCAATCGAAATAAATTTTCAAGATGTTTACTCCAACCGTAGAGCGAGACAGCCCTGCTTTAGGCTATTAGCCTTCATCAGCCGCCCTCAGGTAAGATGCATTTCTTATCCAGGACGAATGATCTTGCCAGGATCACTCATCCCTTCGGATAAATATTTCTTAAAGAATTTAACTTTTGTGGTAAGCATATCCACTCGTATGGCTACGTCACCATTCCAGTCAAAGTCTTTATACGTGGCCAGGGTAAAGATCAACAACTATCAAAGCAATGTCCTTCCTGGCCTACCGGACGGGAAGTTATGACGACTTCCTCTTGTTGGGTCAGAGGCTATATCAGCACTCAATCACCAACAGTGCAAAGCACTCCAGTAAAACGTCCTGATATAGCTTGGTCAAACTAATAACTTTCAAATTGGTAGTTTACGGAACATCCGTTTTCTGTAAACTACCGATTTATACTTTTTGTTCGAGTGAATTTCTAAGCGTGCGAGAATAAAAGTCAAATTGAATTGAACTAGAATGAGTAAGTATTTTTTTTAGGGAGCGGAAATAAAATTTGAATTGAATCGAACGTGTGAATAAGGTGAATGCATATACGCATCTTGAAAGCAGAATTAAATTTACTGAGAAACAGACTAAACAGCGTTTAAATTGATAACCTATCTCGTATCCTCTGCTATGGCTTATGGTGCTTCGTACCATCAGGGGATACACGTACCCCAGTTCAAGAACCCTACTCTAGATCTTCTGAATGGTCGCAGTAAACGTTTGACCGATTAGATGGCCGAGTGGAACCGATTAGATGGCCGAGTGGTATGGAGCGTCTGCTTCTGGGTCGGTAGACTTGGGGTTCGATTCCGAGTCGGGTCAAACCAATGACTTTAAAATTGGTATTCACAGCTTCCCTGCTTGACGTTCAGCACTTACGGGACAGTGTGGAGAAAGCCGGCAAGTTTACTTATTGTGCCGTTGGGAAAGGCACTTAGCGGGATTCCCCCATCTTGGTGCGGTAGACAGCTGGCCGGCAACTCCTAAGCGAGCTCGTACAGCGCTTCGTCGCTTTCTCGTGATAGGAGAATAAATATGCCAATAATAATAATGATAATGATAAATAAACCCTATTTACAATGAAAACGAAAGAAGCGAGAATCAAAATACTAAATAAAACATAACAATACAGAATAAATAATAATTAATTACTAAATATAATTAAAGTTTTTTATCCAATTTTTAGAAATCCGACGTATTAGGATATCAATAAAATTACCTACAAAAGAAAATATTAAATCGATTAAGTTGCGGGAATCTATCCCAGAATTTTTCGGAATCTCGGAAATTTCGATGAATTTCGGGATTCCGGTTCCTGGAATTCCGAAAAAATTAAACATTACGCTATGTTATTGTTGAGCACAGCTAGTGAAAAAAGGGAAACCCTACTAAAAACAATGACCCTAAGCTATAGCTAGGCTTCTGACTTGATTACCTTATCTTGTCAAAAACTTATCGTACAGCCACGCTGCCACCTCAAGCTCAGTCCACAGCACTTGCAATGATGCAAGCGCCTTAGACGAGAAATAATCAACACCAAAGCAAAAAGCAGACAGCTGCAATTAATACCTCTGAGAGGTTCAAACAGTGATATGCATCGTCATTTATCACAGGTTAAAATTTTCACAAATCTTGTTTATTATGACGTAATTATTGTCTGCGACATAGTCTATCGCAGTGGTTCCCAACCTGGGGGTAAATTACCCCCGAGGGGTAATATGTGATTCTTTGGTGGGTAACGTGACACCACCAACACGCTTAAAATATATGCCTGAAAACACGTTTTTTTTTGCTCCTCACCAATATTTTCACGAAAATAGAACATCTGCAGACATAGGCGCACGCAGGGGGGGGGGCACGGTGCCATGCCCCCCCCCTTTGGCTCTGTAATAAGGTGCTAAAACCTAATTTCAGTTTACAATTTCTCAAACCAATAATGGTTGCAGCCTCCTTTCACTTATTTTAGCCGAGCTTCTGCTTTTAGACATAAGATGCGGAATTATTTTTGCGTTGTCCATAGTGATTGCACTCACTGCAAGCCCTTTTGCGATAAAGTGTGCTAAAATGAGAGTTTTTTTATATGAAACCGCAAAAATTCGTTGGCGGCTGGGGGCTACGCGCCCCCTTCCGGCGGCTGGTAGTTTCATCCTCAGACCCCCGGGTGTGCCCCCCCCCCCCCTTTTGCCAAATCTTGGGTGCGCCACCGCCTGCAGACGTGCAGATCTTATTTTTTTTGCTCTTAACCGATATTTTCAACGTATAGACCATTCTTCTTGCACCTCACCAATTGATATAACTGAGGTAAATTTCTGTAATACTGTAGTTTTGTAGTGGGTAATTGAGGATCAGTCACATCAAAAGTGGGTAATGAAGAAAAAAAGGTTGGGAACCACTGGTCTATCGGTACCGCGCGCAGGTGACAGAATCATTCTTTTACCGGAAAAAACGGCACCGGTTTTATAGGAGTATATCGGAAGAAAAAAGGCGGTCAGGATCAGGAAATTTATTTTCGTTGCAGCGAATAAATAACAGCCAATAAAAGAAAATAGCACTGCAAATGAATCACATTGACACAGCAACAGGCAGCTGCGAAGGGACCAATTGGTCTTCGAGTCGAGCAGCAACCCTTTTATTATGCAAAAACAGACAAAAAACAAAAAGAAAGAATGTGATGATGCATTTATTTTTGTTTGAAAAGAACAGGTATTGACGCAAAAACGAAAATGCAATAAAGTACAAAAACATTAAAGCACATAGTAGATACAAGTTCTTTTCAGTGAGAGGCTACGAAAGACCATGAATCCAGGTCCGCAAAGCGAGCCTGGCGAGGTCATCGAGTCTGTAACCTCTCACTACTCAAGATCTAACATACTTACAGGTTTATATTAGTAAATGCATGAAAGAAAAAATAAAAACAAAAAACACACACATATTCCGAAAAAAAGACAAGCAAATTCTTTACAAAACAAACATATATATACTTTATATACAAGAAAGTAAGGTAATTTCAGTCAAATCAAACAGCCAAAGTTATATTTCCCTAAGCAAATTTACGACGCAGGCTAAATCTGTAAACTTTAATGGGCCATTAAGAGGTGGTTGTTGATTGTATATAAAAAAGATAGCGCTTCAATTTGTTAATAGAGGTTGGTTGTCCTTTTTCAAAGGACAGTTTTAGTTCAGGAGGAAGAGTTTTCCATATGTTAGGGCCAGATACTTTTGTAGATTGTTGGGCTAACGATTTTGTTACACGACGCATAAAGAAATTATTTTTACTTGCTTGTCTAGTCATATGATTGTGCACTTATGAAGTCAATGTAAAATAATCGTTAAACAAGGCAGGCAGCTTTCCATTTTTGTGTTTATTCATAAATTTAATTACTTCCAGGCGGTAGATGTTATGAATTTTAAGATGTTAAGCTCTTGATAAAGAGGCAGCAGTTTCGTTTTAAACTTAAAGATATTAGAAATAATTTTTATCAGGCGATTTTATAAAACTTGAATTTTTTGAATGTGTGTTTTGGCTGCGTTCCCCCAATTAGTGACTGAATATAATAGGTATGGGTAGGCAATACCATAATAAACTTTAATAAAAACACCTTTAGGTACATAGTGCCGTAGTTTACTTGATATTCCAACAGCTATGCTGAGTTTTTTAGCTACCATCTGGATGTGATACTGCCAAGTAAGCTTATCATCTTATGTAGTACCTAGATATTTAATCGTGTTGTTATTGGTAACTTCAACGTCTCCCAACTTGATTTTGAAAGAGTGATTAAGTGATTTATTAGAAAATAGTAGACATTGCGTTTTACTGCAATTTAGAGTTAATTTATTGCTATTAAACCATGTACTAACATTGTTCAATTCTATGTCGGTTTTCTTTTTTAAATCGGTTAAATCAGAATTAGCGATAGTTAACACAGTATCATCTGCATACAGAGTTGTGTTACAGTTTGTACAGTGTGGAAAATCATTCATATAAACCAAAAACAGAAAGGGTCCTTGCACGCTTCCCCTGCGGCACCCCAGTATTTACAGAAAATCTTGAAGAAGCGAGATTGTTAAGAGAAGTGTAGTGTTTGGTGGTCAGTCAAATAGAATAAAAAGATCAAATGCCACACCACGAATGCCGTAATGTTCAAGTTTATCCAAAAGAATTTGATGATTTACGGAATCAAACGCTTTAGCCAGGTCCAAAAAGACGCCACATACATTTGATTTTTGTCTATTTTTTCGAGAATGGACTCATGCAAATGAGTTACTGCAAGTTGGGTGGAGTAGTTTTGTCTAAAGCCAAAATGGGTATTATGAAACAGTTGTGTTAGGTCCAGAATGAAATTATTGTACACAAGGAAGAGTTCAGGGTCAGAGTATGACTAGATATACTTATTCAAAAGAAACTATTTATATTCCCGTTTGGAATTTACAGTATAGTAGATTAATAATTTCAAATGATTGGGAATGAAGTTACAGACCGTGGCTCTTTGTATTTGATAGAGTTCTGACTGCGACTTGTGGAAAAACGCTTAATCGCTAAAGCTCTATCCGTCGAGTTACATGTTGTATGGAATCAGAATTGTCCATGGACCGGAATAGGAATTTGTTCCCGCAGGAATACATAATTTTTTAGGAACAGGAGCCGG